>CM051262.1:2129536-2509536 GCA_027921565.1 Artemia sinica
CTATATTCCACTGTGCTAGAGACTACATTAAACGAATTGTTAATATCCCTTTAATATTGTCTTAAAAAGTTATCTTACCATTCGGGGTCATCAATAATGTTAGATGGTGTATCGTTAAAATTCTCACTACCACCAAAAGACACCTCTATAAATTTACTAGGCCATTCGTTATCGTCAACAGCTGATTTGTCAGTGAATTGATGGTCATGAAAATCTCTTGGCGGTTCAATTAAAGTTGTCCCCTCAATGAGATCATATAATTCTTGATATGATACTTGAGGAGGAGGAGGTATTGACAAAATGTCATCCGTTCTAACCTATAAAGAAAATAGCCTATTTTCAAAGTGCCTAGTTAACCCTGTTTCTTATAAGAGTCGAAAAATGTAAAAAAGAAAAACAGTTTTACTCTGATCAACACTTTATGATTAAAAAGTATTTAGAAATCCACATTTTTAAATCAATGTATATGCATTGAGCTTCATGATTCCAACTTTTCACATACATATTTTTCAATTTTAACGAAACATTTTATAAGTAGTTCTGCACCTTCTTCACTTAATGGAAATGCTTTCCAGACACCATCAAGATCCTGTAAGTAAAATAGCGATCCTTAGATGATTTCAGTTTAGTTAAAAAAACATTTGTATACAAGTAGTTCACTGTCAACCCCAATAACCCTTCTAAACATAAATTAAACTAAAATACTTATAAACTTGCCATAAGTTTCAAAGTTTTTGTAGAAAATGTTCTAGTAGAAAGAAAAATAATAAAAGCAGCTCATGCCCCGCTCAAATTACAACAGTGAAAATCACAACATGCAACATACTTAACAGCAGCACTACTATTTAGCAATATAATAGCCATAAATTTGCAATATTCATAGTTTTCTTAGAAAATGCTCTAGTAGAAAGAATAATAATAAAAATTAAAAACAGCGCATGCGCCTTTCACATTAAAATAATGAAAATTACAACATGCAACATACTTAATAGCAGCACTATTTAGCAATACATTAGCCATAAATTTGCAATATGCATAGTTTTTCTTGGCGAATTGTCTACTAGAAAGAAAAATAATAAAAGCAGTGCATGCACAACTTACGCTAAAATAGTGAAAATCACAAAATGCAACATACTTAATAGCCGCACTATTTAGCAATATAATACACATATATTTGCAATATTCATAGATTTCCTAGCATATGCTCTAGTAGAAAGAAAAATAATAATAAATGAAGGCAGCGCGTGCACTGACTACAATGGAAATCACATCCTAGTTTTATCTTAATGTACTCAAAATGGAATACTCGAAAATATTTATCATAAGTACCACCTATCCCCATTCCCCATCTTGCAATTCATAGGTTTTACTGTAGAAAATATGGTGTTAATTTGATTGGGAAAAAAGCACCTTTTTCTGCAAAACCTTTGCTGTCCTAATTCATAAGGACTTAGCAATGCTGGATGTATTTCAAAGGATTCAATAATTACAAAATGTTTACCACGGTGATTAAATCAGTCTGAAGGATTAGTGTCAATAGGAGAGCGATTTATTTCCTTTGAAAGAATTAATCATTAACGATTAAACTAGCAATTTTCGAGAAATCTCAATAAAATTTAAACTCACATTAAGATCTGCAGCAGTATCTTGCAAAGCTATCGACTTCAGTGGCTCTTCACTTTCCTGAATGGAGGGTCGTGCATTGGGGGTTATATCATTCTCACATTGCACGGATGGTGGGGCATAAACAATAATTAAAGTTCGTGAATGGTTTGCATTCTCGAACTTTGCCCTATTTTCAGGAGGAAGGTATTCTTCAAAATTTTCATTAAAAAATTAAGTTATAGTTTGTCATGTAGAGTAAATAGTCTAGTGAAAAACCAAACAAACATGTTTCTAAGAACCTGGACCCATGAAAATAAAAGAATAAAAAGACTAAATCCAGAATTAATAGAGATAAATTGTCAAATTTTGATAGTTAGGTAGGCAACAAAAACCCATCATATAATCATCAACATGTTATATACGCTCTAGAAACAATGGAATTTAAATACATACAGAATTGATCGTCAACGATGCTTTACCTTCCATCCCACAATGTGCAAGTATAAAGCTCAAATTTGTTTCTAAACTACTATTTTTTCAACCTATTTTATTTCAATAGCCAAATTTGACTTCTTGCGTGTGTCGGATATAATGCATATGTACCTAATTTCATTCAGAAAAAAAGCCTTTAGAACAGAATGATACAAAAAAGAAGTATTGATATAGCATTAAAATCTTGTAGATATTATAGAATTTTTTTTTTAAAACAGAATTAAGACTATAACCTACAATTAAGTAGGATGAATTTCATTGTTAACTAGGCTAGTTTAAGGTTTTTGAAAGTATGTACTGCCAGATTGAAGAGGTAGTAAAGAATTATGAACTCTATATAAGAGACCCCTTGTAATTTAGCCAAACACTAACTTAAACTAGTAACTATATTAATGTTATACTATATATGATTGTTATTTATTAATTATGCTCAAGTTCGGTGCAACTTTCATTTAAGGGGGGGGGGGATTAATAAAAATAATAAATTTTGATCAAATTTATTCCTCTGTTCCTCCCAAGAAGGTGTGAGTAAAATTGTCTGGCGGTTGTTTTCTGATCTATCAGTGACGGATAGGTCTTAACAGTTTTCATTTTAGTAATTAGATTTAAACAGTGTTAATTTGAGTAAGAATATTGACACTGTTTATTAGTATAGATTTTTTTTTCTTTTTTTTACGAGTCTTTGTCAGTAGCTTAAGGTTTTTAGTACGAGAGGTATTTTAGGAGAAGGCTCGAAACTTTTTGCTGAGCAAAAATTGGTCTATTAATCTTGACGAGTTTAAAGTGGAGTAGTTAGCACTATTAGGGAAAAAGTCCCAATTGATTTTGTTTTTCTTCTTTTTTTCATTTTTTTATCTTAATATTTACTTAAATCCAAAGTACTCTCTTCTCAGTGGCACCAACAAAAATAAAATAAAAAAAACATTTAAAAATTTACAAAAAAAACTAAAATGCCACCTACAACTCTAAAACTCATAAAAATAGCAGCCAAAGAGTGGTCTTCACATTGTTTTTACTACTACCACTACAAAAAAATACTCTTCCGCAGAGAGGACTTCCTCTCGCTACAGGAAGTCCCCGCTTACGGTGGCCACTTAACACCATTTAAAACAAATTTCTTTAAAGTTCCAATTCTACGAGGCAGCGTAAAAAAACATTCCTCTCCCACCCAAAAAAAACATTAAAAAAAAACAAAAAAACATTACGGTAACATTTCAACTTATTTTTACAATATATTAAAAAAAACACTATTTTAAACGATTCAAACAAGTTGAAATGACGACACCGCCCAAAATTTAAATTTCATTCATTTCTTTTTCTTTCCATTTTCTCCACTCTGCATTTTCCGCTGCTATCTATAAACAAAATAAAAAATCCCTTTACATAAACTGGCAACGCTGTTTTTAACCATACACACACTCTCCCGCTCACAAAGCTCAAACTCTCCTTCTCAATCTTTTTTTTCACACAAAAATGTACATTTACAATTCAAAATCACATAAATGTTTTCTCCACTTTTCACTTGAATTTAATAATACAACAGATTTAACAATTGAATTCTTTGGGATAAGTCTCAGGCTAGGAATTTTGGGAGCAGGCTCGAAGGTTTTTGCTGAGCAAAAATCGGTCTATTAGTCTTGACGAGTTGAAATTGGAGTAATTAGAACTATTGGGGAATAAAGTCTCAATTGATTTCTTTTTTTCTCTTTTTTTGATTTTAATATTGTTTTTTAAATCCAAAATCATCTCCTCTAAGTGGCACCAATAAAAAATTAATAAAGAGAAAAATTTAAAACATTTAAAAAAAAAACTAAAATGCCACCTACAACTATTGGAGAAACAGTTGTCTGGTGGCTGTCTTCTGTTCTAGCAGTGACGGAAAGGTTTTAACAGTTTTCATTTTAGTAATAAGTTAAAACAGTGCTAATTTGAGCAGTAATATTGACAGTGTTTATTAGTTTCAGATTTTTTTCTTTTTTCTTGCGAGTCTTTGTCTGTAGCTTAAGGTGTTTACTACGCTAGGTATTTTGGGAGCAGGCTCGAAGCTTTTTGCTGAGTAAAAATTGGTCTATTAATCTTGTCGAGTAGAAATTGGAGCAATTAAAGCTGTTTTGGGAATAAAGTTCCAATTGATTTTTTTGGAATAAGTAAAGAAGAAATGAAAAGATTCCAACTAGAAGACCCTGAAATTAAGGTGGCAATCAGGGAAATAAATGAAGTAGATAATACACTCTTAAGCTTAAAATCTCCCCAAGAGGCTTATAGAAAAATAAGAAGTTTAAGGTGGGTATAAATTACCAGTCTAGCCGGACTTGTTTGACCAGGTCCTGTAAGGGATGTGAGTCAAATATGATTAGCTCAAGCATTCTCGGAGCTAACAAAACATCAGAAAGAGGAGAATTAAGTAATAAGATTACTCAAAAGGATTTTCGTTCTATGAGAGGTAATAGGCCTGACACGTATAGATACTTTACCTTCGGGTCTATTCATGGCAAACTGGATGAGGTCAGTGTAAAGAAAATCAGTAAAAAAAACACGTGTGTAACTGAAGGCAGGACAATTTTAGAGGAGAGTAGAATTGAATCCGGTGCAAGACAAGTTCTGGTAGTGGAACTTGTGAAGACCAGGACTATGAAAGGAGTCATTGGCACACTCTGTAATTGGGCTGGGTTCAAAACGCCCACGGATCTAGGCCCGAGAAGGGTAAGTCGCAGAGAGAATAACAAGTTCGGGTGGTAGAACTTGCAAAGACCAGCAATCAGTGTGGGATGCTGACAAAGATAACTGGGATGGGTTTGACGCACCCAGAGACCTAGATGCCAAGAGGGTGAACCACAGGATATCTAAAAAATTCCAAGATTTGACATTTTGGGTAGACCTCAGAGCCAGAAATGTCAAATTTTGGAAAGGAATGAATCCTTTTTTGTAAAAAGTTGGGATATCTACGGTTGGTTCCCATGGGTATTATGTTGCGTGCAATGGGGTATTCTGACAAAGAAAACAGCCATGTCAGTTTAAGATTGACATGGCATGACAAACGGAAGACATCCGTTCCCAAAAATTCAGGTCTTTTTCTGGGGGCCCAAATGAGAGCTGTCAAGATTTGAAATAAATTAAGACAATATGGAGTCTTTGAAAATATGTACTGCCAGATTGATGAGGTAGTAAAGAATTTTGAACTCTGTTTGAGAAGAGATAAAGTTAGTGTTAATTACCCCACTCTTAGAGATAACATTTTCCCTTGTGACCTCTTTCATATTCGGTCAAGTGATACCACAGGAAAATTGCGACTTAGCGTGAATGGTGACCAATGCATACAGGTAAAAATATATTAGTAGCACCATCTAAGGAAAACTGATGAGTATAAACACATTGACCGAAGGGCTAAGAATATTGCTGACATTGAAACACGATAACCATAGGAGAATATCCGTAAAATACAGGATAAAAATTATAGGAATTATATAAGAGACTCCTTGTAATATAGCCACACACTGACTTCAACTAGTACAAATATGTGGTTTTTCTGTATCCAACAAAGGAGATGAGTTCAAAATAATCAAAAAGTTTTAAATTTCATAGATTATATTTTTTTCAAACTAGAGAACGGGTAGAGATTTTTTTTTCTTTCATCGTAGAATATATTTGCCTTTGGTTTTTCAAGTCTTCCATTGTTACTGGACCTTTTGGCACCTTTAAATACTCTTTCAAGCATTCACTTATAATTTGGAAAAACAAATCTGTCTCTAATATCCACGACAAGGTACAGTCATAACTCTCAATAAAAGTCAAGTGTTATGATTGAGCCGTAATATTGCTTGGTGACACCACGCTTTAATATAAAAGGAAAAAAAAAACCTGAAAGTCCTGAAAAATAGTTTGAAAAGCTTATATAAGTACCAATTTGTCAATAAGTATCTTTCTAAACTTACAAGTCCTCTATAAATTTTCATAATTCAGCATAAAGGACTAACACTACTAAGGCTCCGTCTCTTCTAATTAAAAAAAAATGTACATTAAACCTTCAATTTGAAAGGTCTATCCCCGAACATTGCGAATAAAAGGTTTAAAAAGCACAAATAAGAAAATAAAATTCGGTTTTTCGTAAAGGTCAATTAATACATTTTCTTTTTATTAAGGATATACCCAATTTTAAACTTAAAGTAATCGAAGAGTTGTTTTATCTTTTCTTAGGAACACAGGATCCGGGGTTTGGTTTTGGATGCTGCGAAACGACAAAAAAAAAAAACGGTAGGTTAAAAATATTCGAGTAAACTCGTAAGGAGTGTGACTGAGAACTTTGCATGAGTTCTACCACATTAGAAAAACAAAATTACATACTGAACTTTTATTTAATTTCAGAAAAGGTTTAGTTCAACAATTTAACCGGATGAACTGAGGCGAACCCGAGTTTTCTTGCAAAAAGAAAAAAGAGATAGATGTAACAAACATATTAGACATCGACTTTTAATATTTTTATGCTCTTTATATATATATATATATATATATATATATATATATATATATATATATATATATATATATATATATATATATATATATATATATATATATATATATATATATATATATATATATATATATAATAGGATTTCTTGCAGATGAACTGATGTTCAAAAAAATTAAAAAATAATATATAGGTTATCGTGACCGAAATTCAAAGGGGTTCCATTTGGAAGTAGTATAAGGAGAAATTGAGTTATAATGGATGTTAGAAAATTTGTGTTTCTTTTCCTTTATTCCTTACAAAAATTGTGCTAAGATTTTAAATGGGGGAGATTGAAAGGAGGCCTTATTTTTTTGTAAATTTGGTAACTCAATTTCAATAAAATTTGGGATCCCCTTTACTCAGAAAGATTAGAAATATAGCAATAATTTGAAATTAGCTTAAATTTGAAAATAACTTTGCTTTGCGTAACCCAGTCGTAAATCTTAAAAGGGTATATTTTTTTGTTTGAGCATTTTACGAAATTTGGAACCCGTAATAAATATATGAAGACCAAATCTAGACCAGTTTTGTATAAATCAGAGAGGAATTTCCTAAATTGTTATATTATTTCAAGCTTTAAAAAAAGGCCTTGAAATACTGGAAAAAACTACTTTTTAACAAAAGGTTGTTGATTGGCTAAAAGAAAGGGAGAAGGTCGCTAAGCAAATCAAGTATCAAAAATGAATAAAATTTACGGATCAGAAAAATTGGGGTTATATTTTGAGGAGAGGAAACTAGAAAGGAACTTTTTGTGAGTGAAATTTTAAACTAATTATGGCAAGTACCTGCCTTGTCTCAATTTCTTTAAATGTAAAGTTAAAATAATAATATTAAACCTCTTCATCACTTTAGACTATATCGAGTAAATCCCATTTCTATGGTGAACTAAATTATCAATTAAATCCTTTAAGTTTCCTTTGAGAATAGTACTGAAATAAAGTAATAAGCTTCAAAGAAATTTCTCTCGCTAGGGCTAGACTCAGGTCTTATGCTAAATCACTTTAATACTTACGTTTAAGATATTTAAGCCAAAATTGGAGTCAGCACGAAAATTCCCCTTTGAGGGTTGTCATTAGTAGAGATGACCCTATAACTCCGACGCGAACACCATATATGGGCATAGAGCCACGTGGTTTATGGACTTTGTCAGTGAGAATTTGAAAAACAGGAATTTTGTCACATTTATGGATGGTTTTATGGATTTTGTCAGTGAGAATGGAAAAACAGGAACTTTGTCACTTCCTTCTTGTTGTTGTTTTGGGCACGCGATAGAGTCATAAGGGGAACACCTGGTTAATGGGGTCAATGTTGTTGTTGTTGTTTTGGGCACGCGATAGAGTCATTAGGGAGAACACGTGGTTAATGGGGTCAATGTTGTTGTTGTTGTTTTGGGCACGCGATAGAGTCATTAGGGAGAACACGTGGTTAATGGGGTCAATGTTGTTGATGTCGTTTTGGGCACGCTCTCAGCGAATGCCAAGGTCAATGTTGTTGTTTCCGGGCAAAGTTAATGACACTTCCTTCCTGTTGTTGTTCGAGGCAAATGATATGAGTTTCCGGGAAACAGTCAGATCGCGTCTTTCCAATATTTGTTGTTCAATGCAAATGAATGAGTTTCCGGGAAACAGTTAGATCGCGTGTTTCCAATATTTGTTGATCGAGCCAAATGTTATGAGTTTTCCGGGCAAGGTTAATTAATGTCTGACAGATGACGTCAAGTCATTAATGTCTTTGCCTCGGAAACAACTCTTTTGGTCGAACTCCAAAGGATATTAATAACCAAACGCCATGGAAAACAATTCTCCAAGAAACATCTTAGCGATGAATTGTTTTAGCGCGGGAATCAGGTTTCTTATTAATTTGAAATGCATTAGCACAGAGATGCCAAAAACAAAAGGAACACGCTGAATTACGTTTAGGGATTATTTGGGCGAAACTGTTTTAGACAGGTTATGGAATTATTTCGGCGAAACATTTAGAGACATTTTAAAAGATGATTTATGAAGAACTTGCGGTTGAGGTTTTGAGTGTGGTCGTTATAATACACAAGTTTCATTGAACAGTGTTGTGAGGTCCTCTACCCCAACCCCAAAGGGTTCCAATCCCTCTACCTCAACCCCGAAGGAAGCCCCCGGTACTCAAAGGTTCTCTGGGCTTCCAAAGGGCCCCCGGCACCCCCAAAGGCCATCATCCTGTCCCCAAATGCCCCCCAGGCTCCCAACTGGCCCACCGGACCCCAAAGGCCCCCCCCCCCCGACCCCAAAAAGCCCTACCCGAGCCCCCAAAGGCCATACCCGGTCCCCAAGGTCCACCAGACCCCCAAAGGCCCTCCACCAGTCCCCAAAGGCCCTCTCCCGGTCCCCAAAGGTCCCCCAGGCACCCAAGGACCCCCAGACCCCAAAAAGGCCATACCCGAGCCCCCAAAGGCCCTCCCCGGTCCCCAAAGGTCCACCAGACCCCCAAAGGCCCTCCACCAGTCCCCAAAGGCCCTCTCCCGGTCCCCAAAGGTCCCCCAGGCACCCATGGACCCCAGACCCCAAAAAGGCCATACCCGAGCCCCAAAGGCCCTCCCCGGTCCCCAAAGGTCCACCAGACCCCCAAAAGGCCCTCCACTAGTCCCCAAAGGCCCTCTCCCGGTCCCCAAAGGTCCCCCCCCAGGCACCCAAGGACCCCCAGACCCCAAAAAGGCCATACCCGAGCCCCCAAAGGCTCTCCTTCGGTCCCCAAAGGTTCACCGGGCTCCCAAAGGACCAATCGGCCCTCAGTGCCGCCCAGACCCCTAAACACCCTCCCCAGGCTCCCAAAGGCCCTCCCCAGACCCCAAAAGCCCTACCCGAGCCCCCAAAGGCCCTCTCCCTGGTCCCCAAAGGTCCCCCGGGCTCCCAGGGACCAGTCGGCCCTCAAGTGCCGCCCAGACCCCTAAACACCCTCCCCAGGCTTCCAAAGGCCCTCCTTCGGTCCCCAAAGGCCCTCACCGGGCTCCCAGGGCTCCCAAAGGAACAATCGGCACTCAAGGGCCCCCCCAGACCCCAAAGGCCCTTCCCGGGCCCCCAAAGGCCCTCCCCCGGTCCTCAAAGGTCCCCCGGGCTCCCAAAGGGCCAGCCGGCCCCCAAGGGTCCCCCGGACCCCCAAAGGTCCTCCTCCCCGGTCCCCAAAGGTCCACTGGGCTCCCAAAGGCCCTCCCCCGGTCCACAAAGGTCCCCCGGGCTCCCAAAGACCACTCAATCCTCAAGGGCCCCCGGATCCCCAAACGCCCTCCCTGGGCCCCAAAGGTCCTCCCCCGGTCCCCATACATGCACACAAAAACTTACACACACACAAAAACTTACACACACACACAAAAACTTACACACCCACACACACACAAAAAACTTACACACACACGCCAAAACTTACACACACACACACACACAAAAACTCACACACACGCACACACACACAAACTTACATATGCACACGAAAACTTACATACACACAAAAACTTACACCCACACGCAAAAACTTACATGCACACAAAAACTTACATGCACACAAAAACTTACACACACACAAAAACTTACACACACACACACACACACACACACACAAACTTACACACACACACACAAAAACTTACACACAGGCACAAAAACTTACACACACACACACAAAAACTTACACACACACACGAAAACTTACACACACACACACAAAAACTTACACACACATGCCAAAACTTACACACACACACACACAAAAACTCACACCCGCACACACACACGCCAAAACTTACACACACACAAACTTACACCCCACACGCAAAAACTTACATGCACAACAAAAACTTACATGCACACAAAAACTTACACACACACAAAAAACTTACACACACACACACACAAAAAACTTACACACACAAAAACTTACACACACACACACACACAACAAACACACACAAACTTACACACACACACACAAAAAAACTTACACCCACACACAAAGGCTTAGACACACAAAAACTTACACGCACACACAAAAACATACACCCACCACGCAAAAACTTACATGCACACAAAAACTTACATGCACACAAAAACTTACACGCACGCACAAAAACTTACACACACACACAACAAACTTACACCCACAAAAAGCTTACACACACAAAAACTTACACACACACACAAAAACTTACACCCACATGCAAAAACTTACATGCACACAAAAACTTACATGCACACAAAAACTTACACACACACAAAAACTTACACACACGCACAAAAACTTACACTCACACACACAAAAACTTAAACACACACACGAAAACTTACACACACGTAAAAACTTACACACACACTCACAAAAAAACTTACACACACACACAAAACTTACACCCACACGCAAAAACTTACATGGACACAAAAACTTACATGCACACAAAAACTTACACACACACAAAAACTTACCCACGCACACACAAAAACTTACACACTCACACACAAACACACACAAAAACTTACGCACACACGCGAAAACTTACACACACACACACGAAAACTTACACACACACGGCAAAACTTACACACACACAAAAACTCACACACACACACACACACACACACACACACACACACACACACACACTCAAACTTACATATGCACACGAAAACTTACATACACAAAAACTTACACCCACACGCAAAAACTTACATGCACACAAAAACTTACACACACACAAAAACTTACACACACACACACACACACACAAAAACTTACACACACACACACACACACAAAAAAAAAAAACTTACACACACGCACAAAAACTTACACACACACACAAAAACTTACACACACACACGAAAACTTACACACACACAAAAAAAACTTAACCACACATGCCAAAACTTACACAAATACAAAAACTCACACCCGCACACACACACGCCAAAACTTACACACACACACAAACTTACACCCGCACGCAAAAACTTACATACACACAAAAACTTACATGCATACAAAAACTTACGCACACACAAAAACTTACACACACACACACACAAAAACTTACACACAAAAACTTACACACACACACACACAAACACACACAAACTTACACACACACACAAAAACTTACACCCACACACAAAGGCTTAGACACACAAAAACTTACACGCACACACAAAAAACTTACACCCACACGCAAAAACTTACATGCACACAAAAACTTACATGCACACAAAAACTTACACACACGCACAAAAACTTACACACACACACACAAAAACTTACACACACACACACACACACACAAAAACTTACACACACACAAAAACTTACACACACAAAAACTTACACATGCACACGAAAACTTACATGCACACAAAAACTTACACACACACACACACACACGAAAACTTACACACACACACGTCAAAACTTACACACACAAAAGCTTAGACACACAAAAACTTACACACACACACACACACAAATTTACACACACACGCCAAAACTTACATGCACACAAAAACTTACACATACACACACACACACAAACTTACACACACACACACACACACACAAAACTTACACACACAAAAACTAACACACGCACACACAAACACACACAAACTTACACACACACACAAAAAACTTACACCCACACACAAAAGCTTAGACACACAAAAACTTACACGCACACACAAAAACTTACACCCACACGCAAAAACTTACATGCACACAAAAACTTACATGCACACAAAAACTTACACACACTCACAAAAACTTACACACACACACACAAAACTTACACACACACACAAAAACTTGCACACACACACACACACAAAAAAACTTACACATGCACACGAAAACTTACATGCACACAAAAACTTACACACACACACACACACACGCGAAAACTTACACACACACACGCCAAAACTTACACACACACACAAAAAGCTTAGACACACACAAAAACTTACACACACACACACACAAAAAACATACACACACATACACAAAAACTTACACCCACACACGCAAAAACTTACATGCACACACAAAAACTTACATGCACACAAGAACTTACACACACACTAAAACTTACACACACGCACAAAAACTTACACACACGCAAAAACTTACACACACACACGAAAACTTATGCACACACACACACACACACACACACACACACACACACACACACACAACACACACACACAAAAAAAAAACTTACACATGCACACGAAAACTTACATGCACATAAAAACTTACATGCACACAAAAACTTACACACACACGCACAAAATCTTACACGCACACACAAAAACTTACACACACACATGAAAACTTACACACACACACGAAAACTTACACACACACACACACAAAAACTTACAAACACACATGAAAACTTACACACACACACACAAAAAAAACTTACACACACACACGAAAACTTACACACACACACCAAAACTTACACACACACAAAAACTTACACACACACACACACAAAAACTTACACATGCACACGAAAACTTACATGCACACAAAAACTTACATGCACACAAAAACTTACACACACACACACACACACACAAAACTCACACACACACACACACACACACAAAAACTTACACATACACACACATACACACACACACACACACACCACACACACACACACACACACACAACACACACACACACACACAAACTTACACATGAACACACAACAAAAATTCACACACACACACAAAAAAAAACTTACAAACACACATGCACACACAAAACTTACACACACACGCACGAAAACTCACACACACACGCCAAAACTTACACACACAAAAACTTACACACATACACACACACACACACACAAAAAAAAAACTTACACACACACACACACAAACACACACAAACTTACAAACACACACAAAAACTTACACCCACACACAAAAGCTTAGACACACAAAAACTTACATACACACACAAAAACTTACACCCACACGCAAAAACTTACATGCACACAAAAACTTACATGCACACAAAAACTTACACACACACACACAAAAACTTACACACACGCACAAAAACTTACACACACACACAAAAACTTACACACACACACACACACACACACACAAAAAACTTACACATGCACACGAAAACTTGCATGCACACAAAAACTTACACACACACACACACACACACACACACACACGAAACTTACACACACACACGTCAAAACTTACACACACACAAAAGCTTAGACACACAAAAACTTACACACACACACACAAAAAACTTACACCCACACGCAAAAACTTACATGCACACAAAAACTTACATGCACACAAAAACTTACACACACAAAAACTTGCACACACGCACAAAAACTTACACACACACACACACAAAAACTGACACACACACACACACGAAAACTTACGCACACACACGAAAACTTACACACACACACACGCCAAAACTTACACACACACACAAAAACTTACACACTTGCCATATCACAGTTACATTGTCTTAATTTTTCAAATTTCATTTTGAATTTCTGTCGTGAAATGTAAGAGTTGGAATATTTCAGTAGTGACTTGTTGTGCTTTACCTTCTCACAGTTACATTCTCTTGATTTTTCGAAGTTCATTTTGAATTTCTGTCATGAAATGCAAGAGTTGGAAAATTGGGGTCTTAGTCCACCAGCCCGAATGGTGGAATTCCACTAGCTCAGTATTGGGGTCCCTCTCCACCAGCCTGAACGGTGGAAATTCACTAGCTCAGAATTGGGGTCCTATTCCAACCAGCCTGAATGGTGGAAATCCACTAGCTTGATATTGGGGTCTCAGTCCACCAGCCTGAATGGTGGAAATTCACTAGCTCAGAATTAGGGTCTTAGTCCACCAGCCTGAATGGTGGAAATCCACTAGCTCAATATTGGGGTCTCAGTCTACCAGTCTGAATGGTGGAAATTCACTGTTTAAGTTAGGTTAGGTTAACTTATCATGAGCGCTCATGATAAGTTAACCTAACCTTTTCCGGCGAGTATGGTTAGGTTAGGCTAGATTAAGTTAGGTTAGGTTAAATTAGGTTGGGTTAGCCCATGTACGCTTCACTTAGGTTAGCTTAGGTTAGGTGAGAGACAGGCAAAAAGTTAGGTATATGATTAGGTTAGGTTAGGTTGGATTAAATTAGGTTAGGTTAAGTTAGGTTAGGCAAGGTTAGCCTACGTACGCGCGCGTACGTAGGCTAACCTAGTCTAACCTAACTTAACCTAACCTAATTTAATCCAACCTAACCTAACCTAATCATATACCTAACTTTTTGCCTGTCTCTCACCTAACCTAAGCTAACCTAAGTGAAGCGTACATGGGCTAACCTAACCTAACTTAACCTAACCTAACTTAATCTAGCCTAACCTAACCATACTCGCCGGAAAAGGTTAGGTTAACTTATCATGAGCGCTCATGATAAGTTAACCTAACCTAACTTAAACAGTGAATTTCCACCATTCAGACTGGTAGACTGAGACCCCAATATTGAGCTAGTGGATTTCCACCATTCAGGCTGGTGGACTAAGACCCTAATTCTGAGCTAGTGAATTTCCACCATTCAGGCTGTGTGGACTGAGACCCCAATATCAAGCTAGTGGATTTCCACCATTCAGGCTGGTTGGAATAGGACCCCAATTCTGAGCTAGTTAATTTCAACCGTTCAGACTGGTAGACTGAGACCCCAATATTGAGCTAGTGGATTTCCACCATTCAGGCTGGTGGACTAAGACCCTAATTCTGAGCTAGTAAATTTCCACCATTCAGGCTGGTGGACTGAGACCCCAATATCAAGCTAGTGGATTTCCACCATTCAGGCTGGTTGGAATAGGACCCCAATTCTGAGCTAGTGAATTTCCACCGTTCAGGCTGGTGGAGAGGGACCCCAATACTGAGCTAGTGGAATTCCACCATTCGGGCTGGTGGACTAAGACCCCAATTTTCCAACTCTTGCATTTCATGACAGAAATTCAAAATGAACTTCGAAAAATCAAGAGAATGTAACTGTGAGAAGGTAAAGCACAACAAGTCACTACTGAAATATGCCAACTCTTACATTTCACGACAGAAATTCAAAATGAAATTTGAAAAATTAAGACAATGTAACTGTGATATGGCAAGTGTGTAAGTTTTTGTGTGTGTGTAAGTTTTGGCGTGTGTGTGTGTGTAAGTTTTCGTGTGTGTGCGTAAGTTTTCGTGTGTGTGTGTGTGTAAGTTTTTGTGTGTGTGTGTGTAAGTTTTTGTGCGTGTGTGCAAGTTTTTGTGTGTGTAAGTTTTTGTGTGCATGTAAGTTTTTGTGTGCATGTAAGTTTTTGCGTGTGGGTGTAAGTTTTTGTGTGTGTGTGTGTAAGTTTTTGTGTGTCTAAGCTTTTGTGTGTGTAAGTTTTGACGTGTGTGTGTGTAAGTTTTCGTGTGTGTGTGTGTGTGTGTGTGTGTAAGTTTTTGTGTGCATGCAAGTTTTCGTGTGCATGTGTAAGTTTTTGTGTGTGCGTGTGTGTGTGTGTGTGTAAGTTTTTGTGTGTGTGTGTAAGTTTTTGTGCGTGTGTGTAAGTTTTTGTGTGTGTGTGTAAGTTTTTGTGTGCATGTAAGTTTTTGTGTGCATGTAAGTTTTTGCGTGTGGGTGTAAGTTTTTGTGTGTGTATGTAAGTTTTTGTGTGTCTAAGCTTTTGTGTGTGGGTGTAAGTTTTTGTGTGTGTTTGTAAGTTTGTGTGTGTTTGTGTGTGTGTGTGTGTAAGTTTTGTGTGTGTGTGTGTGTGTGTGTGTGTGTATGTGTGTAAGTTTTTTGTGTGTGTAAGTTTTGGCGTGTGTGTGTGAGTTTTCGTGCGTGTGTGTGTAAGTTTTGTGTGTGCATGTGTGTTTTGTAAGTTTTTTTTGTGTGTGTGTGTGTGTGTGAATTTTTGTTGTGTTCATGTGTAAGTTTGTGTGTGTGTGTGTGTGTGTGTATGTGTGTGTATGTGTAAGTTTTCGTGTGTGTGTGTGTGTGTGAGTTTTGTGTGTGTGTGTGTGTGTGTGTGTAAGTTTTTGTGTGCATGTAAGTTTTTGTGTGCATGTAAGTTTTCGTGTGCATGTGTAAGTTTTTGTGTGTGTGTGTGTGTGTAAGTTTTTGTGTGTGTGTAAGTTTTGGTGTGTGTGTGTGTGTAAGTTTTCGTGTGTGTGTGTGTGTGTGCGAGTTTTTTGTGTGTGTGTGTGTGTGTGTGCGTGTAAGTTTTTTTGTGTGCATGTAAGTTTTTGTGTGCATGTAAGTTTTCGTGTGCATGTGTAAGTTTTTTTTTTGTGTGTGTGTGTAAGTTTTTTGTGTGTGTGTAAGTTTTGGCGTGTGTGTGTAAGTTTTCGTGTGTGTGTGTAAGTTTTCGTGTGTGTGTGTAAGTTTTCATGTGTGTTTGTAAGTTTTTGTGTGTGTGTGTGTGTAAGTTTTCGTGTGTGTGTGTAAGTTTTCATGTGTGTGTGTAAGTTTTTGTGTGTGCGTGTAAGATTTTGTGCGTGTGTGTAAGTTTTTGTGTGCATGTAAGTTTTTATGTGCATGTAAGTTTTCGTGTGCATGTGTAAGTTTTTTTTGTGTGTGTGTGTGTGTGTGTGTGTGTGTGTGTGTGTGTGTGTGTGTGTGTGTGTGTGTGTGTGTGCATAAGTTTTCGTGTGTGTGTGTAAGTTTTTGCGTGTGTGTAAGTTTTTGTGCGTGTGTGTAAGTTTTAGTGTGTGTGTAAGTTCTTGTGTGCATGTAAGTTTTTGTGTGCATGTAAGTTTTTGCGTGTGGGTGTAAGTTTTTGTGTATGTGTGTGTATGTTTTTTGTGTGTGTGTGTGTAAGTTTTTGTGTGTCTAAGCTTTTGTGTGTGTGTAAGTTTTGGCGTGTGTGTGTGTAAGTTTTCGCGTGTGTGTGTGTGTGTAAATTTTTGTGTGCATGTAAGTTTTCGTGTGCATGTGTAAGTTTTTGTGTGTGTGTGTGTGTGTGTGCAAGTTTTTGTGTGTGTGTGTAAGTTTTGTGTGTGTGTGTGTAAGTTTTTGTGAGTGTGTGTAAGTTTTTGTGTGCATGTAAGTTTTTTGTGTGCATGTATGTTTTTGCGTGTGGGTGTAAGTTTTTGTGTGTGCGTGTAAGTTTTGGTGTGTCTAAGCTTTTGTGTGTGGGTGTAATTTTTTTGTGTGTGTGTGTGTAAGTTTGTGTGTGTTTGTGTGTGCGTGTGTTAGTTTTTGTGTGTGTAAGTTTTGTGTGTGTGTGTGTGTGTGTAAGTTTGTGTGTGTGTGTGTATGTGTAAGTTTTTGTGTGCATGTAAGTTTTGGCGTGTGTGTGTGTAAATTTGTGTGTGTGTGTGTGTGTGTAAGTTTTTGTGTGTCTAAGCTTTTGTGTGTGTAAGTTTTGACGTGTGTGTGTGTAAGTTTTCGTTTTGTGTGTGTGTGTGTAAGTTTTTGTGTGCATGTAAGTTTTCGTGTGCATGTGTAAGTTTTTGTGTGTGTAAGTTTTGTGTGTGTGTGTAAGTTTTTTGTGTGTGTGTGTGTGTGTGTGTAAGTTTTTGTGTGTGTGTGTGTAAGTTTTTGTGCGTGTGTGTAAGTTTTTGTGTGCATGTAAGTTTTTGTGTGCATGTAAGTTTTTGCGTGTGGGTGTAAGTTTTTTTGTGTGCGTGTAAGTTTTTGTGTGTCTAAGCCTTTGTGTGTGGGTGTAAGTTTTTGTATGTGTGTGTAAGTTTGTGTGTGTTTGTGTGTGTGTGTGTGTAAGTTTTTGTGTGTGTAAGTTTTTGTGTGTGTGTGTGTGTGTGTAAGTTTTTGTGTGTGCGTAAGTTTTTGTATGCATGTAAGTTTTTTGTGTGTATGTAAGTTTTTGCGTGCGGGTGTAAGTTTGTGTGTGTGTGTAAGTTTTGGCGTGTGTGTGTGCGGGTGTGAGTTTTTGTATGTGTGTAAGTTTTGGCATGTGTGGTTAAGTTTTTTTTGTGTGTGTGTAAGTTTTCGTGTGTGTGTGTAAGTTTTTGTGTGTGTGTGTGTAAGTTTTTGTGCGTGTGTGTAAGTTTTTGTGTGTGTGTGTGTGTGTGTGTAAGTTTTTGTGTGTGTGTGTGTGTGTGTGTAAGTTTTTGTGTGTGTGTAAGTTTTTGTGTGCATGTAAGTTTTTTTGTGTGCATGTAAGTTTTTGCGTGTGGGTGTAAGTTTTTGTGTGTATGTAAGTTTTCGTGTGCATATGTAAGTTTGAGTGTGTGTGTGTGTGTGTGTGGTGTGTGTGAGTTTTTGTGTGTGTGTAAGTTTTGCCGTGTGTGTGTAAGTTTTCGTGTGTGTGTGTAAGTTTTCGCGTGTGTGCGTAAGTTTTTTGTGTGTGTTTGTGTGTGAGTGTGTAAGTTTTTGTGTGTGCGTGGGTAAGTTTTTGTGTGTGTGTAAGTTTTTGTGTGCATGTAAGTTTTTGTGTCCATGTAAGTTTTTGCGTGTGGGTGTAAGTTTTGTGTGTGTGTGTAAGTTTTTTTGTGAGTGTGTGTGTAAGTTTTTATGTGTGTGTAAGTTTTCGTGTGTGTGTTTAAGTTTTGTGTGTGTGAGTGTAAGTTTTTGTGCGTGTGTGTAAGTTTTTGTGTGTGTGTGTGTGTGTAAGTTTTTGTGTGCATGTAAGTTTTTGTGTGCATGTAAGTTTTTTGCATGTGGGTGTAAGTTTTTGTGTGTGTGTGTAAGTTTTTGTGTGTGTAAGCTTTTTGTGGGTGTAAGTTTGTTGTGTGTGTGTGTAAGTTTTTGTGCGTGTGTGTAAGTTTTTGTGTGCATGTAAGTTTTTGTGTGCATGTAAGTTTTTGCGTGTGGGTGTAAGTTTTTGTGTGTGCGTGTAAGTTTTTGTGTGTCTAAGCCTTTGTGTGTGGGTGTAAGTTTTTTGTGTGTGTGTGTGTAAGTTATTGTGTGTTTGAGTGTGTGTGTGTGTGTAAGTTTTTGTGTGTGTAAGTTTTTGTGTGTGTGTGTGTGTAAGTTTTTGTGTGTGTGTAAGTTTTTGTGTGCATGTAAGTTTTTTGTGTGCATGTAAGTTTTTGCGTGTGGGTGTAAGTTTGTGTGTGTGTAAGTTTTGGCGTGTGTGTGTGCGGGTGTGAGTTTTTGTGTGTGTGTGTGTGTGTAAGTTTTGGCATGTGTGTGTAAGTTTGTGTGTGTGTGTGTAAGTTTTCGTGTGTGTGTGTAAGTTTTTTTTGTGTGTGTGTGTAAGTTTTTGTGCCTGTGTGTAAGTTTTTGTGTGTGTGTGTGTAAGTTTGTGTGTGTGTGTGTGTGTGTGTGTGTGTGTGTAAGTTTTTGTGTGTGTGTGTAAGTTTTTGTGTGCATGTAAGTTTTTGTGTGCATGTAAGTTTTTTGCGTGTGGGTGTAAGTTTTTGTGTGTATGTAAGTTTTCGTGTGCATATGTAAGTTTGTGTGTGTGTGTGTGTGTGTGTGTGTGAGTTTTTGTGTGTGTGTGTAAGTTTTGGCGTGTGTGTGTAAGTTTTTTTTTGTGTGTGTGTGTGTAAGTTTTTGTGTGTGTGTGTAAGTTTTTTTGTGTGTGTGTAAGTTTTTGTGTGCATGTATGGGGACCGGGGGAGGACCTTTGGGGCCCAGGGAGGGCGTTTGGGGATCCGGGGGCCCTTGAGGATTGAGTGGTCTTTGGGAGCCCGGGGGACCTTTGTGGACCGGGGGAGGGCCTTTGGGAGCCCAGTGGACCTTTGGGGACCGGGGGAGGACATTTGGGGGTCCGGGGGACCCTTGGGGGCCGGCTGGCCCTTTGGGAGCCTGGGGGACCTTTGAGGACCGGGAGAGGGCCTTTGGGGCCCGGGAAGGGCCTTTGGGGGTCTGGGGGGGCGGGCCCTTGAGTGCCGATTGTTCCTTTGGGAGCCCTGGGAGCCCGGTGAGGGCCTTTGGGGACCGAAGGAGGGCCTTTGGAAGCCTGGGGAGGGTGTTTAGGGGTCTGGGCGGCACTTGAGGGCCGACTGGTCCCTTGGGAGCCCGGGGGACCTTTGGGGACCAGGGGAGGGCCTTTGGGGGCTCGGGTAGGGCTTTTGGGGTCTGGGGAGGGCCTTTGGGAGCCTGGGGAGGGTGTTTAGGGGTCTGGGCGGCACTTGAGGGCCGATTGGTCCTTTGGGAGCCCGGTGGACCTTTGGGGACCGAAGGAGAGCCTTTGGGGGCTCGGGTATGGCCTTTTTGGGGTCTGGGGGTCCTTGGCTGCCTGGGGGACCTTTGGGGACCGGGAGAGGGCCTTTGGGGACTGGTGGAGGGCCTTTGGGGGTCTGGTGGACCTTTGGGGACCGGGGAGGGCCTTTGGGGGCTCGGGTATGGCCTTTTTGGGGTCTGGGGGTCCTTGGGTGCCTGGGGGACCTTTGGGGACCGGGAGAGGGCCTTTGGGGACTGGTGGAGGGCCTTTGGGGTCTGGTGGACCTTTGGGGACCGGGGAGGGCCTTTGGGGGCTCGGGTATGGCCTTTTTGGGGTCTGGGGGTCCTTGGGTGCCTGGGGGACCTTTGGGGACCGGGAGAGGGCCTTTGGGTACTGGTGGAGGGCCTTTGGGGGTCTGGTGGACCTTTGGGGACCGGGTATGGCCTTTGGGGGCTCGGGTAGGGCTTTTTGGGGTCTGGGGGGGCCTTTGGGGTCCGGTGGGCCAGTTGGGAGCCTGGGGGGCATTTGGGGACAAGACGATGGCCTTTGGGGGTGCCGGGGGCCCTTTGGAAGCCCAGAGAACCTTTGAGTACCGGGGGCTTCCTTCGGGGTTGAGGTAGAGGGATTGGAACCCTTTGGGGTTGGGGTAGAGGACCTCACACACACTGTTCAATGAAACTTGTGTATTATAACGACCACACTCAAAACCTCAACCGCAAGTTCTTCATAAATCATCTTTTAAAATGTCTCTAAATGTTTCGCCGAAATAATTCCATAACCTGTCTAAAACAGTTTCGCCCAAATAATCCCTAAACGTAATTCAGCGTGTTCCTTTTGTTTTTGGCATCTCTGTGCTAATGCATTTCAAATTAATAAGAAACCTGATTCCCGCGCTAAAACAATTCATCGCTAAGATGTTTCTTGGAGAATTGTTTTCCATGGCGTTTGGTTATTAATATCCTTTGGAGTTCGACCAAAAGAGTTGTTTCCGAGGCAAAGACATTAATGACTTGACGTCATCTGTCAGACATTAATTAACCTTGCCCGGAAACTCATAACATTTGGCTCGATCAACAAATATTGGAAACACGCGATCTAACTGTTTCCCGGAAACTCATATCATTTGCATTGAACAACAAATATTGGAAACACGCGATCTGACTGTTTCCCGGAAACTCATATCATTTGCCTCGAACAACAACAGGAAGGAAGTGTCATTAACTTTGCCCGGAAACAACAACATTGACCTTGGCATTCGCTGAGAGCGTGCCCAAAACGACATCAACAACATTGACCCCATTAACCACGTGTTCTCCCTAATGACTCTATCGCGTGCCCAAAACAACAACAACAACATTGACCCCATTAACCACGTGTTCTCCCTAATGACTCTATCGCGTGCCCAAAACAACAACAACAACATTGACCCATTAACCAGGTGTTCCCCCTTATGACTCTATCGCGTGCCCAAAACAACAACAAGAAGGAAGTGACAAAGTTCCTGTTTTTCCATTCTCACTGACAAAATCCATAAAACCATCCATAAATGTGACAAAATTCCTGTTTTTCAAATTCTCACTGACAAAGTCCATAAACCACGTGGCTCTATGCCCATATATGGTGTTCGCGTCGGAGTTATAGGGTCATCTCTACTGTCATTAGATATATTATTATTTGAGGGACGCGTGATCTAATTAAAACCAATTAGAAGTGGAAAAATATGTGCGTAAATAGTTTAAGACTCTAAAATTTTATATTTGGTGATTTAGGGCTATAATTCAGTCAGTGTATATTAATTAGCCAAGAGATGGGCCATCTAGACAAGGCACAACATTTTAAGGGTTATAATAGGACAAATTAGTTTCTTCCCAGAAATTTAAGTTTTTGAATAACCTAGGATTTAAAGAACGGAGAAAAAACCTAACCCTATAGTCAATATCAAAAGAGCTTTTGACCCTCCTGTTTCCAGCCTAGTGACCCTTGGAAATCAGCTTTATTATTTGTAAAGTATTTTACACTCTGAAAACTGGAACTACTTGGATAGTAATATTCCTTACCTTCTTATGGATTCTCAGATGTTATATGGAAGAGGACCTCATTCCTTCTTTTAGCAACTCTTTCATCTCGTTAACCCGTGCCGACCATTTATATTATGGCGAGCTCGATGTTATGCATATAGGTTAGGGAAGAAAGGGGAAGTATATTGTCAAACTAAGGATTTCAATTTCTTTCCGTCCAGATAGATTGAGTCTTCCGTGGGGAAGTTTAAGTTTATCGTAAGTCCAAGGAACACTAACCCCTTTTACAAGATATAAAAGTAAGAGCTTGTATTAGGATAAATAAATAATTTGATATCTAATCAAATACAGTTATTCCTAGTTTCTGAAAAACAGTAAGTTAAAGTAAAGGATCTTAATTACCTCAGTGCCTAAGCCTTGTCTAAATGTTCAAGGGTAACGATTGCAATTAGAAGTATTGATAGCCTAGAACTAGAATAATCCTTTTTCCGGTAAACGATGTGGGCTGAACGAGTGGGCCGATGTGGGCTGATATGAGCACACCTAGAAGAGGTATTTGAAGAGCTTAGAGTTTTAGTTAGATTCTATTTTAGTTTAGTTTTAGTTAAGAGTTTTAGTCTAGAGTTTTAGCCTAGAGTCTTATCTTAGAGTTTTAGTTAGAGTTGAAATTTAGTTTAGTTATAGTTAAGAGTTCAGAGTTTTAGCTTAGAGTCTTAGCTTGGAGTTTTAGTTAGAGCTCTAGTTTAGTTTAGTTTTAGTTAAGAGTTTTATCTTAGATTTTTAGCCTAGAGTCTTAGGTTAGAGTTTTAGTTAGAGTTGAACTTTAGTTTAGTTATAGTTAAGAGTTTAAAGTTTTAGTTTAGAGTCTTAGCTTAGAGTTTTAGTTAGAGTTCTAGTTTAGTTTAGTTTTAGTTCAGAGTTTTTAGCTTGGAGTTTTAGCCTAGAGTCTTAGCTCAGAGATTTAGTTAGAGTTGAAGTTTAGTTTAGTTATAGCTAAGAGTTTAGATTTTTGGCTTAGAGTCTTAGCTTCGTGTTTTAATTAGACTTCTAGTTTAGTTTCAGTTAAGAGTTCTAGCTTTGAGTTTTCGTTTAGAGTCTTAGCTTCGAGTTTTAGTTAGAGTTGAAGTTTCGTTTAGTTGTAGTTAAGAGTTTAGAGTTTTAGCTTAGAGTCTTATCTTAGAGTTTTAGTTAGAGTTCTAGTTTAGTTTAATTTTAGTTAAGAGTTTTAGCTTAGAGTTTTCGCCTAGAGTCTGAGCTTAGAGTTTTAGTTAGAGTTTTAATTTAGCTTTAGTTAATAGTTTTAGCTTAGAGTTTTGGCCTAGAGGCATGGAGTTTTAGTTAGAGTTGAAGTTTAGTTTAGTTATAGTTTAAGAGTTCAAAGTTTCAGCTTAGAGTCTTAACTTAGAGTTTTAGTTAGAGTTGTAGTTTAGCTTAGTTATAGTTAAGAGTTTTAGCTTAGAGTTTTAGCCTAGAGTCATAGCTTAGAGTTTAAGTTAGAGTTGAAGTTTATTTTAGTTATAGTTAAGAGTTTAGAATTTTAGCTTAGAGTCTTAGCTTAGAGTTTTAGTTAGAGTTCTAGTTTAGTTTATTTTTAGTTAAGAGTTTTAGCTCAGAGTTTTATCCTAGAATCTTAGCTTAGAGTTTTAGTTAGAGTTGAAGTTTAGTTTATTTATAGTTAAGAGTTCGGACTTTTAGCTTAGAGTCTTAGCTTACAGTTTTAGTTAGAGTTATAGTTTAGTTTATTTTTAGTTAAGAGTTTTTAGCTCAGAGTTTTATCCTAGAATCTTAGCTTAGAGTTTTAGTTAGAGTTGAAGTTTAGTTTATTTATAGTTAAGAGTTAGGACTTTTAGCTTAGAGTCTTAGCTTTCAGTTTGAGTTAGAGTTCTAGTTTAGTTTAGTTTTAGTTAAGAGTTTTAGCTTAGAGTTTCAGCCTAGAGTCTTAGCTTAGAGTTTTAGTTAGAGTTGAAGTTTAGTTTAGTTATAGTTAAGAGATTAGTTTTAGCTTAGATTAGTTCCTAGTTTAGAATTTTAGTTAGAGTTCTAGTTCAGTTAAGTTTTAGTTAAGAGTTTTAGCTTACATTTTTAGCCTAGAATCGAAGAGGGAGACAATAGATATGGATGACAATACTAAACTTAAATAACCACAAAATTCCACATTATTACATAGAAATACCAAAACCATAGGTTAGATTAGGTTAAGTTAGGCTAGGTTAGAGTCTAACCTAAACTAACCTATGGTTTGGTATTTCTGTGTAATAATTTGGAATTTTGTGGCTATGTTAGTTTAGTATTGTCATCAATATCTATTGTCTCCCTCCTTGACTCTAGGCTAAAACTCTAAGTTAAAACTCTTAACTAAAACCAAACTAAACTAGAACTCTAACTAAAACTGTAAGCTAGGACTCTAGGCTAAAACTCTAAACTCTTAAATATAACTAAACTAAACTTCAACTCTAACTAAAACTCTAAGCTAAGACTCTAGGCTAAAACTCTAAGCTAAAGCTCTTAACTAAAACTAAACTAAACTAGAACTCTAACTAAAACTCTAAGCTAAGTATCTAAGCTAAAAATCTAAACTCTTAAATATAACTAAACTTCAACTCTAACTAAACTCTAAGCTAAGACTCTAAGCTAAAACTCTAAATTCTTAACTATAACTAAACTAAACTTCAACTCTAACTAAAACTCTAAGCTACGACTCTAGGCTAAAACTCTAAGCTAAAATCCATAACTAAAACTAAACCAAACTAAAAATTTAACTAAAACTCTAAACTAAGACTCTAAGCAAAAACTATAATTTCTTAACTATAACTAAACTAAACTTCAACGCTAACTAAAACTCTAAGCTAAGACTCTAGGCTAAAAATCTAAGCTAAAAATCTTAACTAAAACTAAACTAAACTAGAACTCCAACTAAAACTCTAAGCTAAGACTCTAGGCTAAAACTCTAAGCTAAAACTCTAAGCTAAAACTCTTAACTAAAACTAAACTAAACTAGAAATTTAACTAAAACTCTAAGCTAAGACTCTAAGCTAAAACTCTAAACTATTAACTATAACTAAACTAAACTTCAACTCTAGCTAAGACTCTAAGCTATGACTCTAGCTAAAACTCTAAGCTAAATCTCTTAACTAAAACTAAACTGAACTAGAGCTCTAACTAAATCTCTAAGATAAGACTCTAAGCTAAAACTCTAAACTCTTAACTATAACTAAACTAAACTTCGACTCTAACTAAATCTCTAAGCTAAGACTCTAGGGCTAAAACTATACGCTAAAACTCTTAACTAAAATTGAACTAAACAAAAACTCTAACTAAAACTCTTAGCTAAGACTCTAAGGTAAAAGTCTAAATTCTTAACTATAACTAAACTAAACGTCAACTCTAACTAAAACTCTAAGCTGAGACTCTAGGCTAAGACTCTAAGCCACAACTCTTAACTAAAACTAAGTAAACTAGAACTCTAACTAAAACTCTAAGCTAAAAGTCTTAGCTAAAACTCTAATCTCTTAACTATAACTAAACTAAACTTCAACTCTAACTAAAACTCTACGCTAAGACTCTAGGCTAAGGCTCTAAGCTAAAACTCTTAAGTAAAACTTAATTAGAACTCAAGCTAAAATTCTAAGCTAAGACTCTAAGCTAAAAATCTAAACTCTTAACTATAATTAAACTAAAATTCAACTCTAACTAAAACTCTAAGCTGAGACTCTAGGCTAAAACTCTAAGCAAAAAATCTTAAATAAAACTAAACTCTATAACTCTAACTAAAAACTCGAGGCTAAGATTCTCAGCTAAAACTCTAAACTATAGTTTACCCTTTCACCGTTACATGGAGAGGGTCTTCAAATTTTAGTTGTGCTTTGTTTTAAGGTTTGAAATTTTTTTATAGTATCCTTGGGTTTTTATTAGTAATTTTAATGTTATTATCTTGCACTGAAGACGGTCAATTGGAGGTCTTGACCGAAATATTTGCATGTTTGTCCATATTTTTTACTGGTTTGTATAATCCTCATTTTTCTGTTTTTTTACTATTGTTTCGTTTTATCATGATTAGCCAGTGTGGTCTCAGAAATGATTTACTTTAACTATAACTAAACTAAACTTCAACTCTAACTAAAACTCTAAGCTAAGGCTCTAGGCTAAAATTCTAAGTTAAAACTCTTAACTGAAACTAAACTAAAATAGAACTCTAGCTAAAACTCTAAGCTAAGACTCAAAGCTAAAACTCTAAACTCTAAACTAAAGTAAACTAGAACTCTAACTAAAACCGTAAGCTTAGACTCTAAGCTAAAACTCTGATCTTTAAAGTATAACTAAACTAAACTTCAACTCTATATAAAACTCTAAGCTAAGGCTCTAGGCTAAAACTCTAAGCTAAAACTCGTAACTAAAACTAAACTAAACTAGATCTCCAACTAAAACTCTAAGCTAAAACTCTAAACTCGTAACTATAACTAAACTAAACTTCAACTCTAACTAAAACTCTAAGCTAAGACTCTTTGCTAAAACTCTAAGCTAAAACTCTTAAGTAAAACTAAGCTTAACAGGAACTCTAACTAAAATTCTAAACTAAGACTCTAAACTAAAACTCTAAACTCTTAACTATAACTAAACTAAACTTCAACTCTAACTAAAGCTCTAAGCTAAGACTATAGGCTAAAATTCTAGGCTAAAACTCTTAACTAAAACTAAACTAAACTAGAACTCTAACTAAAACCATATGCTAAGACTCTAAGCTAAAACTTTAAACTCTCAACTATAACTAAAATAAACTTCAACTCTAACTAAAACTCTAAGCTAGGACTCTAGGCTAAAATTCTTAACTAAAACTAAACTAAACTAGAACTCTAACTAAAACTCTAAGCTAAGACTCTAAGCTAAAGCTCTAAACTCTTATCTATAACTAAACTAAACTTCAACTCTAACTAAAACTCTAAGCTAAGACTCTAGGCTAAAACTCTAATTAAAGCTCTTAACTAAAACTAAACTAAAATAGAACTGTAGCTAAAACTCTAAGCTAAGACTCTAAGCTAAAAGTCTAAACTATAACTAAACTAAACTTCAACTCTAACTAAAAACTCTAAGCTAAGACTCTAGGCTAAAAATTTAAGCTAAAACTCTTAACTAAAACTAAACTAAACTAGAACTCTAACTAAAACACTAAACTAAGATTCTAACCTAAAACTCTAAACGCTTAACTATAACTAAACTAAACTTCAACTCTAACTAAAACACTAAGCTATGACTCTAGGCTAACAATCTACGCTAAAACTCTTAACTAAACTAAAATAGAACTCTAACTAAAACTCTAAGCTAAAACTCTAAACTCTTAACTATAACTAAACTAAACTTCAATCTTAATCTCTAAGAAAAGACTCTAGGCTATAATTCTAAGCAAAAACTCTTCACTAAAACTAAACTAAACTAGAACTCTAACTAAAATTATAAGCTAAGACTCTAAGCTAAAGCTCTAAACTCTTAACTATAACTACTAATCTAAACTTCAACACTAACTAAAACTCTAAGCTAAGACTCTAGGCTAAAACTCTAAGTTAAAACTCTTAACTAAAACTAAACTAAACTAGAACTCTAACTAAAACTCTAAGCTAGGACTCTTAGCTAAAACTCTAAACTCTTAACTACAACTAAACTAAACTTTAACTCTAACTAAAACTGTAAGCTAAGACTCTAGGCTAAAACTCTAAGCTAAAACTCTTAACTAAAACTAAACTAAACTAAAACTCTAAATAAAACTCTAAGCTAACACTCTAAGCTAAAACTCTAAACTCTTAACTATAACTAAACTAAACTTCAACTCTAACTAAAACTCAAAGCTAAGACTCTAGGCTAAAGCTCTAAGTTAAAACTCTTAACTAAAACTAAACTAAACTAGAACTCTAGCTAAAACTCTAAGCTAAAACTCGAAAATCTTAACTAAAACTAAACTTCAACTCTAGCTAAAAACTCTAAGCTGAGACTCTAGGCTAAAACTTTAAGGTAAAACTCACAACCTAAAACTAAATTAAACTAGAACTCAAACTAAAACACTAAACTAAGACTCTAACCTAAAACTCTAAACGCTTAACTATAACTAAACTAAACTTCAACTCTAACTAAAACTCTAAGCTATGACTCTAGGCTAAAAATCTGCGCTACAACTCTTAACTAAACTAAACTAGAACTCTAACTAAAACTCTAAGCTAAGGCTCTAAGCTAAAACTCTAAACTCTTAACAATAACTAACTAAACCTCAATCTTAATCTCTAAGAAAAGACTCTGGGCTATAGTTCTAAGCTAAAACTCTTCACTAAAACTAAACTAAACTAGAACTCTAACTAAAACTATAAGCTAAGAATCTAATTTAAAGCTCTAAACTCTTAACTATAACTAATCTAAACTTCAACTCTAACTAAACCTCTAAGCTAAGACTCTAGGCTAAAACTTTAAGTTAAAACTCTTAACTAAAACTAAACTAAACTAGAACTCTAACTAAAACTCTAAGCTAAGACTCTAAGCTAAAACTCTAAACTCTTAACTATAACTAAATTAAACTTCAACTCTAACTAAAACTCTAATCTAAGACTCTAGGCTAAAATTCTAAGCTAAAACTCTAAACTAAAACTCCTAACTAAAACTAAACTAAACTAGAACTCTACCTTAAACTCTATGCTAAGAATCTAGGTTAAACCTCTAAGCTAAAACTCTTAACTAAAACTAAACTACACTAGAACTCTAACTAAAACTCTAAGCTGAGACTCTAAGCTAAAGCTCTAAACTCTTAACTATAACTAAACTAAACTTCAACTCTAACTAAAATTCTAAGCTAAGACTTAGGCTAAAATTCTAAGTTAAAACTCTTAACTGAAACTAAACTAAAATAGAACTCTAGCTAAAACTCTAAGCTAAGACTCTAAGCTAAAACTCTAAACTCTTAACTATAACTAATATAAACTTCAACTCTAACTAAAAACTCTAAGCTAAGACTCTGGGCTAAAACTTTAAGCTAAAACCCTTAACTAAACTAAACTAGATCTCTAACTAAAATTCTAAGCTAAGGCTCTAAGCTAAAACTCTAAACTCTTAACTATAACTAAACTAAATTTCAATCTTCAGTTCTATGAAAAGACTCTAGGCTAAAATTCTAAGCTAAAACTCTTCACTAAAATTAAACTAACTAGAACTCTAACTAAAATTATAAGCTAAAACTCTAAGCCAAAGCTCTAAACTCTTAACTATAACTAATCTAAACTTCACCACTAACTAAAACTCTAAGCTAAAACTCTAAACTCTTAACTATAACTTAACTATAACTAAACTAAACTTCAACTCTAACTAAAACTCTACGCTAAGACTGTGGGCTAAAACTCTAAGTTAAAACTCTTAACTAAAACTAAACTAAACTAGAACTCTAACTAAAACTCTAAGCTAAGACTCTAAGCTAAAACTCTAAACTCTTAACTATAACTTAACTATAACTAAACTAAACTTCAACTCTAACTAAAACTCTACGCTAAGACTCTAGGCTAAAACTCTAAGCTTAAACTCTTAAGTAAAACTAAACTTAACTAGAACTCTAGCTAAAATTGTAAGCTAAGACTCTAAGCCAAAGCTCTAAACTCTTAACTATAACTAATCTAAACTTCAACTCTAACTAAAACTCTAAGCTAAGACTCTAGGCTAAAACTCTAAGTTAAAACTCTTAAGTAAAACTAAACTAAACTAGAACTCTAACTAAAACTCTAAGCTAAGACTCTAAGCTAAAACTCTAAACTCTTAACTATAACTTAACTATAACTACACTAAACTTCAACTCTAACTAAAACTCTACGCTAAGACTCTAGGCTAAAACTCTAAGCTTAAACTCTTAAGTAAAACTAAACTTAACTAGAACTCTAGCAAAAAATTGTAACCTAAGACTCTAAGCTAAAACTCTAAACTCTTAACTATAACTAAACTAATCTTCAATTCTAACTAAAACTCTAAGATAAGACTATAGGCTAAAATTCTAAGCTAAAACTCCTAACTAAAACTAAATTAAACTAAGACTCTAACTAAAACTATAAGCTAAGACTCTAAGCTAAAACTCTAAACTCTTGACTATAACTAATCTAAACTTCAACTCTAATTAGAACTCTGAGCTAACTAAAATTTTACTCTAACTAAAACTCTAAGCTAAGACTCTAGGCTAAAGCTCTAATCAAAACTCTTAAATAAAACTAAACTAGACTAGAACTCTAACTAAAACTCTAAGCTAAGACTCTAAGCTAAAACTCTAAACTATTAACTATAACTAAACTAAACTTCAACTCTAGCTAAGACTCTAAGCTATGACTCTAGGCTAAAACTCTAAGCTAAATCTCTTAACTAAAACTAAACTGAACTAGAGCTCTAACTAAATCTCTAAGATAAGACTCTAAGCTAAAACTCTAAACTCTTAACTATAACTAAACTAAACTTCGACTCTAACTAAATCTCTAAGCTAAGACTCTAGGGCTAAAACTATACGCTAAAACTCTTAACTAAAATTGAACTAAACAAAAACTCTAACTAAAACTCTTAGCTAAGACTCTAAGCTAAAAGTCTAAATTCTTAACTATAACTAAACTAAACGTCAACTCTAACTAAAACTCTAAGCTGAGACTCTAGGCTAAGACTCTAAGCCACAACTCTTAACTAAAACTAAGTAAACTAGAACTCTAACTAAAACTCTAAGCTAAAAGTCTTAGCTGAAACTCTAATCTCTTAACTATAACTAAACTAAACTTCAACTCTAACTAAAACTCTACGCTAAGACTCTAGGCCAAGGCTCTAAGCTAAAACTCTTAAGTAAAACTTAACTAGAACTCTAGCTAAAATTCTAAGCTAAGACTCTAAGCTAAAAATCTAAACTCTTAACTATAATTAAACTAAAATTCAACTCTAACTAAAACTCTAAGCTGAGACTCTAGGCTAAAACTCTAAGCAAAAAATCTTAAATAAAACTAAACTCTATAACTCTAACTAAAACTCGAGGCTAAGATTCTCAGCTAAAACTCTAAACTATAGTTACCCTTTCACCGTTACATGGAGAGGGTCTTCAAATTTTAGTTGTGCTTTGTTTTAAGGTTTGAAATTTTTTTATAGTATCCTTGGGTTTTTATTAGTAATTTTAATGTTATTATCTTGCACTGAAGACGGTCAATTTGGAGGTCTTGACCGAAATATTTGCATGTTTGTCCATATTTTTCACTGGTTTGTATAATCCTCATTTTTCTGTTTTTTTCACTATTGTTTCGTTTTATCATGATTAGCCAGTGTGGTCTCAGAAATGATTTACTTTAACTATAACTAAACTAAACTTCAACTCTAACTAAAACTCTAAGCTAAGGCTCTAGGCTAAAATTCTAAGCTAAAACTCTTAACTAAAACTAAACTACACTAGAACTCTAACTAAAACTCTAAGCTGAGACTCTAAGCTAAAGCTCTAAACTCTTAACTATAACTAAACTAGACTTCAACTCTAACTAAAATTCTAAGCTAAGACTTTAGGCTAAAATTCTAAGTTAAAACTCTTAACTGAAACTAAACTAAAATAGAACTCTAGCTAAAACTCTAAGCTAAGACTCTAAGCTAAAACTCTAAACTCTTAACTATAACTAAACTAAACTTCAACTCTAACTAAAAACTCTAAGCTAAGACTCTGGGCTAAAACTTTAAGCTAAAACCCTTAACTAAAACTAAACTAAACTAGATCTCTAACTAAAATTCTAAGCTAAGGCTCTAAGCTAAAACTCTAAACTCTTAACTATAACTAAACTAAATTTCAATCTTCAGTTCTAAGAAAAGACTCTAGGCTAAAATTCTAAGCTAAAACTCTTCACTAAAATTAAACTAAACTAGAACTCTAACTAAAATTATAAGCTAAAACTCTAAGCCAAAGCCCTAAAACTCTTAACTATAACTAATCTAAACTTCACCACTAACTAAAACTCTAAGCTAAGACTCTAAGCTAAAACTCTAAACTCTTAACTATAACTTAACTATAACTAAACTAAACTTCAACTCTAACTAAAACTCTACGCTAAGACTGTAGGCTAAAACTCTAAGTTAAAACTCTTAACTAAAACTAAACTAAACTAGAACTCTAACTAAAACTCTAAGCTAAGACTCTAAGCTAAAACTCTAAACTTTTAACTATAACTTAACTATAACTAAACTAAACTTCAACTCTAACTAAAACTCTACGCTAAGACTCTAGGCTAAAACTCTAAGCTTAAACTCTTAAGTAAAACTAAACTTAACTAGAACTCTAGCTAAAATTGTAAGCTAAGACTCTAAGCCAAAGCTCTAAGCTCTTAACTATAACTAATCTAAACTTCAACTCTAACTAAAACTCTAAGCTAAGACTCTAGGCTAAAACTCTAAGTTAAAACTCTTAAGTAAAACTAAACTAAACTAGAACTCTAACTAAAACTCTAAGCTAAGACTCTAAGCTAGAACTCTAAACTCTTAACTATAACTTAACTATAACTACACTAAACTTCAACTCTAACTAAAACTCTACGCTAAGACTCTAGGCTAAAACTCTAAGCTTAAACTCTTAAGTAAAACTAAACTTAACTAGAACTCTAGCAAAAAATTGTAACCTAAGACTCTAAGCTAAAACTCTAAACTCTTAACTATAACTAAACTAAACTTCAATTCTAACTAAAACTCTAAGATAAGACTATAGGCTAAAATTCTAAGCTAAAACTCCTAACTAAAACTAAAATTAAACTAAAACTCTAACTAAAACTATAAGCTAAGACTCTAAGCTAAAACTCTAAACTCTTGACTATAACTAATCTAAACTTCAACTCTAATTAGAACTCTGAGCTAACTAAAATTTTACTCTAACTAAAACTCTAAGCTAAGACTCTAGGCTAAAACTCTAATCAAAACTCTTAAATAAAACTAAACTAGACTAGAACTCCAACTAAAACTCTAAGCTAAGACTCTAAGCTAAAACTCTAAACTCTTAACTATAGCTAAACTAAACTTCAATTCTAACTAAACTCTAAGCTAAGACTACAGGCTAAAATTCTAAGCAAAAACGCCTAACTAAAACTAAATTAAACTAAAACTCTAACTAAAACTATAAGCTAAGACTCTAAGCTAAAACTGTAAACTCTTGACTATAACCAATCTAAACTTCAACTCTAATTAAAACTCTAAGCTAAGATTCTAGGCTAAAATTCTTAACTAAAACTAAACCAAACTAGAACTCGAACTAAAACACTAAGCTAAGACTCTAAGCTAAAGCTCTAAATTCTTAACTATAACTAAACTAAATTTCAACTCCAACTAAATTTCTAAGCTAAGACTCTAGGCTAAAACTCTAAGTTAAAACTCTTAACTAAAACTAAACTAAACTAGAACTCTAACTAAAACTTTAAGCTAAGACTCTAAGCTAAAACTCTAAACTCCTAACTATAACTAAACTAAACTAAACTTAAACTCTAACTAAAAGTATAAGCTAAGACTCTACGCTAAAACTCTAAGCTCAAACTCCTAACTAAAACTAAACTAAACTAGAACTCTAATTAAAACTCTCAGCTAAGACTCTAAGCTAAAACTTTAAACTCTTAACTATAACTAAACTAAATTTTAACTCTAACTAAAATCTAAGCTAAGACTCTAGGCTAAAACTCTAAGCTAAAACTATTAACTAAAACTAAACTAAACTAAAACTCTAAATAAAACTCTAAGCTAAACCCTCTAAGCTAAAACTCTAATCTCTTAACTATAACAAAACGAAACAATAGTAAAAAAGAGAAAAACGAGGATTATACAAACCAGTGAAAAATATGGACTAAAATACAAAAATTTCGGTTAAGACCTCCGCTTGACCGATCTCAACTAACTTAAAACTCTAAGCTAAGACACTAAGCTAAAACTCCAAACTCTTAACTAAAACTAAATTAAACTAGAACTCTAACTAAAACACTAAACTAAGACTCTAACCTAAAATTCTAAACACTTAACTATAACTAAACTAAACTTCAACTCTAACTAAAACTTTAAGCTATGACTCTAGGCTAAAAATCTACGCTAAACCTCTTAACTAAACTAAACTAGAACTCTAACTAAAACTCTAAGCTAAGGCTCTAAGCTAAAACTCTAAACTCTTAACTATAAACTAAACTAAACTTCAATCTTAATCTCTAAGAAAAGACTCTGGGCTATAATTCTAAGCTAAAACTCTTCACTAAAACTAAACTAAACTAGAACTCTAACTAAAACTATAAGCTAAGACTCTAATTTAAAGGTCTAAACTCTTAACTATAACTAATCTAAACTTCAACTCTAACTAAAACTCTAAGCTAAGACTCTAGGCTAAAACTTTAAGTTAAAAATCTTAACTAAAACTAAACTAAACTAGAACTCTAACTAAAACTCTAAGCTAAGACTCTAAGCTAAAACTCTAAACTCTTAACTATAACTAAACTAAACTTCAAGTCTAACTAAAACTCTAATCTAAGACTCCAGGCTAAAACTCTAAGCTATAACTCTAAACTAAAACTCTTAACTAAAACTAAACTAAACTAGAACTCTAACTTAAACTCTATGCTAAGACTCTAGGCTAAAACTCTAAGCTAAAACTCTTAACTAAAACTAAACTACACTAGAACTCTAACTAAAACTCTAAGCTAAGACTCTAAGCTAAAGATCTAAACTCTTAACTATAACTAAACTAAACTTCAACTCTAACTAAAATTCTAAGCTAAGACTCTAGGCTAAAATTCTAAGTTAAAACTCTTAACTTAAACTAAACTAAAATAGAACTCTAGCTAAAACTCTAAGCTAAGACTCTAAGCTAAAACTCTAAACTCTTAACTATAACTAAACTAAACTTCAACTCTAACTAAAAACTCTAAGCTAAGACTCTAGGCTAAAACTTTAAGCTAAAGCTCTTAACTAAAACTAAACTAAACTAGAACTCTAACTAAAACACTAAACTAAGACTCTAACCTAAAACTCAAAACTCTTAACTATAACAAAACTAAACTTCAACTCTAACTAAAACTTTAAACTATGACTCTAGGCTAAAAATCTACGCTAAAACTGTTAACTAAACTAAACTAGAACTTTAACTAAAATTCTAAGCTAAGGCTCTAAGCTAAAACTCTAAACTCTTAACTATAACTAAACTAAATTTCAATCTTAAGCTCTAAGAAAAGACTCTAGGCTAAAATTCTAAGCTAAAACTCTTCACTAAAATTAAACTAAACTAGAACTCTAACTAAAATTATAAGCTACGACTCTAAGCCAAAGCTCTAAACTCTTAACTATAACTAATCTTACTTCAACTCTAACTAAAACTCTAAGCTAAGACTCTAGGCTAAAACTCTAAGTTAAAACTCTTAACTAAATACAAACTAAACTAGAACTCTAACTAAAACTCTAAGCTAAGACTCTAAGCTAAAACTCTTAACTATAACTTAACTATAACTAAACTAAACTTCGACTCTAACTAAAACTCTTCGCTAAGACTCTAGGCTAAAACTCTAAGCTTAAACTCTTAAGTAAAACTAAACTTAACTAGAACTCTAGCTACAATTGTAAGCTAAGACTCTAAGCTAAAACTCTAAACTCTTAACTATAACTAAACTAAAATGTTACTCTAAAAAAAAACTCTAAGCTAAGACTCTAGGCTAAAACTCTAATCAAAATTCTTAAATAAAACTAAACTAGACTAGAACTCTAACTAAAACTCTAAGCTAAGACTCTAAGCTAAAACTCTAAACTCTTAACTATAGCTAAACTAAACTTCAATTCTAACTAAAACTCTAAGCTAAGACTATAGGCTAAAATTCTAAGCTAAAACTCCTAACTAAAACTAAATTAAACTAAAACTCTAACTAAAACTATAAGCTAAGACTCTAAGCTAAAACTCTAAACTCTTGACTATAATTAATCTAAACTTCAACTCTAATCAAAACTCTAAGCTAAGATTCTAGGCTAAAATTCTTAACTAAAACTAAACTAAACTAGAACTCGAACTAAAACACTAAGCCAAGACTCTAAGCTAAAGCTCTAAATTCTTAACTATAACTAAACTAAATTTCAACTCTAAATAAAACGCTAAGCTAAGACTCTAGGCTAAAACTCTAAGTTAAAACTCTTAACTAAAACTAAACTAAACTAGAACTGTAGCTAAAACTCTAAGCTAAGACTCTAAGCTAAAACTCTAAACTCTTAACTATAACTAAACTAAACTTCAACTCTAACTAAAAGTATAAGCTAACACTCTACGCTAAAACTCTAAGCTAAAACTCCTAACTAAAACTAAACTAAACTAGAACTCTAATTAAAACTCTCAGCTAAGACTCTAAGCTAAAACTCTAAACTCTTAACTATAACTAAACTAAATTTTAACTCTAACTAAAATCTAAGCTAAGACTCTAGGCTAAAACTCTAAGCTAAAACTATTAACTAAAACTAAACTAAACTAAAACTCTAAATAAAACTCTAAGCTAACACTCTAAGCTAAAACTCTAATCTCTTAACTATAACAAAACGAAACAATAGTAAAAAAGAGAAAAACGAGGATTATACAAACCAGTGAAAAATATGGACTAAAATACAAAATTATCGGTAAGACCTCCGCTTGACCGACCTCAACTAACTTAAAACTCTAAGCTAAGACATTAAGCTAAAACTCCAAACTCTTAACTAAAACTTAACTTCAACTCTAGCTAAAAACTCTAAGCTGTACTCTAGGCTAAAATTTTAAGCTAAAACTCTTAACTAAAACTAAATTAAACTAGAACTCTAACTAAAACACTAAACTAAGACTCTAACCTAAAACTCTAAACACTTAACTATAACTAAACTAAACTTCAACTCTAACTAAAACTCTAAGCTATGACGCTAGGCCAAAAATCTACGCTAAACCTCTTAACTAAACTAAACTAGAACTCTAACTAAAACTCTAAGCTAAGGCTCTAAGCTAACACTCTAAACTTTTAACTATAACAAAACTAAACTTCAATCTTAATCTCTAAGAAAAGACTCTGGGCTATAATTCTAAGCTAAAACTCTTCACTAAAACTAACTAAACTAGAACTCTAACTAAAACTATAAGCTAAGACTCTAATTTAAAGCTCTAAACTCTAACTATAACTAATCTAAACTTCAACTCTAACTAAAACTCTAAGCTAAGATTCTAGGCTAAAACTTTAAGTTAAAACTCTTAACTAAACTAAACTAGAACTCTAACTAAAACTCTAAGCTAAGACTCTAAGCTAAATTTCTAAACTCTTAACTATAACTAAACTAAACTTCAAATCTAACTAAAACTCTAATCTAAGACTCTAGGCTAAAACTCTATGCTAAAACTCTAAACTAAAACTCTTAACTAAAACTAAACTAAACTAGAACTCTAACTTAAACTCTATGCTAAGACTCTAGACTAAAACTCTAAGCTAAAACTCTTAACTAAAACTAAACTACACTAGAACTCTAACTAAAACTCTAAGCAAAGACTCTAAGCTAAAGCTCTAAACTCTTAACTATAACTAAACTAAACTTCAACTCTAACTAAAATTCTAAGCTAAGACTCTAGGCTAAAATTCTAAGTTAAAACTCTGAACTGAAACTAAACTAAATAGAACTCTAGTTAAAACTTTAAGCTAAGACTCTAAGCTAAAACTCTAAACTCTTAACTATAACTAAACTAAACTTCAACTCTAACTAAAAACTCTAAGCTAAGACTCTAGGCTAAAACTTTAAGCTAAAACTCTTAACTAAACTAAACTAAACTAGAACTCTAACTAAAGCACTAAACTAAGACTCTAACCTAAAACTCTAAACTCCTAACTATAACAAAACTAAACTTCAACTCTAACTAAAACTCTAAACTATGACTCTAGGCTAAAAATCTACGCTAAAACTCTTAACTAAACTAAACTAGAACTCTAACTAAAATTCTAAGCTAAGGCTCTAAGCTAAAACTCTAAACTCTTAACTATAACTAAACTAAATTTCAATCTTAAGGTCTAAGAAAAGACTCTAGGCTAAAATTCTAAGCTAAAACTCTTCACTAAAATTAAACTAAACTAGAACTCTAACTAAAATTATAAGCTAAGACTCTAAGCCAAAGCTCTAAACTCTTAACTATAACTAATCTAAACTTCAACTCTAACTAAAACTTTAAGCTAAGACTCTAGGCTAAAACTCTAAGTTAAAACTCTTAACTAAAGCTTAACTAAACTAGAACTCTAACTAAAACTCTAAGCTAAGACTCTAAGCTAAAACTCTAAACTCTCAACTATAACTTAGCTATAACTAAACTAAACTTCAACTCTAACTAAAACTCTTCGCTAAGACTCTAGGCTAAAACTCTAAGCTTAAATTCTTAAGTAAAACTAAACTTAACTAGAACTCTAGCTACAATTGTAAGCTAAGACTCTAAGCTAAAACTCTAAACTCTTAACTATAACTAAACTAAAATTTTACTCTAACTAAAACTCTAAGCTAAGACTCTAGGCTAAAACTCTAATTAAAACTCTTAATAAAACTAAACTAGACTAGAACTCTAACTAAAACTCTAAGCTAAGACTCTAAGCTAAAACTCTAAACTCTTAACTATAGCTAAACTAAACTTCAATTCTAACTAAAACTCTAAGCTAAGACTATAGGCTATAATTCTAAGCTAAAACTCCTAACTAAAACTAATTAAACTAAAACTCTAACTAAAACTATAAGCTAAGACTCTAAGCTAAAACTCTAAACTCTTGACTATAATTAATCTAAACTTCAACTCTAATTAAAACTCTAAGCTAAGATTCTAGGCTAAAATTCTTGACTAAAACTAAACTAAACTAGAACTCGAACTAAAACACTAAGCTAAGACTCTAAGCTAAAGCTCTAAATTCTTAACTATAACTAAACTAAATTTCAACTCTAACTAAAACTCTAAGCTAAGACTCTAGGCTAAAACTCTAAGTTAAAACTCTTAACTAAAACTAAACTAAACTAGAACTCTAACTAAAACTTTAAGCTAAGACTCTAAGCTAAAACTCTAAACTCCTAACTATAACTAAACTAAACTTAAACTCTAACTAAAAGTATTAGCTAAGACTCTACGCTAAAACTCTAAGCTAAAACTCCTAACTAAAACTTAACTAAACTAGAACTCTAATTAAAACTCTCAGCTAAGACTCTAAGCTAAATTTCTAAACTCTTAACTATAACTAAACTAAATTTTAACTCTAACTAAAATCTAAGCTAAGACTCTAGGCTAAAACTCTAAGCTAAAACTATTAACTACAACTAAACTAAACTAAAACTCTAAATAAAACTCTAAGCTAACAGTCTAAGCTAAAACTCTAATCTCTTAACTATAACAAAACGAAACAGTAGTAAAAAGAGAAAAACGAGGATTATACAAACCAGTAAAAAATATGGACTAAAATAAAAATATTTCGGTTAAGACCTCCGCTTGACCGTCCTCAGTGCAAGATAATAACATTAAAATTACTAATAAAAATCCAAAGATACTATAAAAAATTTCAAACCTTAAAACAAAGCACAACTAAAATTTTGAAGACCCTAAAGGTGAAAGGGTAACTGAATGAAAAAATACAGTACTGAATGGGAATTCAATTTTTTAATTTATACAGAGCATTTTAAAGAGCTAAACGCTTTCCAGGTAAAACATCATCACAGATTAGGTTAGGTTGCAAAATGTGATTATTTTTAATATTTAAGTAAAAACGATCAGAATTAATTAGTTCATTATAAATGGTGCGTAAAAAGGTTTCTTCCGTGTCTCCATTGAGAGCAATTTTTCGGTGAATATGCTTTTTTATCTAAACTGCCTCCCTGAAAACTTGGAAGAGACCTTTAACAGGGCCATAAGGGAGGTGTTATCGATTAAAACAAAATGGTGCGGGTTGTCATAAACATGCTGAGCCAAGGCGAAATCAAAAGTCTCAGGCCGTTGGCATAGCTCCATAGCTTTGTCGATTGAGGACCTGTGTGTTCCAACAATCTCTCCCCCCATTGCTGATGGGTTCTTCCAACATAGAAACAGCCACAATAACATGGAACCCTACTGCTCAAAATAGGGCTCATTTTATCTTTACCGCTGTTAAAATAGTTCTCGATTTTATTAGAATTTTTGAAGGTGACATTTAAGTTATGTTACTTAAGAATTTTTTGCAATTTGTCACCCTAATTATGGAAAATAGGGCAAAACAGTAAAAACTTTCTTTATCACCCACTAAAGGGATGATATTCGTTGGAGGTTGTGGAGATGATGAATCTCTTTCTGTTTTTTTTTTCCTTTTTCTATGATGGATTTCACTAACTTGATGGGATATCCATTGCAAAACAAAATATCCTTCAGAAAATTTAATTCTGGGGTTATATGAGCCTTTGAACAAATTCTTATGGCAAATTCTTCCATTCAGTACTGTGTTTTTTCATTTAGTTACCCTTTCACCGTTACATGGAGAGGGTCTTCAAATTTTAGTTGTGCTTTGTTTTAAGGTTTGAAATTTTTTTATAGTATCCTTGGATTTTTTATTAGTAATTTTAATATTATTATCTTGCACTGAGGAAGGTCAAGCGGAGGTTTTGATCGAAAAATTTGCATTTTTAGTCCATATGTTTTACTGGTTTGTATAATCCTCGTTTTTCTCTTTTTTTTACTATCGTTTCATTTTATTATGATTAGCCAGTGTGGTCTCAGAAATGATTTACTTTAACTATAACTAAACTAAACTTCAACTCTAACTAAAATTCTAAGCTAAGACTCTAGGCTAAAACTCTTAGCTAAAACTCTTAACTAAAACTAAAGTAAACTAGAATTCTAACTAAAACCCTAAGCTAAGACTCTAAGCTAAAACTCTAATCTCTAAACTATAACTAAACTAAACGTCAATTCTAACTAAAACTCTAAGCTAAGGCTCTAGGCTAAAACTCTAAGCTAAAACTCTTAACTAAAACTAAACTACACTAAAACTCTAGCTAAAACTCTAAGCTAAGACTCTAAGCTAAAACTCTAAAATCTTAACTATAACTAAACTAAACTTCAACTCTAACTAAAACTCCAATCTAAGACTCTAGGCTAAAACTCTAAGCTAAAACTCTAAACTAAAACTATTAACTAAAATTAAACTAAACTAGAACTCTAACTTAAACTCTATGCTAAGACTCTAGGCTAAAACTCTAAGCTAAAAACTCTTAACTAAAACTAAACTAAACTATAACTCCCAACTAAAACTCTAAGCTAAGACTCTAAGCTAAGACTCTAAACTCTTAACTATAACTAAAACTAAACTTCAACTCTAGCTAAAATTCTAAGCTAAGACTCTAGGCTAAACTCTAAGCTAAAACTCTTAACTAGAACTAAACTAGCGTATTTCTCATAATTGTCCTTAAAAAGGACATAATGACTCCCTGTTACAGAAGAAACACTAGTACCCCGGCCCCTTCTACTGGATTTATTGTAAGGCATAATTTTGTCTAGAAAGCATTTACCATTGTATCAAAGAAGCCCTTCCCTCCTTTCAGCAAAGCAAAAGGCAAAAGTTACGACAGTCAGTGCCTCCTATTTTTACCATTTCGAGAAAAAAATTAAATACACAACTTGCGAGAAATAAATCCGAAAACCATAAAAATCCTATTTTTACCATTTAGAAAATAAATTAAAAAAAAAATTTTCATTATTCTTTATTCTTTATCAAATCTAAGCCGATAATTTCAAAATCTAGATCTCAAAATAGCCAGCCATAGATATAGTATTAATAAAAGCTAACCAAACACTAAACTTCAGTGTTGCGTGTCGGAATGGCCACATTAGCTTTCTTGTCAAAGGGTGTACGCGTCCGTCTGCATAATGAATCCATCCCCTTACTTTTCACGCGACAAAACAGTTTGTTTTTCACCTTAAAACGAAGCTGATAGAAGCGAACCCTGAAACTCAGGCCCAGCCCCCTCCCCCCATATAACCACTGAGTACTCAAAATGGAAGCCATTACATTTTCCAGATTAAAATATTTATCATAACTGTCACCAGCCCCCCCCCCCCCTAGCAATTCATAAGATTTGCTGTAGAAAGATACGCCGTTAAACAAACTGAAAAAAGCATCTTTTTGTGTAATCAGTTGCTTGGTAAATCAGACAATACACGTGAGCTGCCTGTGTAATGGATTAGCACAGGATGTGCATTTGACAGATGCGACAATTACCCCTATATACATGTTCATGGAACTTTTAGTCAGTTTTAGCTAGAAATACAGAAAGCATGAATTTATCGAAAAAGAGAATTATTTCAATGAAAGAATTAAAATCCTTAACGGGGGGAGGGGTTTACCTGGTGAAAAAGAGCGTATTTTACGCTTTTTAATGACTATAAACTTCACATAGTGGAGTTTGTATTGGGGGGTAGGTATACCCTGAGCTTGAATTTAATGAAGGGGGAGCTATTGTAGCTAGTTTAGAAGCAGAATGCTCCATCATGGCTATCAAAGCCGTTGAAAATTATTCCCTTTCATACAATCAATTAAAAATATGAACAATATCTAGCTTTGTTTCATCCCCTATGAAAGTTCTACTTCAAGAATCATCGATAATCAGATAAATGGATGGAATCATAACAAACAGTTATTACGTAAGTTGATTTCGATAACATCCTGTCAAGGTGGAATTATGATATAACAGTTACGTAAGTTCAATGTTGAAATTCTCAGAAAGTCTGATGATGTCACTTCACTCAGTATTTCCAACTCCCTGATTGACCTTGAAAATTGTATCATTGACCTGTTAGTGGATCAATAATCTGACGTCACTTCGTCTCAGAGTCAATACACTTAGAAACATCCACTGATTGACCTAGAAAGAGACACGTGATCCTGTCCTGTTAGCAGATCAATAACATTGTCAATGCGGTTAGGTACTGTTCGACTCAATTATAGATGGCAGCAGTTGTGTTCTCGTAGTATGTAATAAAGGGGTTCTACTTATTCACTTAAAATTTAGAAAAAAAGTCTTTAATATCCTGGCTTAAGTAGAGTCATAACTGTCCAATACAGTCAATAAAGGACGAGAGCTATGACTAAACTGTAATTTTACTTGTTGACGCCCCGCTTGAATTATAAAAGGATAAACAAAACCTGAAAGTCTTGAAGAATAGTTTGAAAAACTTATATAAGTACCAATTTGTCATTGAGTATTTTTCTAACTTTACTAGTACTCTATAACTTTGCGTAATTCGTCATAAAGGACTAAACAACTAAGCCTCCGGCTCTTCGAATTTTAAAAGATGTGCCTTAAACCATCACTATGAAAGGTCAATCCCCAAACATTGCGAATAAGGTTGAACAAGCATAAATAAAAAAATAGAATGAAGTTGTTCCTAAAGGTCAATTAATATATCTTCTCTTTATTAAATTATACTCAATTTTCAACTTAAAGTAATCGAAGAGTCGATTTATCAGTTCTTAGGAACACAGGAGCAGGGGGTTTGATTTCGGATGCCAAGGTACGACAGAAAAAAACCGTACGTTAAAAATATCCGAATTAACTCATAAGGAGTCTGGCTGAGAACTTCGCATAAGTTTACCTTTGCGAAAGGTAAATATTGAATATTTACCTTTATTTACTTTCAGAATAGGTTTAGTTCAACAATTGGCCATGATGAAGTGAGGCAAATACGAGTTTACTTGCAAGAAGAAAAAAAGGAAAGATGTAACAACATCTTGAACATCGACTTTTAATATTTTTACGCTTTTTATATATATATAACAGGATTTCGTTCAGTAGGACTGATATTCAGAAAATATAAGAAATTTATGTATAGGCTATCAAGACCAAAGGTATCAGGGGATCCAATTAGAAGTAGAATAAAGAGAAATTGAGTTACAATGGATCTTAGTAAATTTGTATTTCTTTTCCTTTATTCCTTTTAAAACAAATATTATACTAATATTTTAAGGGGGGAGATTGTAAGGAGGCCTTATTTTTTGTAAATTTGGTTACTCTATTTCAGTAAAATTTGGAATCCCCTTTGCTCCAATAGATCAGAAATAAAGCGACAATTTCAACTTACCTTGAATTTGAAAATAACTTCGCTTTGCGTAACCCAGTCGTAAATATTGAATGGATATTTCTTTGCTTGAGCGCTGTACGACATTTTGAATCCTTAATAAATATTTGAATACCCAATCTAAACCAGTTTTGTATAAACCAGAGAAGAATGTCCTAAGGTGTTATATTATTTCAAGCTTTAGAATCAAGGCCTTGAAATACTGGAAAAAACTACATTTGAACAAAAGTTGCTGATTTGCTAAAAAAAAACAGGGGAAGGTAGCTAAGCAAATCAAGTACCAAAACTGATAAAATGTACGGATCAGAGAAAATAGGGGTTATCTTGTGAGGAGATGATACTAGAAAGGAACTTTGGCTAAGTAACCTTTTTAACTAGTTATGGCAAGGCCATGCCTTATCTCAATTTCTGTAAATATAAAGTTAAAATAAGAATATTGAATATTAAACCTTTTCGTCTCTTTAGACTATACTGAGAAAATCCCACTTTTGTGTTGCATTAAGTTATGAATTGAATACTTAAAGTTTTCATTTTGAAGAGTACTGAAATGAGGTAATAATTTAATAATTAGGTTAATGTAATATTTATATTTGAGATATTTGAACCTAAATTGAGTCAGCTCGGAACTTCTCCTTAGAGGGTTGTCAATAGATTTGTTATTAATTAAGGGACGTGCGATTTAATCAAAACCAATTTGAAGCGGAAAAATGTGCGCGTAAATACTTTGGAACTCTAAAATTTTCAATTTGGTGATTTGGGTTTATAATTCAGTTAGTGTATATTAATTAGCCAAGGCTTGGGTCGTCTAGACAAGGTATAGCATTTTAAGGGTTAAAATAGGACAAAATTAGTTTGTTCCCAGAAACTTAAGCTTGTGAATAACTTATGGCTTAAGGAACGGACGAAAACCCCAACCAAGGAGTCAACATTAGTAGAGCTTTTGTGCCTCCTATTTCCAGCCTAGTGTCCCTTGGAACTTAGCTTATTACTTATAAAATATCTTACACTCGGAAAACTGGAACTACCTGGATAATAATATTGCTCACCTCCTTACGGATTCTCAGATTTTATTCGGAAGAGGACCTTATTCCTATTTAAGCCACTCTTTCATCTTGTTAGTCTGTGCCGGCTATTTATGTTATGGCGACCTCGATGTTATACAGATAGGTTAGGGAAGAAAGGGAAATTATATTGTCAAACTAAGAATTTCGATTCCTTCTCTGTTCAGACAAATTCAATCTCCCTCGTGAAGTTTAAGTTTATCGAAGGTCCAAGGAACACTAACCCCTTTTACAAGATATAAAAATAAGAGCTTGGTTTAGGTTTAACAAATAATTTGATATCTACTCAAATACGGTTATTCTTAATTTTCGGGAAATGATATTTGAAGCAAAGAATCTTAATAACCTCAGTGCCCAAGCTTTGTCTAACTATTCAAATGTAACGCCTGCAATTAGAAGTATTGATAGCCCAGAACTAGCATGGTCCTTCTTTTCCGGTAAACGACGTGGGCTGAATAACGGACACACGCAATATATGATTAGCCAACCCAGAAGAGATATTGGAAGGGTTTAGAATAAACAGAATTATAGCATTTTTTCCTTTTATTCTATTTATAATAAATATTAGTTGTCACTGGATTTTGAGTACCGATTCTTACCAAACCGCCTCAGTTATAAAACAGAACCAACTTCTAGCCCTAAAAGAGATTGTAATCTTACAACTAGTATAAACGGTACTCAACGGTACCAAACGGTACGTCGGTGTAATTTAGGTTTAAGGGGGGATCATTAAAATAACTTTTGTCAAATTTAGTCCTCTGTTCCTCCCTAGAAGGTGTTTGTTCAGTTTTCTGGGGTTTACTGGTCTAGTATTAATGGAAAGGTTTTAACATATTTTATTTTAGTAATAAGTTTAAACAGTGTTAATTTGAGTAGTAATATTGACATTGTTTATTGGTAGAGATTGTTTTCTTTTGTCTTACGAGTCTTTGTCTGTAGCTTAAGGTTTTTAGTACGCTAGGTATTTGGGAGCAGGTTCGAAACTTTTTGCTGAGCAAAAATCGGTCTATTAATTTTGACGAGTAGAAATTTGAGTAATTAGCACTATTGGGGAATAAAGTTCCAATTGATTTCTTTGGAATAAGTAAAGAAGAAATTAAAAGATGCCAACTAGAAAACCCTGAAATTAAGGTGCCAATCACTGAAATAAAGGAAGTTGAAAATACACTCTTAAGCTTAAAATCTCCCCAAGAGGCCTATAGAAAAAATTAGAAGTTTAAGGAGGGTGTAAATGAACAGTCTAGAAGGGCTGGTTTGACAAGGCCCTGTGTGGGATTTGAGTCAAATATGGTTAGCTCAAGCATTCCCGGAGCTAATAAAAAATCAGAAAGGGATGAATTCAGTAATAAAATTACTTCAAAGGATCTTCCTTCTATGAGAGGGAGCAGGCCTGGCAGGGATAGATTCTTGACCTCTGGGTCTATTCATGGCAAACTGGATGAGGTCAGTGTAAAGAGAATCAGTACAAACACGTGTTTAATTGAGGGCAGTACAATGTTAGAGGGGAGTAAAATTAAATCCGGTGCAAGAAAAGTTCTGGCGGTGGAACTTCCGAAGACCAGGACTATGGAAGGTGCCACTGGTACATGGTATAATTGGGTTTGGTCCAAAAACGCCCACGGATTTATGCTGAGAGGGGCGAATGTTAGAGAAAATATCAAGTTTGGGTGACGGAACTTGCAAAGACCAGCACTCAGGACGGGGTCCAGCACAGATAATTCGGTCGGGCCTGACGCACCCACAGACCAAGACATCAAGAGGGGTGATCCACAGGATATCGAAAAATTTCCAAAATTTGGCATTTCGGGTAGAACTCAGAGCCAGAAATGTCAAATTTCGGAAAGGAAAGAATCCTTATTTTGTAAAGGTTAGGATATCTACATCTGGTTCCCTTGGGTGGCTTTTTGTGTGCAATAGGGATTCTGACAAAGAAAACAACCATGTCAATTTAAGATCATTTTACGAAGGAAAACTAATTAATGGAGTCATCTGTTTCATATATTCAGGTCTTTTTCTGGGGGCCCAAATGAGAGCTGTCAAGACCCTAAATAAATTGAGACAATGTGGTGTCCTTGAAAAAATGTGCTGCCAGATTGAACAGGCAGTAAAGAATTATGAACTCTGTTTGAGAAGAGAGATGAAGTTAGTGTGAATTACCCCACTCTTAGAGATAATAGGGCCGTTTTTTCACTCATCAATGTGCAAAGATCTAACATCTTTTGTCAGAAAACGCTTAAAAGTGAAATCTTTGAACTAAGAACTTACATCTTTGGTCGTTTTTGTGCAAATATTTTTCATCATTCTGCTCTGATCAGCGGTCTGAGAACAATGATGAGTAGATCATCAAAGTTATCTCATCATTGTTCTTAAGGCAGAAAGATGGCGTCTTTCACGCCATTTGCTAACACCAGTGAGCTGTAAGATCTTAGAACAAAGATGAGTCGAAAATACGATAATCTTTGTAGAAAGATTAAGATCTTAGTGCTAAAAAACGGGCCTAATATTTTCCCTTGTGATATCTTTCATATTCGGTCAAGTGATACCACAGGAAAATTGCGACTTAGCGTGAATGGTGACCAATGCAAATTGATAAAAATACAGTAGTAGCACATCTAAAGAAAATTAATGAGCGTAAATGCATTGACCACAGGATTTAGAATAATGTCGAGATTAGAACACAATACCCATACGAGAATATCAGTAAAATACAGGATAAAAGATATAGGAATTATATAAGAGACTCCTTGTAATTTAGATCAACACTAACTTAAACTATTAACAATTTGTTATTTTTCGGTCTCCAACAAAGGAGATGAGTTCAGAATGTTCAAAAGCTTCAAAATTTCATAACTCGTTTTTTTTCAAAATAGAGAACGGGTAGAGATTTCTTTCTTTGTAGAATATATTTGCAATTGGTTTTCAAGTCTTCTATTGTTACTCGACCTTTTGGCACCTTTAAAAACTGTTTCAAGAATTCACTTATAATTTAGAAAAAAATGACTTTAATATCCTGGCTAAAGTAGAGTCATAACTGTCAATAAAGAACAAGAGTTATGACCGAGCCGTAAGTTTACTTGTTGACGCCATGCTTGAATTATAAAAGGAAAAAGAAAACCTGAAAGTCCTGAAGAATAGTTTTAAAAGCGTATATAAGTCCCAATTTGTCATTAGGTATTTTTCTAACTTTACTAGTGCTCTATAACTTTGCGTAATTCATCATAAAGGACTAAAACAGCTAAGCGTCCGTCTCTTCTAATTTTAAAAAGATGTGTCTTAAACTTTTACTTTGAAAGGTCAATCCCCAAACATTGCGAATAAAGATTGAAAAAGCACAAATAAGAAAATTAAATTCAATTGTTTTTTAAAAGTCATTTAATATATTTTCTTTTTATTTAAGTTATGCTCAATTTTAAATTTAAAGTAATCGAAGCGTCGATTTATCTGTTCTTAGGAACACAGGAGCAGGGGTTTGATTTCGGTAGCCACGAAACGACAGAAAAAAAAAACCGTAGGTTAAAAATATCCGAATAAATTTATAACGGGTCTGGCTGAGAACTTCGCAAAAGTTCTACTACATTAGAAAAACAAAATAGAATATTTACCTTTTATTTACTTTTAAAATAGGTTTAGTTCAACAATTGGCCTGGATGAAATGAGGCAAATACGAGTTCCTTGCAAGAGGAAAAAGTTGAAAATGTAATAACATATTGGACATCGACTTTAAATATTTTTACGCTCTTTATATATATACAGGATTTCTTTCAGTAGGACTGATATTCAGAAAATATAAAAAAAATTATATATAGGTTTTCAAGACCAAAGGTGTCAGGGGTTCCATTTATAAGTAGAATAAGGAGAAATTGAGTTCCAATGGATCTTAGTAAATTTGTATTTCTTTTCTTTCATTCCTTTTAAAACAAAAATTATACTAATAATTTAAGTGGGGGAGATTGTAAGGAGGCCTTATTTTTTCGTAAATTTGGTAACTCAATTTCAGTAAAACATGGAATTCCTTTTGCTCCAATAGATCTGAAAAGCGAAAATTTGAAATTAGCTTGAATTTGAAAATAACTTCGCTTTTCGTAACCCAGTCGTAAATTATAAAAATACATTTCTTTGCTTGAGCATTGTATAACATTTTGAACCCGTAATAAATATTTGAGACCCAATCTAGACCAGTTTTTGTATAAACCAGAGAGGAATGTCCTAAAGTGATATATTATTTCAAGCTTTTGAAACAAGGCCTTGAAATACTGGAAAAACCGCGTTTTAACAAAAAGCTGTTGATTGGCTAAAAGAACGAGGGAAGGACGCTAAGCGAATCAAGTACCGAAAATGAATAAAATGTGCGGATTAGAGAAAATAGGGGTTATCTTGTGAGGAGATGAGTCAGGAAAGGAACTTTTGGTAAGTAGCCTTTTTTGACTAATTATGGCAAGTACCTGCCTTGTCTCAATTTCTTTAAATGTAAAGTTAAAATAATAATATTAAACCTTTTCGTCTCTTTAGACTATACCGAGAAAATCCCATTTTCGTTTTGAACTAAGCTATCAATTGAATCCTTTAAGTTTCCTTTGAGAATAGTACTGACATAAGGTAATAAGCTTCAGAGAGATCTCTGTCGCTTGCGCTAGACTCAGGTCTCATGCTGAATTATTAATTTAATACTTACATTTGAGATATTTAAACTGAAATTTGAGTCAGCGCGAAAACTCCCCTTTGAGGGTTGTCAATAAATTATTATTAATTAAGGGACGCGTGATCTAATTAAAACCGATTAGAAGCAGAAAAATATGTGCGTATTAGTTTAGGACTCTTAAGTTTTCTATTTTCTGGTTTGGGTTTATAATTCAGTTAGTGTATGTTCATTAGCCAGGGCCATCTAGACAAGGTACAGCATTTTAAGGGTTAAAATAGGACAAAATTAGTTATTTCCAAGAAACTTAAGTTTGTGAACAACCTAAGGCTTAGGGAACGGAGAAAAAACCCTAACCAAGGAGTCAACATTCGGAGGGCTTTTGTGCCTCTTGTTTCCAGCCTGTTGTCCCTAGTAGAAAGGGGGGTTCTACTCCGAACATGACCACGTGGTTTATGGTTTTCTCACTGAGAATAAAAAACAGAATTTTTCTCACTTGAAAAACCAGGAATTTCCTCACTTTTATGGATGTTTCTTGGACGGTTATGTGTGTTGGTCAATTTATTTGATGTTTTTCATGGTTGTCAACATCAAATTATAGATGTTTTATGGTTTTTGTCAGTGAGAATGAAAAAACAGGAACTTTCTCACATTTATGTCTGTTTTCATGGATGGTTATGTGTGTTGGTTGATTTATTTGATGTTTTTCATGGATGGTTATGGATGATTTATGTCTGTTCGTTGTCAGTGAGATTGGACATGCTCGACGCGAATGTTATGAGATTTTAGGCTAACCTAACCTGAGAACTTGATTTACATAATCGGCGGGGAAATTATTGATTCACGAAGGGGGAATTAAGAAACATTATGGTTTCTTTGATCTTTAGGCGAACCTAACCTGAGAACTTGATTTACATAATCGGCGGGGAAATTATTGATTCACGAAGGGGGAATTAAGAAACATTATGGTTTCTTTGATCTTTAGGCGAACCTAACCTGAGAACTTGATTTACATAATCGGCGGGGAAATTATTGATTCACGAAGGGGGAATTAAGAAACATTATGGTTTCTTTGATCTTTAGGCGAACCTAACCTGAGAACTTGATGTACATAATCGGCGGGGAAATTATTGATTCACGAAGGGGGAATTAAGAAACATTATGGTTTCTTTAATCTTTAGGCCTGAAGGATTTATTTATTATTGTTGTTTTGGACAAGTGCATGCTAGGATGAATGTCAAGGTGTCCTGGAATAGGAAACCAGAAGTACGTGGATCCTTCACAGCCAATCAGCGAGTCGGATACATCCTCCTTCTCAGCCAATCAGAGAGCTGGTTACGAATAGTTTTCCCCCCGTTACATAACAATTCACCCTTGAGACTTCGTATATAACGGGCATGCAATGTGATTAAATTATCAGAAAGTATTGTGACACACTGGAAACAACAATGAATGCTATTGATGAACTTGAAGCCTTGGCAGCCACAATTAGCAATGTGAGTACATTTTCATTTTTTATTTTCAAAATAAAATTGTTTTCCGTGGTTATCCCTCTACTATATTTAGGTAAATCCCCCCCATACAATACAAACATCACTTTACAATCTTTATACTCACTAGGAAAACGAAAATATATTCTTTTTACCCTCAAAACCTAACCCCCCCCTCACTGTTTTACAACCAAATTCTCGCAAATGGAAATAATTATCTTTTCGTTAAATTCCTGTTTTTTATTTTCAAATAAAATTATTTTCCTTGCTCACCCTCTAGTATATTCAGGTAAATCCCCCCCATACAATACAAACATCACTATACAATCTTTATACTCGATGGAAAACGTAAATATATTCTGTTTACCCTCGAAACCTAACCCCCCCCCCTCACTGTTTTACAACCAAATTCTCGCAAATGGAAATATAAATCTTTTCGTTAAATTTTAGCCTTTCTCTATTGTGATTTAAAGTGTCTACTGACTTCTGTCAATTATTATGTGAAAATGCCGCTCTGTTTTGACACAATCTCCAGTGCGAGGTTAAAATTAGCTATCACCCCTTTTCCCTCTGTGTTTACGAACGCATCGGCCAAAGTCAATGGAACTGTTTCTTCCGTCAAAATTAAAACACTATGATGCAATAATTAAGCACAGACGTAATGCTCTATTTTGGAGAAGTGAAATGGATTATTTTCAAATTAAGGTCTAACAATATATTTAGGACATTGGTGAAGGGGGGGGGGAGAGGGGGCAATGTCTAGCTCCTAACAGCTTCGTTGTAAGTAAATTATGTAAAAGGGAGGGGGCAATGTCTCAATTCTACCGCCATCATTGTAAAATGAAAACAAACTGTGCAAGGCTGATATGCAAGGGTAGAAAGAAAAGTCTTTAGGAGTTGCATGAAGCTTATATTATGTGTAAATTGAATAGCATTTTAACCTATGTTTGCAAAATTTAGGCCTATAGGCCGCTGGGTTAACGATCTTTTTTTTATCTAATTTAAAGCCTTTAGACTGGAACATTTTTAAAAATTTTCTGAAAGGTAAAAATAGAAACATTGATTTCTATCCTAAGGCTATAGACTACTGTTTGTCAAGGTTTATTTTTCTCACAAGTTTTCTCACAATATGATTTCCATGCATAGCATATTCTCGTAAATTTTTTCTTTTTGCTTTGCAGAAAAAGGGTGGAGGAGGAGGCTTCTTTGAGATAAATGCTTTTCTAGACAAAATTATATGGATGATGATACTAATTTTCCTTCTTTTAAAAAGGGGCAAATTATTTTGAAACTAAATTTTTTCTCTTCTTTTTAAGGCAAATTGTGAAGAATGCCCGTCGCCACCACCCAGTAAGAGAGCAAGGGCTAATAATGCGGGCCCTGCGAAGGCTACTGTCATGCAATATGGTCGCTGGCCGAAGCCTCCTAAACAAGTGATGCCTACCCAAGCCGTATTGGAATGTGACATCACTAGCACATCCGCTCTCCTTGGACCTCTAATAGCTGCCCCATCAACGCTAGGTCAGGAGGTTACCCTCCAGCATGCTATGTCAGATCCATCCGACATCCAAGTCCAGACGGATTTTGCAAATGTAAGTATTTTTTTCCTACCTATCATATAGAAATATCTATCAATTTCTTCCAACTTTTTTAGGCCTTTTCTACATGCACCATTTTCGAACACTGTGTAAAAGTATATCTCAGTGGGATATTGAAAGATTTTTTCTCCCCAAAGGAAATATAATGTTCTCCCTTTTGAATCATGTCAAGTGCATGCATTCACCCTTTGCTAAATTAGATTAGTGAAGCCAAAAAAAATAAAAAAAATGCTCTATATCCCGCTCATAATAAGTAGCAAAATCCATTGCATTATAAATTGCTTTATTAGCGAATGGTTCACCTTGCCTCTACAAATATTATAAAAAAAAAACTTTATATCTGAATGAGTTGTGTATCATGAGAGGAGATGGCTATCCTTTTCAAATCATGTTTTTGTTGTTTTTTTTTCCCAGAGCAGATAAAGAGTATTAATATGAAATTTTATTTGGAGGGATTGTTTGAACAATATCAAATTGCCACCTTCTACGTCATGCGACGTTTTAGACTGTAAATATCTTATACTAATATAAGATATGCTGCGGGCCGGGGAAGCGCCGCAGGAAACGCTATGGGCCCGAGAAGCGCCGGAGGAAGCGCTGCGGGCCCGAGAAGCGCCGCAGGGATGCGCCGAAAAGATGCGCCACGGGACAGGAAAGCGCCGCAGGATGCGCTGTGGGCCCCGAAAAGCGCCGCAAAAAAAATTTTGAACACTTTGAAAATAAACGAAAAAATTGCCGCCTTCTATGTCATATCTTAGATTATCTTGAGTTGGAACTTTCAGTTGAATTAACCAAATGTTATTAAGCAATAATCCAAATTTTAACAGTAGGGATGATTTGAAGACTTTGAAAATAAGCTATTTTTCATTTATAGGTTGGTGCATTGGTCCCATACTCACCATCGAGTGAAGAAGAGGAGGAAGAGGCAATGGAGTTTCAGGACAATTCAGCCATCAGTGACTGGCACGGTATTATTAATTCCATTGATGTACCATCTAATATTGATGATTTTTTAAATAATTTTCTTTTCAATGTAGAAGCTAGCACAGTTGAGCAGGCGGACTTGAGTCCAAATACCCTACAAATTTTAGAGGATTTTACAGGGAACCCTCCTCCCACTGATTACCAACTTCAAACAACTGAAGTGGAGCATAGTCCAAATATTGTTGAACAACTTGGGGGAGGGGGTAATATACAAGAGGGGGAGGGGGGCACAACTTTTCCCGATTTTCAATTGACCAACAGAATTTTAAATGCAATAGTTGTTTACACTGCGACGTTTGGTGATCCCTTTAATTCACTTATGGGGGAAAATTTGTTTTTGACTCTGTAGAAATTGTGCACGACTATGTAGATAAAATTCGTGCACTTCTGGAGAACCAAATTCAGTTGTGGGGGAGGGATTCAATTAAGGTTTCTATTGTTTTAAAAGTGTTCTATTTAAATGAGGGGGAAAAGCGAAGTTTATTATCATTATATACATTCCGAGATGCGTTTGGTTTATTCGAATTTGGAAAATTTCGAGGGTGTTTTCATGGATTGGGTAGATCAAATTATAACGCATCTTGAGAACTTTAACGAAAATCGGGAGTGGATCTCTAGTTCTTTTTGTTGAAAATTTAAGTGTTAATATTTGTAAATTTAAGAAAGATTTTATTTTAAGAGGGGGGGCAGGTGGGGAAAGGGCAGTAGTTTTAAAATATAATCCAGATCTAGAAGGTTGTCAAGGTGTCCAGCGGATTTGTTTTGAAACAGGTCAAATGTGTTTCAGATATGCTTTCCTCATATCAGCATTCGAGCCTCTAGCACGTGACGCTACCAAGACGAATTTAGACAATTGGGCTGTACATGGGAAGGACGGGTCCGATTTCCCCATTGTAGATTTTTCTTGTTTAGAGGGGAAATACCCAGTAACGCTTCGATCTATTGATATTTTTGAAAGGGCTAATGCCCACTTAAAATATCGGCGTTACTGTGGTTCAGTATGAAACTGAATTTGAAGATGGGATTCGTTTAAAAAAGAGGGGGTGGTCTTCCCTGTAAGGGGCCCGTCAATTGATTTGGTCAGACACTGGGTTTGGTTGTTATACACACCACCTAGTGACCCTGCCAATTCAATTGGCCATTTTAATCCGATTACCGACATTAGTAGAGTTCTGGGGGGTGGTAAGCATAAGGGGGTACGTTTCTACTGTCCAACATGCTTGTCACAATTCCGTAGTGATATAAAACTACGGGATCATATGAAGCATTGTAGACAGCATGGCTACCAGACAGTGGAAACGGTTTCAGGGGATAGGGCTATTTTACGTTTCAAAAATTTCCAGAACACACTTCTCCAGTGCAACAAAATATCTTTGGACTATGAAGCTAAGCTGGTGGAGGTGAACGATCCCCAATTTCCAAACCGAGTCAAAGAACATCAGGCTATTGCAGTTTCCTATGCTCACGCGCAAAGAGACAGTTCTAACACCATGCGGTTGTTAGAAATAGTAGAAACATTGGATGAAAACGAGTGCATGGTCAAGGCACTGACTAAACTAATTGGCACGGCTAATGGTGCTATTTCTCGTTTGAGAAATACCCATTATCCAATGGTTTTGTCTGCAGAGGATCGTTTCGCGATTAAAAATCAAAAAATATGTTGGGTTTGTAAGGGAGAGTTTGTAGAGGGGGATAAGGGGACTAAAGGGAAAAGAGGGGACGGTGGGAGGGTGAAAGTCAGATATCATAATCACTTGTGGCAGGAAATATCCTCGGGGGGTAGTAATTTTAGGGGGGTTGCGCATCAATCGTGTAATTTAAATGTTAGCCAGCAGTTTTTTTATCCCTGTTTTTTATCCACAACTCTAATTATGACTTAAAATTTATTTTACCGGCACTGGCACGTATGCATAGGGAGGGAGGGGGAGTAGATAGTCCATGGGTAAATAGTTCATTTACCTATAACATTATCCCCAAATCGGCCGAGAAGTTGTTGCTTCTTGAACTGAAATGGCAGGCAGTGGATAATGGGAATACGTGCTGGAATAAAATCAGGTTTTTAGATTCCTTTAGTTTTTTTTCCCAAGGCATTGAGTCAATTGATTCAAGTGCAAAAAAGCGACAATTTTGATAGCTTTCCCTTGCTTAAACAGCACTTTCCAGACAGTGAAATGTATGACCTGTTGACATGCAAAGGTATATACGCATACGACTATTACTGTTCTTGCGCTCGCTTAAGTGAGGTGAAACTACCTCCAATTGAAGCTTTTTACAATTCACTGACCAACAGTGAATGCACAGCCGAGGAGTATGAGTTTGCCAAGAAGGTGTGGTCCAAGGGGGATTGTAAAAATGGGTGGGATTATTGTAGACTGTACTTGGCCAGTGACGTTCTAACTCTGTTGGATATAGTCTGTAAGAACACAGACCAAATCTATTCAGAGTTCGGGTTAGATATAGGCTATTATTTCTCCACACCCCATTTAGTGATGGATTTAATTTTAAAAATTAGCAGGGAGGAAATAGGCCTAATCACCGATGTAGATCAACACCTTTTTGTAGAGCGTTCAATGAGGGGGGGGGGTATGTTTTCATGGAGACCGCGTCTTATCAACCGATCCGAGCGGACAAAGCACCGGTGTAAAGTCAAATGCAGTGTTCTTGGACATGAACTCATTGTACCCCTCGGCAATGTCACACTACTCTTTGCCGTGTGGGAACTATCAATGGCTTGAGAATCCTTGTGAGTTCCCCGACATTACCACCGTCGAGGACAATGGGCCACAAGGATGGTTCTTTGAAACTGACGGTCACATTCCGCTGGCGCTTCACGACTCAGTCAAAGATTTTTTCTTTCCCTGTATCAATCGGCCCCGTGAGCAGGGACTCTCTGAGCCCCTACAATCGATCATTGGTTGAGGATATGGGGATGCACTGGACTCCCTCCAAACAGAAACTGATTGCTGATTTGGACCCTAAGGAGAATATCGTTGTTCACCACGTGCTTTTGCACTGGATGGTGAACAATGGTTTCAAGATCACCAAAATACACAGGGTCCTGCAGTTCAATCAGCGACCATATTTGAAAACGTTTATCGATACTTTTGTCAATAAACGCTCTAGGGCAAATTCAAAGGTGGAGAAGGAAATGTATAAGCTCATTCTAAATTCAGCGTTTGGCAAAATGTGTGAAAGCGTACGTAATAGATCTCGCTGCGACGTCGTGACTGACCCTCTAGAGTGTGCAGGAATTATTGCCGACCCCAATTTTACATCGTTCACGAGCATAGAGACTGGCATGGTTCTTCTACGCAGGCGAAAGCGAAATGTGGTACTGAACAAGAATATAGCAGGCGGCAGTTCAGTACTGGAAATTTCAAAAAAGCTCATGTTGTCGTTCTTTTACAATGTGTGCAAGGTGCAATTGCCACGGGAGGGGGAGGTTCAAGTTTACTATGGGGATACAGATTCTCTGCTGCTAAAGGTAAATGGGACTGAAGATTTATTGGGTGATTTAGAAAAGGGGGAACACATCAGCTCGCGGATGGATTTCACCAACTGGAATCCATCACTCTACCCCGAGTTGGTGAAACTTCAAGCCCCCAACCAACTATTAATGTTAAAATCAGAGACGGGGAGTGATTTGATATCCAGGGGGGGGTGAGGGGGGGGTGTTCCCGGGCCCCAAAGTTTATTGCGTTGGAACTCATAGTGGGGATGAAAAGAAGGCGTGTAAAGGGGTGCCTACACATTTTGTAAAGAGCAATTTCATCATGAGCGTGTACAGAGACTGTGTAGAAAGTAGCCTAGTGCCGAGAGCACAAGTGCTTGCAATTCGCTCTCTACAGTATAGAAATTATACTGTGAGAGTGGAAAAGAATGCAATGTCGTGTATATCCGACAAAGTCTATGTGCTCGAGAATGGTGTGAGTGTCCTACCTCATGGCCACTACCATATTTCAGACAGAGTTGAATGCATAGACTATCGCAATCAACTTGGTCTGGATAAATTAACCTAACCTGAACTAACCCAACCACTTACCAACTAACCACCACCACCACCACCAACCCGTTCATAAATTAAATGCTCCAACTAACCATCTCCAACCCGTTCATAAATTAACTAACCTCAACTAACCCAACCTTAACCTAACCTGTAGCAGCAGCAGCCACAGTGACCGGACAACTATTGTGTACTGTGTTTTTCCACCGCGGCTCCCGGGAGGGGGGGGGGGTTCCCGCCTGCGGTCGGCTCCCAGGGGGGGGGGGCGCCCGCGGCCGGACGGCCTTCGGCCCCGCGGCCCTGGGGTGGGGGGATCCCACCTTTAAATTCACTGTAATGTTCAACTGTGCTAGTTTATGTTCCAAGTGTTTTCTGTTTTTTTTGTCGTTGTTGTATAGAAAAGTGTTTTTTTTTGTACAGAAAAGTGTTTTAAAGACAATAAGTGCTGTTGGTGGACAGAAAAGTGCCGTACAGAAAAGTGTTTTTTTTTTTTTAAAGACAATAAGTGCTGATGATGGACAAAAGTGTTTTTTTTATTGTACATAGAGTGTTATCATTGCAGTTCATGTTGAACAAATAGAGTTTTCCTGTTGACCATGAAATTTTGTCAACTGTTCTTGTTGACAAGTGTTATTTTTATCGTTGCAGTTCATGTTGAACAAATATTTGTTTTCATGCAGTGCCGAAATAAATGCTGCCATGAAATATTGTTTTTTTTTGTTGTTGTTCTTGAATAGATAGATCTATGGGGAAAATTATTGCTACTACTTATTCATTGGACACGTATGATTTACAGTTAGTTGTAGTCCGACTGTTGTCAACAGCAGCATGTATCAATTTAAAACACCCTTCAGATCGTTTCTGTGTGGTCCCTCAATGTCGGGGAAAACAACACTTTTACCTAAAATAATTCAAAATTGCGATAAAATGTTTTTGAAGAAGCCGAAAAAAATCTACTATTGCTATAGTATTTGGCAGGAGTCCTATGATAAAATAAAAGCTATTGCCACAACCATACCAATACAATTCATACGCGGACTTGATGTTTTCAATAGTATTGAATCGAACTCGTGGTTGATTATTGATGATTTGGCTGAATCCATTGAACAGTTCTCGCAGGAATGCTACAACTGTTCACCGTTCGCTCCCACCATGAACACATTTCCATAACCCTAGTTCTACACAATCTGTTTCATCAGAGCAAATGTATGCGAACCCTTGCTTTGAATTGCACCGTCTATATTATCTATCGAGTTGTTCGTGATTCTAGCTCACTCATAACTCTCAATAAGCAGATATACCCCGGCACCCCTAAATTTCTGTTGTCAGCGTACACTCAGGTGACTAGCAAGCCCTACGGTTACATTTTGCTGGATCTTAATCAGAGCACGCCCGAGGATCTACGTGTAGTCACCGACATTTTCAACAATGAAATTACAGTATATCTTCCGGTGAACAGTAGAAAAGGCTATTAGTTGCCATTATGACACTGAAGAAACTACACGAACAACGGCATTTATTTTCCGTTTTAAGCACTTCAAAACCATTGCTTAGGAAGGCCATACTCAAACATGGGGTTGACAATGATTTCATTAATCTAATATCTGAACTTTGTTCCAATTTAACTGAGGGCAATGTTCAACTGCCAGAAGGTGTTAGACGACAGACAAAGCAACATCGTTCCACTGTACGCGCCTTGGCTTGTAAAAACAAGGGAAAAAAATTTAAAAGAAAACGGCTCCTTCAAGCAGGCGGTAGCTTTTTCACACTTTTACTGCCAATAATTGCAGGACTTGTAAACAGTTTTCTCTAGTGAGAGAATGGCAAAACCCTATAAATTGACACCATTTGAACTTGTCCTCTCGCCCGTCGAACATTTTGAAGACAATCTAAGCAAATTCATTAATGATGAGAATATTGCCGATGACAAAAAACTGCTTTTACTTCAAGATGCATTGCGACGTGTGGACAAACATAAACCTTATCGTGAGAGACCCGCCGCCGCCGCCGCCACTGATCCCTCTAAACAGGAAACATCTCCTCAAGATTCTGCACAATCAAAGGAGAAGGAATTGAATTCAATTGTATCAAAAATTGGGAACCTATTGCCAGCGACCTATCGAGAACAGAGTAAAAGAGTATTATCTTATCTCATGTTGGAAACTGCTGATGAACATCAAGTTCAAGTCGATAGCACAGGGAAACGAATTATAATTCAGGGAAAAAGTTATAATCTAGTTGATTTAATTTGTGATATGGTGACGAATCGTAAAGGACTTTTATCCTTTGACAATAATCTATACACCTTTCTGTGTGTATCAAACTTTCCCAAAAGTCTTATTGGCAATAAGCAAAGTCTAAAGAAACTAAGAGAATATAGTCCTCCATCAACCCCAACACCATTTAAAAAAGAAGAAGAAGATGCAGTATTTGAAAATACTATCAGCGCCACTGATTTTACAACACCTGTGGCTGCTAGTCAAAAGCGAAGACGAATTGATTCACCCTCCAGTGTGCAAAAGGGGAGTGGACATTACACTGCATGTTTACGCTCAAAATGGATGAAGTTCTGAAAGGTGTCTATGAAAATATTGGTGAAGCGGGAAGTTTAAGTTCTCCCAAAACGCTTTCTAAAGCTGTCTCCGGCACCACCACCACCACATTGAAAAAAGCAAAAGAGTATCTAGAGAATGAACCGAGTTACACACTGCATCGGAATCACAGGCTTCGCAGCAAACAATATCGACAAACTAAAGCCTTTTTCCCTCTGCATATAATGCAAACGGATCTTTTAACTTTAGATGCTATTCAACAGCGTCACAATGCACCCTACAAATATATTCTGGTGGCAATCAGTGTCTTTAGTCGCTATGCATATGCCATTCCACTGCGATCAAAGAGAGGTGTTGAAGTTGCTCGGGCCATTGAAAGTATTCTAGAACAGGATTCATATAGAAAAATTCAATCGGATCGTGGCAGTGAATTTGTTAATCCCCATGTGCAAAAGGTTCTTTTGAAATATAATACAACACTTTATCATAGTCACAGCCCGATAAAGGCTGCATTGGCTGAACGATTAATAAGAACGATTCGTCTATTAATTTCAAGATATTGTACCCTGAAAAATACATCGGCTTTTATTCATGATTTTGATAAAATCATGCAGATATACAACCATCGACCCCATCGATCTCTGTCCAACTCAAGCCCTCGGGATGTTCACTACAATGAAAATACATCTGATGTTTTTCTAAAGCAATACTCCAATGGTGAAAAAGAGAAAAAAAATGTGAAGAAGAAATTCAATGTTGGTGATACTGTTCGAATTAATAGAACCACCAATATTTTTGAAAAAGGGAATTATTTATGGAGCACTGAACTTTTTAAAGTGTCCAAAATCCTGGACACCGAGCCCACAACATATCGACTGCGAGACACCAAAGATGACGAGATTCTCGGCGGTTTTTATGAATATGAACTGCAAAAAGTTAGAAACACTAGTGAAATTTATCAAATTGAAAAGATATTAAAGAGTCGTACACACCATGGCAAGAGACAGTTGTTTGTTCGCTGGCAAGGATACAACTCAGATTTTGATTCTTTGGTCAGTGCTGAAGATATTAACAATGCCCAATGATTTCTATGTGACTTTCATGTCCAATGTTTCCGATCCTCTCTACAATGACTTGAATAGAACAAGTGATTTTTGGACGAAACTCTCCCCCACCATCAAATTCGACGACAATAGAAAGTATGAAGTGGCTCTTGTCGACTGTATTCTCAAAAATACCTACGACATCCTGAGAAAAGATCGTAAATATGATATAAAAATTAGACCCTATGATTGGCCGCCTCCACCATCCTCAAGTGATCAAGAACAAATTCAAAAAATCAATTGGATGAATTATCCATACATTGAATTACCCTACGAGGAACTCACTTGTATGAATGATTTATGTCGTTCCATTAATAAAAGAATTTCCGCTCATAAAAAAGGAGCTTTTCATTTCAACTATTCAAAGGAGGAGGGTAAGATCTACATTAGTTCACCTATTGCCAGTGAAAGGGTTATTCTCAACGATAATCTAAAGGATGTTCTTGGCTTTAAGCTCAATATAATCAATAGTAAAAGTGCCGGAAACACTAATTTCATTTTTGCTGACTATCCGCCTGCCTTCTCCACAGACACTTGTATATTTCTCTACGCTTCATTTGTGGAAACATCTCGGGCTGGTAATTCAAATGTCCCCCTCCTACGAGTTCTTGAACGAAAAACCAATCAAGAACATATTCACCACTACAATATAAAGCATCTTCAGTATATTCCCGTACACACTTCCTATTTGGAACTCTGTCAGTTAACACTAAGAACCGAATTGGGCGATCCCATAGCAATTTCAAAAGGTTTGGCTGTGATTACATGCCATTTTCGACCCATCGTTCAAAAGCAAGATGTCTAATAAAAAAGTGGTATTCACTTGTCCTGATATTGACTGCTATGTTAATACTCTTGGCCCAAGACAACAGGGCAATGGAATGGACTACTACAAAGGTCGCTGGTCAATGTCTGGCTACGGTCTTGGCAGTTGGTTTGCTAAGCTGTTTCGCTCTTCACTACCACTGGCTAGAAAATATCTTGTACCGGCTGCGACAGATTTTGCATCCTCTACACTATACGATTGGGGCTCTGGCAAGGAATTTAAAAAAAAGTGCTTCGGAAAATCTTAGGTCCAGTGCGCGAACCCTTGACGAGAGATTAAAACAAAATGGTAAAGGCTTAAAAAGGCCAAGAAACAATGCATCACTCATCAGTCTCCACTCAGGTCGGAAACGAAAGACATCATCCCTCTTGTCAAAGAAAAGAAGGAAAAAGCCAACACGTGCTGTAAACAGAAGAAGAAGTCCCAGGAAGAAAATTAATAGATCGAAACTAGATTTCTTCTCCTAAAGTGTCCTACCTACCGCATAAGGATTCTCAACCTTCAATCACCGCCTCATTGAATCTATTCAATGCTGAAAATGTTGATGTGAGTGTCAAGCATGGATACTATGAACAATTTTATCCACAACAACCCCTCTCCGATAATATCCACTTTCAAATTTATTCCAATGAAGACTACTTTATGGACATGTCTTCAACATTTATAGATTTGCAAATGAAAGTCCGGAAATCCGATAATACAATGCCAATTCGGGCCGATGGAATATCCTATGAAAATTGTATATTACATAATTTATTTCGTCAAATTAGTGTCTACATCAATGGCACGCTGGTGAGCACAAGCAACAATCTCTCAAATTATACAAGCTATATGCAATTCATGCTGATGACACCCAAGTCATACAAGGAATTGAGAGGCACCTCCAATGGATATGAATATATTACTAATACTGATAGTATAGATGCACTTAAAAATGCTACAACTAGTGAATTACATCTAGTTGGAAAAATATATCATGAAATATTTAATATAACCCAATGGCTGCCGCCCAATGTTAAAGTGGATATAAAACTAACGCTTGCACCCTCCAATTTCATATTGAGAAAGGAACTTGCTGCCAATCCTGATGTAAGTCTCTCCCTCACCTCGGCAATACTTCATGTACGCAAACAACAGGTCATGAGTTCTGTTGCTTTGGCCGTGGAAAAACTGAGAGCCAATGGAATTAATATTAAACTACTTGTTCCTCATAAAATCACCAATCAGCGTCATATTTGCAATGGGCTCACGCACCTTCACCGATTTATCCTTTATCAATAGTGAAATTCCGTCAAAACTTGCTTTGGCATTTGTAAAAAGCGCCAGTGCAATAGGATCATGGACTGAATGCCCACATAAATTCGAGATGTTTGGACTTTCATCTCTTGTGTGCAAAGTAAACGGCATCCCACTCTACAATCTATCTTTTGATAAATCCTATAGAACATTGTACGAGTTGACCATGCAAACCCTAGATCATGACTCTCAACTATTTGAAAATGGTATAACCGAAGATATGTTTGCTAAAACACATGGTATCATTGTACTGGATTTGTCAGGTACACAGGATATGAGTATAGTACGTACGGGGAGTGTGCGTTTAGAGTGTACATTTGCCGACCCATTGGCTGAGAGTATTGCACTAATCTCACTAAATCAATATGAAACCTATTGGGAAATCACTCCCGAAGGCAGTGTTCTACTAGACTTAGCACCATGAACACCGGTCAAATAATCAATGTATTTAATATGGACCCCTACATGTCCCAGTACAAATCCTATTGTCTGCCCTCGGACTTTCTTGGAAAAATTCAAAGTGTCAACAATACGAGTTGACTCGTACCTTGATTATTGTTAATAGCAGTCCGTCGACTGTGCTGACGGGTCATTGGCTGTGCATCTTTCAAACAATGAAGACGATTGAATTTTTTGATCCTCTTGGTCTACCCTATACATTCTACACACCCCACATCAGCAACTATATTGAGAGCAGTGGGAAAACTATTATTCAAAATCGGAAGAGGGTTCAGGATCTAACGACTAAAAGCTGTGGCTTCCAAGCTTCCATGCACTACTATATTTTGTGTTCTGATGTCGCGGCTATACTTACAAGCAGTTTTCTCCACATTTATGTTGACAATCCACGTCTGAATGACTTTCTAGTGGAAAATATCCTCTCAGACCTATATAGTATTGATTTCAGTGCCCTAAGAGTAAAGTGCTTAAAAAGTGTTTGTGAATTTGTTTATTAATAAAATGCATATATATACAACAATGTCTTTAAATCTTCACTTTAGATTTCTTCATCTTCGATGTATAGGCAACTGTCGTGAACCACTAATGCTGGTAAATCATTTGGATTCACTGTATATTGATCTTGATTGACTGCAAAGTCAGGGTCACATTTTCTACAGTACAATGTAACTTCACTCTTGTTATATCTCTTTGTATAGTCAATGATACTATTAGCATTCATATTATGAAATTCACGAGTTTCAATCTGTCTATTTGAAGCAATATCACATAAAATGTTTTCAAATGGTGAATCACATTCGGTAACTGCCAAATAAAAATCACTTGGTTTATAGTCATAGTAGGTAGTGTCATTATTTCCATTTGCGAGAATTTGGTTGTAAAACAGTGAGGGGGGGGGGGTTAGGTTTCGAGGGTAAAAAGAATATATTTACGTTTTCCATCGAGTATAAAGATTGTATAGTGATGTTTGTATTGTATGGGGGGGGGATTTACCTGAATATACTAGAGGGTGAGCAAGGAAAATAATTTTATTTGAAAATAAAAAACAGGAATTTAACGAAAAGATAATTATTTCCATTTGCGAGAATTTGGTTGTAAAACAGTGAGGGGGGGGGGGGTAGGTTTTGAGGGTAAAAAGAATATATTTACGTTTTCCTAGTGAGTATAAAGATTGTAAAGTGATGTTTGTATTGTATGGGGGGGGGATTTACCTAAATATATTAGAGGGATAACCACGGAAAACAATTTTATTTTGAAAATAAAAATGAAAATGTACTCACATTGCTAATTGTGGCTGCCAAGGCTTCAAGTTCATCAATAACATTCATTGTTGTTTCAGTTGTGTCACAATACTTTCTGATAATTTAATCACATTGCATGCCCGTTATATACGAAATCTCAAGGGTGAATTGTTATGTAACGGGGGGAAAACCATTCGTAACCAGCTCTCTGATTGGCTGAGAAGGAGGATGTATCCGCCTCGCTGATTGCCTGTGAAGGATGCACGTACTTCCGGTTTCCTATTCCAGGACACCTTTACATTCATCCCTAGCATGCACTTGTCCAAAACAACAATAATAAATAAATCCCTCAGGCCTAAAGATTAAAGAAACCATAATGTTTCTTAATTCCCCCTTCGTGAGTCAATAATTTCCCCGTCGATTATGTAAATCAAGTTCTCAGGTTAGGTTCGCCTAAAGATCAAAGAAACCATAATGTTTCTTAATTCCCCCTTCGTGAATCAATAATTTCCCCGCCGATTATGTAAATCAAGTTCTCAGGTTAGGTTCGCCTAAAGATCAAAGAACCATAATGTTTCTTAATTCCCCCTTCGTGAATCAATAATTTCCCCGCCGATTATGTAAATCAAGTTCTCAGGTTAGGTTCGCCTAAAGATCAAAGAAACCATAATGTTTCTTAATTCCCCCTTCGTGAATCAATAATTTCCCCGCCGATTATGTAAATCAAGTTCTCAGGTTAGGTTAGCCAAACAATCTCATAACATTCGCGTCGAGCATGTCCATTCTCACTGACAACGAACAGACATAAATCATCCATAACCATCCATGAAAAACATCAAATAAATCAACCAACACACATAACCATCCATGAAAACAGACATAAATGTGAGAAAGTTCCTGTTTTTTCATTCTCACTGACAAAAACCATAAAACATCCATAATTTGATGTTGACAACCATGAAAAACATCAAATAAATTGACCAACACACATAACCGTCAAGAAACATCCATAAACGTGAGAAAATTCCTGGTTTTTCAAGTGAGAAAAATTCTGTTTTTTTTATTCTTAGTGAGAAAACCATAAACCACGTGGTCATGTTCGGAGTAGAACCCTCCTTTCTACTGTCCCTTGGAACTTAGCTTATTATTTATAAAATATCTTACACTCAGAAAAGTGGAACTACCTGGATAATAATATTGCTTACCTCCTTGTGGATTCTCAGACGTTATACGGAAGAGGACCTAATTCCTATGTTTAGCCACTCTTTCATCTCGTTAACCCAAGCCGACTATTTATATAAATGCAACCTCGATAGTATACAGATAGGTTAGTGAAAAAAGGGGATAGGTCTGCAAAAATGTGGAATTTTGTATTTTTCGTCAGAAGAAAGATCACGGATGCGTGTTTATTTGCTTGTTTTTTTTGTTTTGTTTTTTTTGTTTGTTTTTTCCCAGGGTGATCGTATCGATCTAGTAGTCCTAAAATATTGTAAGAGGGCTCATTTGAACGGAAATTACCAGTTCTAGTGCCCTTCTTAAGTATCCAAAAAAATTGGAGGGCAGCTTGGCCTCCTCCTACGCCCATTTTTTCCTAAGGTCACCCAATTAAAATTTTTAGATATCCATTTTGTTCAACATAGTCAAAAATCTTATAAATATGTCTTTTAGAATGACTTAATCCCCCAAAGTTCCCAGGGGATGGGCTACAAGTTATGAACTTTTCCCATTGTTCACATATATTATTGGTAATTGGGATGTATACAGACATTTTCAGGAAGTATTTTTTTCTGGTGGGGGGGCTGGAGGAGGGGGTTACTCGGGAGAACCTTTCCATGGAGGATGTTTTCTCGGGTAAGGGACATTTCTATGAAGGGGGCCGGATTTCCCAGCATTATTTAAAAAACGATCAGAAATTAAATTGAAAAAAAAATAAGTTTTTTCAATTGAAAGTAAGAAGCAGCATTAGAACTTAAAACGAACAGAAATTATTACGTTTATGAGGAGGTTCACCCCCAAGTCAATACCTCACTCTTTACGCTACAGTTTTATTAGGGCTTTCAAAACAGCTATCTATTCTAATTAAAAGGCCTTTGTGTTTCAGGGGTTTGTGATTTAAACAAAATTCTAACTTTAACTTAAAGAGCGTGGTATTGACTAAGGGGAGAACTTCCTCATATACGTAATAACATATACGTAATAAAAAAAAAAACCATAAAAAAAACAAGCAATACGGCTCAATAGTAATCGAAACTTTAAAAAATGGAATTTTGATGTCAATAAATGTACCAAAAGAATGGGCTTATAATGCTGATTCTAAATATATAAATTTATTAACTTTAGTATTGCTCATCAAAGACTACGAGCCTGAGAAAACTTACCCAATTTTTGAAAGAGAGGGGGAAACATCCCCTACAAGCGAAAGAATTTTAATGAAAATCACACTGTCAGATTCAGCGTATCAGAAAACCATTTTCCATAGGTTTCAAGCTAATATCTGCAAAAATGTGCAACTTTGTATTTTTTGCCAGAAGAAAGATCACGGATGTGTGTTTATTAATTTTTTTTTCAGGGGTAATCAAACTGACCCAAAGGTCCTAGAAAATCAAGAGATAGCTCATTCGAACGGAAATTAAAAGTTATAGTGCCCTTTTCAGTGACCAAAGATGCTGGAGGGTAACTTGGCCCCCTCCCACGCCCCTTTGTCCCAATTTCGTCTGATTAAACTTGCTGATGATTGCTGAACTTAATTTGTGTTTATTTAACTTGTCTCTGTGCATAACCTTAGTTGTACTCAACATCAGTGTTTTGTAGCCTAGTAAGTTAGTGACTGTTTGCTTTACTATTTGTTGCTTCACTAAGCTCAATCAAAGTGTTCGTGGTAACGAACTGTAAGTGAGGAGCGACCCGGCTCAATAGTAACCAAAACTCTAAAACCGTAAATTTGATACCAATAGATACATCAATAGAATCGGATTTTGATTTTGATTTCAAATATATAAGTTTCATTAAGTTTATTTTACCTTTCAAAAGTTACGCGCCAGAGAAAATTTGCTTTATTCTCGAAAAAAGGGGAAAACAGCCCTTAAAAGTCATAGAACTTTAATGAAAATCACACCATCAGATTCAGTGTATTAGAGAACCCTTTTATAGAAGTTTCAAACTCCTATCTGCAAAAATGTGGAATTTTGTATTTTTTGCCAGAAGAAAGATCACGATTGCGTGTTTATTTGTTTGTTTTTTGTTTTGTTTTTTTATTTTCCCAGGTTTGATCATATCGATCCAGTCGTCCTAGAATATCGTGAGAGGGCTCATCTGAACGGAAATTGAAATTTCTAGTGCCCTTTTTAAGCGACCAAACAATTGGAGGGCAACTTGGCCCCCTCCCGCGCTCATTTTTTTCCTGAAGTCACTAATCAAAATTTTAGGATAGCTATTTTGTTCAGAATTGTCGAAAATTCAATAAATATGTCTTTAAAGATGACTTAATCCCCCACAGTTCCCGGAGGAAGGGCTGCAAGTTATGAACTTTGCCCATTGTTTACATATAGTATTGGTAAACGGAAGTACACAGACGTTTCAGGAGGGATTTTTTCCTTGTGGGGGGGGGGGGGGGTCGGAAGAGTATCTTTCCATGGAGGATGTTTCCATGGGGGAAGGGACATTTTTAAAGAAGGGGTGCCGGATTTTCCAGCGTTTGTTAAGAAACGATCAGAAATTAAATTAAGAAAAAAAAGTTTTTTCAACTGAAAGTAAGGAACAACATTAAAACTTAAAACAAACAGAAAGTATTACGTATATAAAGGGGTTCACCCCCTAGTCAATACCTCGCCCTTTACGCTAAATTTTTTTTAATACTTTCAAAAGAGCCATCTATTTTAATTAACCGGCCTTTCTGATTCAGGGGTTTGTAATTCGAACAAAATTCGAACTTTAGCGTAAAGAGCGAGGAATTGACCTGGGGTAAACTCCCTAATATACGTAATAAAAACATTCAAATATCGAAGTTTGTTACGTAAGTTAATTCATAAGTTACGTCATAAAAAAATTTTGAGAAAGCCATTTAGTCAAAACAATAAAGTTAATATGCTAATTTCATTCTAATTATTCATGTGCGGGGAGCCAAAATCAAAGCTGCATTAATTAAAAAACGTTCAGAAATTAAATTTTAAAAAAAAAACAGTTTTTTAACTGAAAGTACGGAGCGACATTAAAACTTAAAACGAACAGAATATAATATAACGCATGTTGCAAGTTGGCTATATGTAAAACAATTGCTCCATTCATTCCCACGTTGTCTCATTATTGGCTATTTCAACTGTGATTTATCAAATGATCATTGCCCCTGAGCTAAAATTTTAAAGAAGATGTTGCCTAATGTGTTCCATGGGCCCCCTAAAAATCGACAGTTTACCTTCATATCCATAGCTAACATTACTTGAAACATCGATCATGCTCTGTTCTCCGGCAAACCTGTGCATGTAGTTTCGGTTTTGAATGATTTCTTGTGTAGCTATCACATTCCTATTAACATGAATATTCCAGTATCTAGTTCTCCAAGGGCATCCCTACCTTCTAAATGGTCTGTCAGGAAATCTTGGGATCTTACAAAAAATACTTTAGTAGAAGGGCCTTATTGACTCCGGTACGAACACCGTGCTGCCACCTATAACTTTTTTGCACCCCAAATATGGGCATAGAGTCCCTAGGGAGAACACATGGTTAATGGGGTCAATGGTCTCTTTCTCCAGGTGTGTTTTTGGCACGCTCTCAGCGAATGTCAAGGTCGATGTTGTTGTTGTTGTTTTGTGCAGAGTCATTAGGGAGAACACGTGGTTAATGGGGTCAATGTTGTTTTTGTTGTTATGGGCACGCAATTGAGTCATTTGGGAGAACACGTGGTTAATTAAAGCGATTGGGAATTTGGAACACCTGTGCTGTCGACCTCAATTCACCTATCGTGAATCAATAATTCCCCTTAGAAACAACAAATTAATTCCCCTTTCTTGACAGATCAATCAACCAATGACATCATCTGTCAGACTTTAAAAATTTTCGCCTAGAAACAATTCTCCAGGAATAGATCCAAGTCATTAATGTCTTCGCCTCGGAAACAACTCTTTTGGTCGAACTCCAAAGGATATTAATAACCAAACGCCATGGAAAACAATTCTCCAAGAAACATCTTAGCGATGAATTGTTTTAGCGCGGGAATCAGGTTTCTTATTAATTTGAAATGCATTAGCGCAGAGTTGCCAAAAACAAAAGGAACACGCTGAATTACGTTTAGGGATTATTTGGGCGAAACTGTTTTAGACAGGTTATGGAATTATTTCGGCGAAACATTTAGAGACATTTTAAAAGATGATTTATGAAGAATTTGCGGTTGAGGTTTTGAGTGTGGTCGTTATAATACACAAGTTTCATTGAACAGTGTTGTGAGGTCCTCTACCCCAACCCCAAAGGGTTCCAATCCCTCTACCCCAACCCCGAAGGAAGCCACCGGTCCTCAAAGGTCCACTGGGCTCCCAAAGGGCCCCCGCGGCCCTCAAGGCTCCCCCAGACCCCCCCCCCGGGGCCCAAAAGGGCCCCTCCCCCCTTTGCCCCCCCCCCCCCCAAAGAGGCCCCTCTCCCGCCATCTCCTCCCTCCTCCTCCCCTTCCCATCCCCTCCTCCCCCTCCCCTCCCCTTCCCTCCCCCATTTTTTTATACTTTTTTTTTGCATTGAGACACGCGCGCGCGCGTACGTAGGCTAACCTAGCCTAACCTAACTTAACCTAACCTAACTTAATCTAACCTAACCTAACCTAATCATACACCTAACTTTTCGCTTGTCTCTCACCTAACCTAAGCTAACCTAAGTGAAGCGTACGTAGGCTAACCTAACCTAACCTAATCTAACCTAACTTAATCTAGTCTAACCTAACCATACTCACCGGAAAAGGTTAGGTTAGTTTAACTTATCATGAGCACTCATGATAAGCACATGTGTGTACATGTGTATACATGTGTGTAAATGTGACAAGGTAAACCACAACCAAACACTAGTGAAATATTCCAACTCTTGCATTTCAACGAAAGAAATTCAAAATGAACTTTGAAAAATCAAGAAAATGTAACTGTGACAAGGTAAACCACAACGAAACACAACTGAAATATTCCAACTCTTGCATTTCAACGAAAGAAATTCAAAATGAACATTGAAAAATTAAGAAAATGTAACCATGACAAGGTAAACCACAACCAAACACTACTGAAATATTCCAACTCTTGCATTTCAACGAAAGAAGTTCAAAATGAACTTTGAAAAATCAAGAAAATTTAACTGTGACAAGGTGAACCACAACCAAACACTACTGAAATATTCCAACTCTTGCATTTCAACGAAAGAAATTCAAAATGAACTTTGAAAAATCAAGAGAATGTAACTCTGACAAGGTAAACCATAACCAAACACTACTGAAATATTCCAACTCTTGCATTTCAACGAAAAAAAATTCAGAATAAACTTTGAAAAATCAAGAAAATGTAACTGTGACAAGGTAAACCACAACCAAAACACTACTGAAATATTCCAACTCTTGCATTTCAATGAAAGAAATTCAAAATGAACTTTGAAAAATCAGGAAAATGTAACTGTGACAAGGTAAACCACAACCAAACACTACTGAAATATTCCAACTCTTGCATTTCAACGAAAGAAATTCGAAATGAACTTTGAAAAATCAAGAAAATGTAACTGTGACACGGTAAACCACAACCAAACACTACTGAAATATTCCAACTCTTGCATTTCAACGAAAGAAATTCAAAATGAACTTTGAAAAATCAAGAAAATGTAACTGTGACAAGGTAAACCACAACCAAACACTACTGAAATATTCCAACTCTTGCATTTCAACGAAAGAAATACAAAATGAACTTTGAAAAATCAAGAAAATGTAACTGTGACAAGGTAGACCACAACGAAACACAACTGAAATATTCCAACTCTTGCATTTCAACGAAAGAAATTCAAAATGAACTTTGAAAAATCAAGAGAATGTAACTGTGACAAGGTAAACCACAACCAAACACTACTGAAATATTCCAACTCTTGCATTTCAATGAAAGAAATTCAAAATGAACTTTGAAAAATCAAGAAAATGTAACTGTGACAAGGTAAACCACAACGAAACACTACTGAAATATTCCAACTCTTGCATTTCAACGAAAGAAATTCAAAATGAACTTTGAAAAATTAAGAAAATGTAACTGTGACAAGGTAAACCACAACCAAACACTACTGAAATATTCCAACTCTTGCATTTCAACGAAAGAAATTCAAAATGAACTTTGAAAAATTAAGGGACTGTAACTGTGACATGGTAAACTACAACTGCACACTACTGAAATATTCCAACTCTTGCATTTCAACGAAAGAAATTCAAAATGAACTTTGAAAAATCAAGAAAATGTAACTGTGACAAGGTAAACCACAACCAAACACTACTGAAATATTCCAACTCTTGCATTTCAATGAAAGAAATTCAAAATGAACTTTGAAAAAATCAAGAAGATGTAACTGTGACAAGGTAAACCACAACCAAACACTACTGAAATATTCCAACTCTTGCATTTCAATGAAAGAAATTCAAAATGAACTTTGAAAAATCAGGAAAATGTAACTGTGACACGGTTAAACCACAACCAAACACTACTGAAATATTCCGACTCTTGCATTTCAACGAAAGAAATTCGAAATGAACTTTGAAAAATCAAGAAAATGTAACTGTGACACGGTAAACCACAACCAAACACTACTGAAATATTCCAACTCTTGCATTTCAACGAAGGAAATTCAAAATGAACTTTGAAAAATCCAGAAAATGTAACTGTGACAAGGTAAACCACAACCAAACACTACTGGAATATTCCAACTCTTGCATTTCAACGAAAGAAATTCGAAATGAACTTTGAAAAATCAAGAAAATGTAACTGTGACATGGTAAACCACAACCAAACACTACTGAAATATTCCAACTCTTGCATTTCAACGAAGGAAATTCAAAATGAACTTTGAAAAATCGAGAAAATGTAACTGTGACAAGGTAAACCACAATCAAACACTACTGAAATATTCCAACTCTTGCATTTCAACGAAAGAAATTCAAAATGAACTTTGAAAAATCAAGAAAATGTAACTGTGACAAGGTAAACCACAACCAAACACTACTGAAATATTCCAACTCTTGCATTTCAATGAAAGAAATTCAAAATGAACTTTGAAAAATCAAGAAAATGTAACTGTGACAAGGTAAACCACAACCAAACACTACTGAAATATTCCAACTCTTGCATTTCAACGAAAGAAATTCGAAATGAACTTTGAAAAATCAAGAAAATGTAACTGTGACATGGTAAACCACAACCAAACACTACTGAAATATTCCAACTCTTGCATTTCAACGAAGGAAATTCAAAATGAACTTTGAAAAATCGAGAAAATGTAACTGTCACAAGGTAAACCACAATCAAACACTACTGAAATATTCCAACTCTTGCATTTCAACGAAAGAAATTCAAAATGAACTTTGAAAAATTAAGGGACTGTAACTGTGACATGGTAAACTACAACAGCACGCTACTGAAATATTCCAACTCTTGCATTTCAACGAAAGAAATTCAAAATGAACTTTGAAAAATCAAGAAAATGTAACTGTGACAAGGTAAACCACAACCAAACACTACTGAAATATTCCAACTCTTGCATTTCAATGAAAGAAATTCAAAATGAACTTTGAAAAATCAAGAAGATGTAACTGTGACAAGGTAAACCACAACCAAACACTACTGAAATATTCCAGCTCTTGCATTTCAATGAAAGAAACTCAAAATGAACTTTGAAAAATCAGGAAAATGTAACTGTGACAAGGTAAACCACAACCAAACACTACTGAAATATTCCAACTCTTGCATTTCAAACGAAAGAAATTCGAAATGAACTTTGAAAAATCAAGAAAATGTAACTGTGACACGGTAAACCACAACCAAACACTACTGAAATATTCCAACTCTTGCATTTCAACGAAGGAAATTCAAAATGAACTTTGAAAAATCCAGAAAATGTAACTGTGACAAGGTAAACCACAACCAAACACTACTGAAATATTCCAACTCTTGCATTTCAACGAAAGAAATTCGAAATGAACTTTGAAAAATCAAAAAAATGTAACTGTGACACGGTAAACCACAACCAAACACTACTGAAATATTCCAACTCTTGCATTTCAACGAAGGAAATTCAAAATGAACTTTGAAAAATCAAGAAAATGTAACTGTGACAAGGTAAACCACAACCAAACACTACTGAAATATTCCAACTCTTGCATTTCAACTAAAAAAATTCAAAATGAACTTTGAAAAATCAAGAAAATGTAACTGTGACAAGGTAAACCACTACCAAACACTAGTGAAATATTCCAACTCTTGCATTTCAACGAAAGAAATTCAAAATGAACTTTGAAAAATCAAGAAAATGTAACTGTGACAAGGTAAACCACAACCAAACACTACTAAAATATTCCAACTCTTGCATTTCAACGAAAGAAATTCAAAATGAACTTTGAAAAATCAAGAAAATGTAACTGTGACAAGGTAAACCACAACCAAACACTACTGAAATATTCCAACTCTTGCATTTCAACGAAAGAAATTCAAAATGAACTTTGAAAAATCAAGAAAATGTAACTGTGACAAGGTAGACCACAACGAAACACAACTGAAATATTCCAACTCTTGCATTTCAACGAAAGAAATTCAAAATGAACTTTGAAAAATCAAGAGAATGTAACTGTGACAAGGTAAACCACAACCAAACACTACTGAAATATTCCAACTCTTGCATTTCAATGAAAGAAATTCAAAATGAACTTTGAAAAATCAAGAAAATGTAACTGTGACAAGGTAAACCACAACGAAACACTACTGAAATATTCCAACTCTTGCATTTCAACGAAAGAAATTCAAAATGAACTTTGAAAAATTAAGAAAATGTAACTGTGACAAGGTAAACCACAACCAAACACTACTGAAATATTCCAACTCTTGCATTTCAACGAAAGAAATTCAAAATTAACTTTGAAAAATTAAGGGACTGTAACTGTGACATGGTAAACTACAACTGTACACTACTGAAATATTCCAACTCTTGCATTTCAACGAAAAAAATTCAAAATGAACTTTGAAAAATCAAGAAAATGTAACTGTGACAAGGTAAACCACAACCAAACACTACTGAGATATTCCAACTCTTGCATTTCAATGAAAGAAATTCAAAATGAACTTTGAAAAATCAAGAAGATGTAACTGTGACAAGGTCAACCACAACCAAACACTACTGAAATATTCCAACTCTTGCATTTCAATGAAAGAAATTCAAAATGAACTTTGAAAAATCAGGAAAATGTAACTGTGACACGGTAAACCACAACCAAACACTACTGAAATATTCCGACTCTTGCATTTCAACGAAAGAAATTCGAAATGAACTTTGAAAAATCAAGAAAATGTAACTGTGACACGGTAAACCACAACCAAACACTACTGAAATATTCCAACTCTTGCATTTCAACGAAGGAAATTCAAAATGAACTTTGAAAAATCCAGAAAATGTAACTGTGACAAGGTAAACCACAACCAAACACTACTGAAATATTCCAACTCTTGCATTTCAACGAAAGAAATTCGAAATGAACTTTGAAAAATCAAGAAAATGTAACTGTGACATGGTAAACCACAACCAAACACTACTGAAATATTCCAACTCTTGCATTTCAACGAAGGAAAATAAAAAGGAACTTTGAAAAAATTAAGGGACTGTAACTGTGACATGGTAAACTACAACAGCACGCTACTGAAATATTCCAACTCTTGCATTTCAACGAAAGAAATTCAAAATGAACTTTGAAAAATCAAGAAAATGTAACTGTGACAAGGTAAACCACAACCAAACACTACTGAAATATTCCAACTCTTGCATTTCAATGAAAGAAATTCAAAATGAACTTTGAAAAATCAAGAAAATGTAACTGTGACACGGTAAACCACAACCAAACACTACTGAAATATTCCAACTCTTGCATTTCAATGAAAGAAATTCAAAATGAACTTTGAAAAATCAGGAAAATGTAACTGTGACACGGTAAACCACAACCAAACACTACTGAAATATTCCGACTCTTGCATTTCAACGAAAGAAATTCGAAATGAACTTTGAAAAATCAAGAAAATGTAACTGTGACACGGTAAACCACAACCAAACACTACTGAAATATTCCAACTCTTGCATTTCAACGAAGGAAATTCAAAATGAACTTTGAAAAATCCAGAAAATGTAACTGTGACAAGGTAAACCACAACCAAACACTACTGAAATATTCCAACTCTTGCATTTCAACGAAAGAAATTCGAAATGAACTTTGAAAAATCAAGAAAATGTAACTGTGACATGGTAAACCACAACCAAACACTACTGAAATATTCCAACTCTTGCATTTCAACGAAGGAAAATAAAAAGGAACTTTGAAAAATTAAGGGACTGTAACTGTGACATGGTAAACTACAACAGCACGCTACTGAAATATTCCAACTCTTGCATTTCAACGAAAGAAATTCAAAATGAACTTTGAAAAATCAAGAAAATGTAACTGTGACAAGGTAAACCACAACCAAACACTACTGAAATATTCCAACTCTTGCATTTCAACGAAAGAAATTCGAAATGAACTTTGAAAAATCAAGAAAATGTAACTGTGACACGGTAAACCACAACCAAACACTACTGAAATATTCCAACTCTTGCATTTCAACGAAGGAAATTCAAAATGAACTTTGAAAAATCCAGAAAATGTAACTGTGACAAGGTAAACCACAACCAAACACTACTGAAATATTCCAACTCTTGCATTTCAACGAAAGAAATTCGAAATGAACTTTGAAAAATCAAAAAAATGTAACTGTGACACGGTAAACCACAACCAAACACTACTGAAATATTCCAACTCTTGCATTTCAACGAAGGAAATTCAAAATGAACTTTGAAAAATCAAGAAAATGTAACTGTGACAAGGTAAACCACAACCAAACACTACTGAAATATTCCAACTCTTGCATTTCAACTAAAAAAATTCAAAATGAACTTTGAAAAATCAAGAAAATGTAACTGTGACAAGGTAAACCACTACCAAACACTAGTGAAATATTCCAACTCTTGCATTTCAACGAAAGAAATTCAAAATGAACTTTGAAAAATCAAGAAAATGTAACTGTGACAAGGTAAACCACAACCAAACACTACTAAAATATTCCAACTCTTGCATTTCAACGAAAGAGAAATTCAAAATGAACTTTGAAAAATCAAGAAAATGTAACTGTGACAAGGTAAACCACAACCAAACACTACTGAAATATTCCAACTCTTGCATTTCAACGAAAGAAATTCAAAATGAACTTTGAAAAATCAAGAAAATGTAACTGTGACAAGGTAGACCACAACGAAACACAACTGAAATATTCCAACTCTTGCATTTCAACGAAAGAAATTCAAAATGAACTTTGAAAAAAAATCAAGAGAATGTAACTGTGACAAGGTAAACCAAACCACAACCAAACACTACTGAAATATTCCAACTCTTGCATTTCAATGAAAGAAATTCAAAATGAACTTTGAAAAATCAAGAAAATGTAACTGTGACAAGGTAAACCACAACGAAACACTACTGAAATATTCCAACTCTTGCATTTCAACGAAAGAAATTCAAAATGAACTTTGAAAAATTAAGAAAATGTAACTGTGACAAGGTAAACCACAACCAAACACTACTGAAATATTCCAACTCTTGCATTTCAACGAAAGAAATTCAAAATTAACTTTGAAAAATTAAGGGACTGTAACTGTGACATGGTAAACTACAACTGTACACTACTGAAATATTCCAACTCTTGCATTTCAACGAAAAAAAATTCAAAATGAACTTTGAAAAATCAAGAAAATGTAACTGTGACAAGGTAAAACCACAACCAAACACTACTGAGATATTCCAACTCTTGCATTTCAATGAAAGAAATTCAAAATGAACTTTGAAAAATCAAGAAGATGTAACTGTGACAAGGTCAACCACAACCAAACACTACTGAAATATTCCAACTCTTGCATTTCAATGAAAGAAATTCAAAATGAACTTTGAAAAATCAGGAAAATGTAACTGTGACACGGTAAACCACAACCAAACACTACTGAAATATTCCGACTCTTGCATTTCAACGAAAGAAATTCGAAATGAACTTTGAAAAATCCAGAAAATGTAACTGTGACAAGGTAAACCACAACCAAACACTACTGAAATATTCCAACTCTTGCATTTCAACGAAAGAAATTCGAAATGAACTTTGAAAAATCAAGAAAATGTAACTGTGACATGGTAAACCACAACCAAACACTACTGAAATATTCCAACTCTTGCATTTCAACGAAGGAAAATAAAAAGGAACTTTGAAAAATTAAGGGACTGTAACTGTGACATGGTAAACTACAACAGCACGCTACTGAAATATTCCAACTCTTGCATTTCAACGAAAGAAATTCAAAATGAACTTTGAAAAATCAAGAAAATGTAACTGTGACAAGGTAAACCACAACCAAACACTACTGAAATATTCCAACTCTTGCATTTCAATGAAAGAAATTCAAAATGAACTTTGAAAAATCAAGAAGATGTAACTGTGACAAGGTAAACCACAACCAAACACTACTGAAATATTCCAGCTCTTGCATTTCAATGAAAGAAACTCAAAATAAACTTTGAAAAATCAGGAAAATGTAACTGTGACAAGGTAAACCACAACCAAACACTACTGAAATATTCCAACTCTTGCATTTCAACGAAAGAAATTCGAAATGAACTTTGAAAAATCAAGAAAATGTAACTGTGACACGGTAAACCACAACCAAACACTACTGAAATATTCCAACTCTTGCATTTCAACGAAGGAAATTCAAAATGAACTTTGAAAAATCCAGAAAATGTAACTGTGACAAGGTAAACCACAACCAAACACTACTGAAATATTCCAACTCTTGCATTTCAACGAAAGAAATTCGAAATGAACTTTGAAAAAATCAAAAAAATGTAACTGTGACACGGTAAACCACAACCAAACACTACTGAAATATTCCAACTCTTGCATTTCAACGAAGGAAATTCAAAATGAACTTTGAAAAATCAAGAAAATGTAACTGTGACAAGGTAAACCACAACCAAACACTACTGAAATATTCCAACTCTTGCATTTCAACTAAAAAAATTCAAAATGAACTTTGAAAAATCAAGAAAATGTAACTGTGACAAGGTAAACCACTACCAAACACTAGTGAAATATTCCAACTCTTGCATTTCAACGAAAGAAATTCAAAATGAACTTTGAAAAATCAAGAAAATGTAACTGTGACAAGGTAAACCACAACCAAACACTACTAAAATATTCCAACTCTTGCATTTCAACGAAAGAAATTCAAAATGAACTTTGAAAAATCAAGAAAATGTAAGTGTGACAATGTAAGCCACAATCAAACACTACTGAAATATTCCAACTCTTGCATTTCAACGAAAAAAATTCAAATGAACTTTGAAAAATCAAGAAAATGTAACTGTGACAAGGTAAACCACAACCAAACACTACTGAAATATTCCAACTCTTACATTTCAATGAAAGAAATTCAAAATGAACTTTGAAAAATCAAGAAAATGTAACTGTGACAAGGTAAACCACAACGAAAACACTACTGAAATATTCCAACTCTTGCATTTCAACGAAAGAAATTCAAAATGAACTTTGAAAAATTAAGAAAATGTAACTGTGACAAGGTAAACCACAACCAAACACTACTGAAATATTCCAACTCTTGCATTTCAACGAAAGAAATTCAAAATGAACTTTGAAAAATCAAGAAAATGTAACTGTGACAAGGTAAACCACAACCAAACACTACTGAAATATTCCAACTCTTACATTTCAATGAAAGAAATTCAAAATGAACTTTGAAAAATCAAGAAAATGTAACTGTGACAAGGTAAACCACAAACCAAACACTACTGAAATATTCCAAGTCTTGCATTTCAATGAAAGAAATTCAAAATGAACTTTGAAAAATCAAGAAAATGTAACTGTGACAAGGTAAACCAAACACTACTAAAATATTCCAACTCTTGCATTTCAACGAAAGAAATTCGAAATGAACTTTGAAAAATCAAGAAAATGTAACTGTGACATGGTAAACCACAACCAAACACTACTGAAATATTCCAACTCTTGCATTTCAACGAAGGAAATTCAAAATGAACTTTGAAAAATCAAGAAAATGTAACTGTGACAAGGTAAACCACAACCAAACACTACTGAAATATTCCAACTCTTGCATTTCAACGAAAGAAATTCGAAATGAACTTTGAAAAATTAAGAAAATGTAACTGTGACACGGTAAACCACAACCAAACACTACTGAAATATTCCAACTCTTGAATTTCAACGAAGGAAATTCAAAATGAACTTTGAAAAATCAAGAAAATGTAACTGTGACACGGTAAACCACAATCAAACACTACTGAAATATTCCAAATCTTGCATTTCAACGAAAGAAATTCAAAATGAACTTCGAAAAATTAAGGGACTGTAACTGTGACATGGTAAACTACAACAGCACACTACTGAAATATTCCAACTCTTGCATTTCAACGAAATAAATTCAAAATGAACTTTGAAAAATCAAGAAAATGTAACTGTGACAAGGTAAACCCACAACCAAACACTACTGAAATATTCCAACTCTTGGATTTCAATGAAAGAAATTCAAAATGAACTTTGAAAAATCAAGAAAATGTAACTGTGACAAGGTAAACCACAACCAAACACTACTGAAATATTCCAACTCTTGCATTTCAACGAAAGAAATTCAAAATTAACTTTGAAAAATTAAGGGACTGTAACTGTGACATGGTAAACTACAACTGTACACTACTGAAATATTCCAACTCTTGCATTTCAACGAAAGAAATTCAAAATGAACTTTGAAAAATCAAGAAAATGTAACTGTGACAAGGTAAACCACAACCAAACACTACTGAAATATTCCAACTCTTGCATTTCAATGAAAGAAATTCAAAATGAACTTTGAAAAATCAAGAAGATGTAACTGTGACAAGGTAAATCACAACCAAACACTACTGAAATATTCCAACTCTTGCATTTCAATGAAAGAAATTCAAAATGAACTTTGAAAAATCAGGAAAATGTAACTGTGACACGGTAAACCACAACCAAACACTACTGAAATATTCCGACTCTTGCATTTCAACGAAAGAAATTCGAAATGAACTTTGAAAAATCAAGAAAATGTAACTGTGACACGGTAAACCACAACCAAACACTACTGAAATATTCCAACTCTTGCATTTCAACGAAGGAAATTCAAAATGAACTTTGAAAAATCCAGAAAATGTAACTGTGACAAGGTAAACCACAACCAAACACTACTGAAATATTCCAACTCTTGCATTTCAACGAAAGAAATTCGAAATGAACTTTGAAAAATCAAGAAAATGTAACTGTGACATGGTAAACCACAACCAAACACTACTGAAATATTCCAACTCTTGCATTTCAACGAAGGAAATTCAAAATGAACTTTGAAAAATTAAGGGACTGTAACTGTGACATGGTAAACTACAACAGCACGCTACTGAAATATTCCAACTCTTGCATTTCAACGAAAGAAATTCAAAATGAAACTTTGAAAAATCAAGAAAATGTAACTGTGACAAGGTAAACCACAACCAAACACTACTGAAATATTCCAACTCTTGCATTTCAATGAAAGAAATTCAAAATGAACTTTGAAAAATCAAGAAGATGTAACTGTGACAAGGTAAACCACAACCAAACACTACTGAAATATTCCAGCTCTTGCATTTCAATGAAAGAAACTAAAAATGAACTTTGAAAAATCAGGAAAATGTAACTGTGACAAGGTAAACCACAACCAAACCCTACTGAAATATTCCAACTCTTGCATTTCAACGAAAGAAATTCAAAATGAACTTTGAAAAATCAAGAAAATGTAACTGTGACACGGTAAACCACAACCAAACACTACTGAAATATTCCAACTCTTGCATTTCAACGAAGGAAATTCAAAATGAACTTTGAAAAATCCAGAAAATGTAACTGTGACAAGGTAAACCACAACCAAACACTACTGAAATATTCCAACTCTTGCATTTCAACGAAAGAAATTCGAAATGAACTTTGAAAAATCAAAAAAATGTAACTGTGACACGGTAAACCACAACCAAACACTACTGAAATATTCCAACTCTTGCATTTCAACGAAGGAAATTCAAAATGAACTTTGAAAAATCAAGAAAATGTAACTGTGACAAGGTAAACCACAACCAAACACTACTGAAATATTCCAACTCTTGCATTTCAACTAAAAAAATTCAAAATGAACTTTGAAAAATCAAGAAAATGTAACTGTGACAAGGTAAACCACTACCAAACACTAGTGAAATATTCCAACTCTTGCATTTCAACGAAAGAAATTCAAAATGAACTTTGAAAAATCAAGAAAATGTAACTGTGACAAGGTAAACCACAACCAAACACTACTAAAATATTCCAACTCTTGCATTTCAACGAAAGAAATTCAAAATGAACTTTGAAAAATCAAGAAAATGTAAGTGTGACAATGTAAGCCACAACCAAACACTACTGAAATATTCCAACTCTTGCATTTCAACGAAAGAAATTCAAATGAACTTTGAAAAATCAAGAAAATGTAACTGTGACAAGGTAAACCACAACCAAACACTACTGAAATATTCCAACTCTTACATTTCAATGAAAGAAATTCAAAATGAACTTTGAAAAATCAAGAAAATGTAACTGTGACAAGGTAAACCACAACGAAACACTACTGAAATATTCCAACTCTTGCATTTCAACGAAAGAAATTCAAAATGAACTTTGAAAAATTAAGAAAATGTAACTGTGACAAGGTAAACCACAACCAAACGCTACTGAAATATTCCAACTCTTGCATTTCAACGAAAGAAATTCAAAATGAACTTTGAAAAATCAAGAAAATGTAACTGTGACAAGGTAAACCACAACCAAACACTACTGAAATATTCCAACTCTTACATTTCAATGAAAGAAATTTAAAATGAACTTTGAAAAATCAAGAAAATGTAACTGTGACAAGGTAAACCACAACCAAACACTACTGAAATATTCCAAGTCTTGCATTTCAATGAAAGAAATTCAAAATGAACTTTGAAAAATCAAGAAAATGTAACTGTGACAAGGTAAACCAAACACTACTAAAATATTCCAACTCTTGCATTTCAACGAAAGAAATTCGAAATGAACTTTGAAAAATCAAGAAAATGTAACTGTGACATGGTAAACCACAACCAAACACTACTGAAATATTCCAACTCTTGCATTTCAACGAAGGAAATTCAAAATGAACTTTGAAAAATCAAGAAAATGTAACTGTGACAAGGTAAACCACAACCAAACACTACTGAAATATTCCAACTCTTGCATTTCAACGAAAGAAATTCGAAATGAACTTTGAAAAATCAAGAAAATGTAACTGTGACACGGTAAACCACAACCATACACTACTGAAATATTCCAACTCTTGAATTTCAACGAAGGAAATTCAAAATGAACTTTGAAAAATCAAGAAAATGTAACTGTGACACGGTAAACCACAATCAAACATTACTGAAATATTCCAAATCTTGCATTTCAACGAAAGAAATTCAAAATGAACTTTGAAAAATTAAGGGACTGTAACTGTGACATGGTAAACTACAACAGCACACTACTGAATATTCCAACTCTTGCATTTCAACGAAATAAATTCAAAATGAACTTTGAAAAATCAAGAAAATGTAACTGTGACAAGGTAAACCGCAACCAAACACTACTGAAATATTCCAACTCTTGGATTTCAATGAAAGAAATTCAAAATGAACTTTGAAAAATCAAGAAGATGTAACTGTGACAAGGTAAACCACAATCAAACACTACTGAAATATTCCAGCTCTTGCATTTCAATGAAAGAAATTCAAAATACACTTTGAAAAATCAGGAAAATGTAACTGTGACAAGGTAAACCACAACCAAACACTACTGAAATATTCCAACTCTTGCATTACAACGAAAGAAATTCGAAATGAACTTTGAAAAATCAAGAAAATGTAACTGTGACACGGTAAACCACAACCAAACACTACTGAAATATTCCAACTCTTGCATTTCAACGAAGCAAATTCAAAATGAACTTTGAAAAATCCAGAAAATGTAACTGTGACAAGGTAAACCACAACCAAACACTACTGAAATATTCCAACTCTTGCATTTCAACGAAAGAAATTCTAAATGAACTTTGAAAAATCAAGAAAATGTAACTGTGACACGGTAAACCACAACCAAACACTACTGAAATATTCCAACTCTTGCATTTCAACGAAGGAAATTCAAAATGAACTTTGAAAAATCAAGAAAATGTAACTGTGACAAGGTAAACCACAACCAAACACTACTGAAATATTCCAACTCTTGCATTTCAACGAAAAAAAATTCAAAATGAACTTTGAAAAATCAAGAAAATGTAACTGTGACAGGGTAAACCACTACCAAACACTAGTGAAATATTCCAACTCTTGCATTTCAACGAAAGAAATTCAAAATGAACTTTGAAAAATCAAGAAAATGTAACTGTGACAAGGTAAACCACAACCAAACACTACTAAAATATTCCAACTCTTGCATTTCAACGAAAGAAATTCAAAATGAACTTTTGAAAAATCAAGAAAATGTAAGTGTGACAATGTAAACCACAACCAAACACTACTGAAATATTCCAACTCTTGCATTTCAACGAAAGAAATTCAAATGAACTTTGAAAAATCAAGAAAATGTAACTGTGACATGGTAAACCACAACCAAACACTACTGAAATATTCCAACTCTTACATTTCAATAAAAGAAATTCAAAATGAACTTTGAAAAATCAAGAAAATGTAACTGTGACAAGGTAAACCACAACGAAACACTACTGAAATATTCCAACTCTTGCATTTCAACGAAAGAAATTCAAAATGAACTTTGAAAAATTAAGAAAATGTAACTGTGACAAGGTAAACCACAACCAAACACTACTGAAATATTCCAACTCTTGCATTTCAACGAAAGAAATTCAAATGAACTTTGAAAAATCAAGAAAATGTAACTGTGACAAGGTAAACCACAACCAAACACTACTGAAATATTCCAACTCTTGCATTTCAACTAAAAAATTCAAAATGAACTTTGAAAAATCAAGAAAATGTAACTGTGACAAGGTAAACACTACCAAACACTAGTGAAATATTCCAACTCTTGCATTTTAACGAAAGAAATTCAAAATGAACTTTGAAAAATCAAGAAAATGTAACTGTGACAAGGTAAACCACAACCAAACACTACTAAAATATTCCAACTCTTGCATTTCAACGAAAGAAATTCAAAATGAACTTTGAAAAATCAAGAAAATGTAAGTGTGACAATGTAAGCCACAACCAAACACTACTGAAATATTCCAACTCTTGCATTTCAACGAAAGAAATTCAAATGAACTTTGAAAAATCAAGAAAATGTAACTGTGACAAGGTAAACCACAACCAAACACTACTGAAATATTCCAACTCTTACATTTCAATGAAAGAAATTCAAAATGAACTTTGAAAAATCAAGAAAATGTAACTGTGACAAGGTAAACCACAACGAAACACTACTGAAATATTCCAACTCTTGCATTTCAACGAAAGAAATTCAAAATGAACTTTGAAAAATTAAGAAAATGTAACTGTGACAAGGTAAACCACAACCAAACACTACTGAAATATTCCAACTCTTGCATTTCAACGAAAGAAATTCAAAATGAACTTTGAAAAATCAAGAAAATGTACTGTGACAAGGTAAACCACAACCAAACACTACTGAAATATTCCAACTCTTACATTTCAATGAAAGAAATTCAAAATGAACTTTGAAAAATCAAGAAAATGTAACTGTGACAAGGTAAACCACAACCAAACACTACTGAAATATTCCAAGTCTTGCATTTCAATGAAAGAAATTCAAAATGAACTTTGAAAAATCAAGAAAAATGTAACTGTGACAAGGTAAAACCAAAAACACTACTAAAATATTCCAACTCTTGCATTTCAACGAAAGAAATTCGAAATGAACTTTGAAAAATCAAGAAAATGTAACTGTGACATGGTAAACCACAACCAAACACTACTGAAATATTCCAACTCTTGCATTTCAACGAAGGAAATTCAAAATGAACTTTGAAAAATCAAGAAAATGTAACTGTGACAAGGTAAACCACAACCAAACACTACTGAAATATTCCAACTCTTGCATTTCAACGAAAGAAATTCGAAAATGAACTTTGAAAAATCCAGAAAATGTAACTGTGACACGTAAACCACAACCAAACACTACTGAAATATTCCAACTCTTGAATTTCAACGAAGGAAATTCAAAACGAACTTTGAAAAATCAAGAAAATGTAACTGTGACACGGTAAACCACAATCAAACACTACTGAAATATTCCAAATCTTGCATTTCAACGAAAGAAATTCAAAATGAACTTTGAAAAATTAAGGGACTGTAACTGTGACATGGTAAACTACAACAGCACACTACTGAAATATTCCAACTCTTGCATTTCAACGAAATAAATTCAAAATGAACTTTGAAAAATCAAGAAAATGTAACTGTGACAAGGTAAACCACAACCAAACACTACTGAAATATTCCAACTCTTGCATTTCAATGAAAGAAATTCAAAATGAACTTTGAAAAATCAAGAAGATGTAACTGTGACAAGGTAAACCACAACCAAACACTAGTGAAATATTCCAACTCTTGCATTTCAACGAAAGAAATTCAAAATGAACTTTGAAAAATCAAGAAAATGTAACTGTGACAAGGTAAACCACAACCAAACACTACTAAAATATTCCAACTCTTGCATTTCAACGAAAGAAATTCAAAATGAACTTTGAAAAATCAAGAAGATGTAACTGTGACAAGGTAAACCACAACCAAACACTACTGAAATATTCCAACTCTTGCATTTCAACGAAAGAAATTCGAAATGAACTTTGAAAAATCAAGAAAATGTAACTGTGACACGGTAAACCACAACCAAACACTACTGAAATATTCCAACTCTTGCATTTCAACGAAGGAAATTCAAAATGAACTTTGAAAAATCCAGAAAATGTAACTGTGACAAGGTAAACCACAACCAAACACTACTGAAATATTCACACTCTTGCATTTCAACGAAAGAAATTCTAAATGAACTTTGAACAATCAAGAAAATGTAACTGTGACACGGTAAACCACAACCAAACACTACTGAAATATTCCAACTCTTGCATTTCAACGAAGGAAATTCAAAATGAACTTTGAAAAATCAAGAAAATGTAACTGTGACAAGGTAAACCACAACCAAACACTACTGAAATATTCCAACTCTTGCATTTCAACGAAAAAAATTCAAAATGAACTTTGAAAAATCAAGAAAATGTAACTGTGACAGGGTAAACCACTACCAAACACTAGTGAAATATTCCAACTCTTGCATTTCAACGAAAGAATTCAAAATGAACTTTGAAAAATCAAGAAAATGTAACTGTGACAAGGTAAACCACAACCAAACACTACTAAAATATTCCAACTCTTGCATTTCAACGAAAGAAATTCAAAATGAACTTTGAAAAATCAAGAAAATGTAAGTGTGACAATGTAAACCACAACCAAACACTACTGAAATATTCCAACTCTTGCATTTCAACGAAAGAAATTCAAATGAACTTTGAAAAATCAAGAAAATGTAACTGTGACATGGTAAACCACAACCAAACACTACTGAAATATTCCAACTCTTACATTTCAATAAAAGAAATTCAAAATGAACTTTGAAAAATCAAGAAAATGTAACTGTGACAAGGTAAACCACAACGAAACACTACTGAAATATTCCAACTCTTGCATTTCAGCGAAAGAAATTCAAAATGAACTTTGAAAAATTAAGAAAATGTAACTGTGACAAGGTACACCACAACCAAACACTACTGAAATATTCCAACTCTTGCATTTCAACGAAAGAAATTCAAAATGAACTTTGAAAAATCAAGAAAATGTAACTGTGACAAGGTAAAACCACAACCAAACACTACTGAAATATTCCAACTCTTGCATTTCAATGAAAGAAATTCAAAATGAACTTTGAAAAATCAAGAAAATGTAACTGTGACAAGGTAAACCACAACCAAACACTACTGAAATATTCCAACTCTTGCATTTCAATGAAAGAAATTCAAAATGAACTTTGAAAAATCAAGAAAATGTAACTGTGACAAGGAAAACCAAACACTACTAAAATATTCCAACTCTTGCATTTCAAAGAAAGAAATTCAAAATGAACTTTGAAAAATCAAGAAAATGTAACTGTGACAAGGTAAACCACAACCAAACACACTACTGAAATATTCCAACTCTTGCCTTTCAACAAAAGAAATTCAAAATGAACTTTGAAAAATCAAGAAAATGTAACTGTGACAAGGTAAACCACAACCAAACACTACTGAAACATTCCAACTCTTGCATTTCAACGAAGGAAATTCAAAATGAACCTTGAAAAATCAGACCTTTGGAGGGGGGAGGGGCCGGGGAGGGGGTCGTTCTGTGTCTCAATGCAAAAAAAAAAGTATAAAAAAATGGGGGAGGGAAGGGGAGGGGGAGGGGAGGAGGAGGAGGAGGAGGAGGAGGAGGAGGAGGAGGAGGAGGGGAGGGGAGGGGAGGGGGAGGAGGGGATGGGAAGTGCAGGAGGAGGGAGGAGATGGGGGAGAGGGGCCCTTTGGGGGGCCAAAGGGGGGAGGGGCCCTTTTGGGCCCGGGGGGGGGGGGGGGTCTGGGGGAACCTTGAGGGCCGGGGGGCCCTTTGGGAGCCCAATGGTTCTTTGAGGACCGGTGGCTTCCTTCGGGGTTGGGGTAGAGGGATTGGAACCCTTTGGGGTTGGGGTAGAGGACCTCACAACACTGTTCAATGAAACTTGTGTATTATAACGACCACACTCAAAACCTCAACCGCAAATTCTTCATAAATCATCTTTTAAAATGTCTCTAATGTTTCGCCGAAATAATTCCATAACCTGTCTAAAACAGTTTCGCCCAAATAATCCCTAAACGTAATTCAGCGTGTTCCTTTTGTTTTTGGCAACTCTGCGCTAATGCATTTCAAATTAATAAGAAACCTGATTCCCGCGCTAAAACAATTCATCGCTAAGATGTTTCTTGGAGAATTGTTTTCCATGGCGTTTGGTTATTAATATCCTTTGGAGTTCGACCAAAAGAGTTGTTTCCGAGGCGAAGACATTAATGACTTGGATCTATTCCTGGAGAATTGTTTCTAGGCGAAAATTTTTAAAGTCTGACAGATGATGTCATTGTTGATTGATCTGTCAAGAAAGGGGAATTAATTTGTTGTTTCCAAGGGGAATTATTGATTCACGATAGGTGAATTGAGGTCGACAGCACAGGTGTTCCAAATTCCCAATCGCTTTAATTAACCACGTGTTCTCCCAAATGACTCAATTGCGTGCCCAAAACAACAACAACAACATTGACCCCATTAACCACGTGTTCTCCCTAATGACTCTGCACAAAACAACAACAACAACATCGACCTTGACATTCGCTGAGAGCGTGCCAAAAACACACCTGGAGAAAGAGACCATTGACCCCATTAACCATGTGTTCTCCCTAGGGACTCTATGCCCATATTTGGGGTGCAAAAAAAGTTATAGGTGGCAGCACGGTGTTCGTACCGGAGTCAATAAGGCCCTTCTACTTACTTTTCCGGAAAAGTTTAGGATGATATTTTGACTAAAGTTAAAGTTCCCTACCACCTCCTTCAATCTTCTTCTGGAGTTATGGATGAGCCTGAGCTTTGCTTACAGCTTAATCTATGTTGTGAAGAAATTATTCATGCTATTAGATGTGCTGATCATGCAGCTGTGTTCGCAAGTCTCGAGCAAAAACGGACAAATAGGGATGGTCTCGACCTCCAATTTTAGTTAGTGGTTGGTCCCAGGCTAAAGTATGGTTGTCTATACGGCAATAGTATGATAGGCCTAGAGTTGGTGTTGTAAATGCTGTTTGTATTTATGAGAAAAGAAAGTTTTGCAAAGCGCTCCGTGATCATGTTGCCAATATCAAAGCTGAATGTGCGCCGAAAATTGCTGACCATCCAAATTTGCTATAGAACTCTCGCCCAGGTCGATCTATTGTTTTTAGTGCTTTAGAAATACCTGAGTCAAAGTGGATGGCTCATTTTCCTGGCCAGTTTAAAGCCCCCAATAGTCCGCAGGCTAAAAACTTTGATGGTGAAATTGAGAGTTTTTTGTACAGTCGAGCTATATCTGAGCAGGTAATCGTTGGAGGTAATTTGATTAAAGAGGTTATACCGAAGCTTAAAAAGAAGTTTTCTTGTGAGTCGGATGGGATTTGTGTACGTCATTTCGAGTTTTCCAGCGATTACCTTTTTGACCATATCGCTTTATTGTTCCAGATGTTCCAGATCCGCTTTATTGTTCCAACTTTATTGTTTTATAGCAGAACTTGTGCCCGATTACTTATATGTTGGTGTTGTAACTCCGGTTTTGAGAAAAGGGAAACCGCTTTCTCAATATTCGTCTTGTAGGGCCATTACAGTTTCTAGTGTATTTTCAAAGATTTTTTATTGATCATATTTGTCAAAAGTGTGTCATACCTCCTTGTCAGTTTGGGTTTCAACCACGTCTTGGTTGCTACCACACTTTAAGGAGCTTTGTACAATATTAAAGGGTGCTGAAAGGTCAGATAGTCATTTGGCTATTGACACATATTACATTAGTAATGTTTCTGATCTCTGATTACGGCTATTACGGCTATGTATGAGCTATAAAAGGGGGGGGGGGGGGGTATCAGTAGTATCCCATCTCAGCTTTTAAGCGCATGTCCTCCGTTTTTTTCTATAGGATTTTAAACAAATGCCCCCCCTTTTTCAATAGGATTTTAATGCCCTCTGACATCACTGCATTTATGCAAAATTCTCGTAACAGCCCTGGCAAGATTCCCAGATCCTATGACAATATAATTACTTGGAATGTGGTCGGTATAATACACATATGGTGAAAACAGTGAGATTAATAGGGGATTTCTGGAAGTCAGATAGGAAAATTAATATTGGATTTCTGTGAAACCCATAGGGAAATTAACACAGGGAAATTAATAGGGAATTTTTGAAAATCAGATAAGTAAAGCTCCTAGCCCCTTGCACCTGAACAATGCGCTCACCTTTTTCTACCTGAGCTCTCTGACGACACAGCAGAGGTAGGAAAAATAGCATAGAATTCCGGTTCCGTGACCACAGAAAGCGGTCTGACAGACTTTGGCCATGCACTGTTACGTCATGTGACACCCCTTTTTTGAGAATGCATTGTTTCTAGGCAACATCATGTCCAAACATGCATTCTCAGGTGGTAGAAGCCATATTTATTGATCGAGAATTATTTTCATTCTGGAATCGGGACACTCAACATCAAAGTGGATGCTCATACGTTATTGGATATCGAAAGTATTGGTATAATAGGACCTAGAGCACCTAAATGGGTGGTGGAAATTACAAAGGGTTCACGACTAACCCTAGAATGGGACAAGATGTATGGTGGGCATGTTATAACATTAAGCAAATTCAAGTTAGATGAACACATGTGCTTTGCGGCAAAGATGAATATAGTGCATATACAGAGACTACAAGATGGATTAAATGCACTGGCGAAATATATTGAAGAGAACAATTTAAAGAAAGTGGTTAGTCTGTACTTGCTATTGAGAGTCTTAAAATGTATTGATTTGAGAACCACAAAATCCTGCGTAATCTTGTAAAATTGGAACAATGTCTAGATTTAGATGATGACTTTCTGGAATAATCTCTTAAAAGAAAGATATTTTCACGAGATATACTTAACGATATAATGGGAACCGATTCTTCATCTTTTTACTATTGTATGAAACTCTGTCGTCGTGGACCCCAAGCTTTTACTCAATTTATAGATATTTTAATCGAGACAAAAGAAATTGATATTGTGGTTTTGCTCTTAACAGCTACATAGGCTTGCATTTTGTAACGCTCCTAGGAGACATTTTCGCTTTTTGACTCCAAAAAGGAGTCAATTCCTTTCTGGCAGGGACAGTCTCAACAACAAAAATATTTTATGCATGCCAATTATGCTTGTATACTTTCGACAGCTGGTCATCCTGTGAGAATTGTACTTTTGCTGATGACTATAATGAAAAAGTATAAATTATGCAGTGTATATTAAGACTTTATTTCTTGCCTTGAAGAGATTTGTGACTCTCATAATAGAGGATTCTTATGCTCCAATTGTCACTATGATAAATGTGATCAATGGGAAAGTACTTACCCTGGTATGATTGCAAAAAACCCTAAGCGTGGGTTAAGTCTATTTTTAAGAGACTAGTATCGTCGCGGCTTGAAATTGTTTTGGGAAGAAGAACCTGTTAAATGCTTCAATTACTGGAATAATAAAAGAGTCTGGTTCTTACGATATCGCTTTGAAGATACTGGCTATTATGATTATAAACCGACGGACTTTTATTTGGCTGTTAAAGAAAGTGATTTCTTCATATGAGAATTTTGTATGTGACATTACTTCAAGTAAGCGAATTGAAACACGTGAAATTTATAATATGAATCAGAATAAAATTATTGACTTTGCAAAGAGATTTAATTAAAATGAAGTTACATTATATTGTAGAAAATGTGACCCTGACTTTGCACGTCAAGATGAAAACAAGTTGAATCCTGACGAGCTGTTACTGCTTATCGTATCTGATGATTATCTAAACGTAGAAGAAGAAATCTAAGGAAACAGTTTTTTGTATAGATACAAATTCTATTTATTAAGAAATTTACATAAATTCTTAAAACATTTCACTTTTAGGGCACTAAAATTTACATTATAGATGTAGGAAAGAGCATTTTCAACTAGAAAGTCGTTCAATTAACGATTGTCAACACAAATCTTAAAGAATTCCATGTAAGTATGTCTTACGACTTCGGAAAATAAAATATAATAGGGTATAAGAACCACAGTTTTTCGTTGATAAATCTTGTACCCGCTTCCAATTTTGAATAATAGATTTTCCGCTCTACTCAAGAAAACTCTTAATATGAGGTGTGTAGAATGTATACGGTAGTCCAAACGGATCAAAAAATTCTATATTGCTTCTTGTTTGAAAGATGCATAACCAGAGACACGTCTTTACACTTGATGGATTGCTATTAACAATAACTAGAGTATTGTCAACACGTTGAATATGCCACAGAAAATCTGAATGTATGCAATAGGATTTATGTTTGGACATGTAGGGGTCCATGTTAAATACATCAACTATTTGATCAGTGTTCATGGCGCCAAGTCTGATAAAACACTGCCGTCAGGGATAATTTCCCAATAAGCTGCTAATTGGTTTAGCGATATTAATGCAATACTTTCATCCAATGATTTGTCAAAGGTGCAATCTAAACGCACATTCCCATCAGGACAATACTCATATCTTGAGTACCGGAAAAATCCAATACAATGATTCCATGCGGTTTCGCAAACATTTCTTCACTTATACCATTTTCGAATAATTGAGAATCTAAATCTAAGGATTACATTGTCAATTCATAGAGGGTCCTGTAGGATTTATCAAAGCATAAATTGTAGAGGGGAATTATATTTACTTTACATACAAGTGCTGATAGTCCAAACAGTTCAAATTTATGCGGGGAATCTGTCCATGATCCAACAGTGCTAGTACTTTCTACAAAAGCCAATGCCAATTTTAAAGGAATTTCAGAATTTATAAATGACGAATCGGTATAGGTACGTGTACCTTACCAATATGGCGTTGATTCGTGATTGTAAGAGGCACGAGCAATTCGATATTATTTCCAGAGGTTCTTAATTTGTCAATTGCCAAAGCAACAGAAATCATAACTTGTTGTTTTCATACATAAGGTATTGCCGACGTGAGAGAGACTGTTACATCGGGTGCAGCGTCCAGTACTTTTCACATAACTTAGTTGGACGGGATGAGTTGTAGTTTTATATCAATCTTTACATTAGGAGGCAGCCATTGAGGTATATTAAATATCTCATGATTTAGTTTCCCGACTAAATGTAAATCTTTACTTGTCGCTTCTCTAAGAATATTGGTAGTATTAGCCTTTGTTTTATATTCAATAGCCGTACCTCTCAACTGCTTCTATATAATTCATCAACATGAATTGTATATAACTTTCATAATTTGAAAGATTTTTGCTTGTGCTAACCAATGTTTCATTTTTTATCTACTCATTTGTCGAAATAAATTGTGTAGTACACAATTTTCTTAGGATATTCCCTCCGTGGCACCTGGTTTTTCATCGTTTGATTTTTAATAATGCCATTTAAATCTATAAATGCCAAATTCAAATTGATAAAGTAGTCTTCATTGAAATAAATTTGACAATGGACATTTGTAGAGATCGGTTGTTGCAGATAAAACTGTTTATAGTGTCCTAGTTTTACGCTGACACCTACATTTTCATCATTGAAAAGATTTAGAGGAGAGTTGACTGAAGATTGAGAATTTTTATGGGGTAGATATGCCAGTTTTTCTAGGAAAAGAAATCCTTTTTTGGATCTTTTTATTTTCTTCATGCTTTACGCTTCCCGGCTGACTTGAGACTGATGAGTAATGGAATCTTTCTCCTCCTTTTAAACCTTATGTGCGTTGTTTCTATCGCTCACCGAGGGATCGCGCGCTCGATCTCAGATTTTTCGAAACACTTTCTTGAATATCTTTACCAGAGCCCCCATCATGTAATGTAGAGGACTCAAAATCCACTGCAATCGTTGCATTATATTTTTTAGCCAAGGGTAGTGCAGAAGGAAACATCTTAGAAAAGCAACTGCTGGAACTGTACCCGGACATTGACGAACGACCTCTATAATAGTTCATTTCATGTCCCAGCTGCCGTGGTCCAAGAATAGCAGCATAGCAATCAATATCAGGACATACAAACTGAGTTCTATTAACCATTTCACTGAATGAGTCAAAAAGACATTTAATTACAGCCAAATTCTTTGTTACTGATAGAGGATTACCCAATTTGCTTCTTAATGCTAACTTACAGAGCTCCAAATACGAAGTGTTGACTGGAATGTATTGAAGGTGCTTTATACTGTAGTAGTGAATATGGTCATTAGAGGTTTTTCTTTCAAGAAAACTTAGGAGGGGGACGTTGGAATTATCAACTCTTGATCTCTTGAAAAAGGATGCATGACAAAATATACAACTGTCCAAGGAGAATGCGGGTGGATACTCTTCGAAAATTACATGATTTATGCCACTAGCGCTTCCTGTACTTTTACCATTGATTATATTGCGTTTAAAACCAAGCACTTCTCATAGATTATAATTGAGAATAACCTTTTAATTGTCAATGGGTGAACAAATGTAGATTTTACCCTCTTCCTTTGAATAATTGAATCAAAAGGCTCCATTTTTACAATATGAAATTTTTGTTGATAGCACAACACTATACGTTCATAGTCCCAAACTCCTTATATGATGAGGTGTAAAATGGGTCTTCAAATGAATTCGTATTTGTAATTACATATTGATCGTTAACCAATGGCCAAGCAAGTGGTCTAATTGTTATATCATATGTACCATCCTTTCTTAGCATATCATATGTATTTTTAAGAATACAATCTACAAGAGGAACTTCATACCTTCCCTCGAATTTAATGGCACGAGAAAGTTTTGTCCGAAAATCGCTCGTTTTATTCAAATCATCATAAAAAGGATCAGAAACACTGGACATGAATGATACATAAAAACCTTCAGACATTATGAACTTCTTCAGCGGCAACCCAGGAATCGAAATCAGAGTTGTATCCTAGCCAGCGAACAAGCAACTGTCGCTTATCCTTGCGAGTACGAGTCTTTAATACTTTTTCAATTTGATAAATTTCACAATTTCCAACTTTTTGTAATTCATAATCATAAAAGCCATCAAGAAGCTCTTCATCTTTTATATCACGAATCTGATACGCAACAGGCTTAGTATCTAGGATTTTTGACACTTTAAAAAGTTCAGTGAACCACAAGTAATTTCTCTTTTCAAATATATATTTTTGTACGATTGATTCGAACAGTATCACCAACAATAATTTTTTTTCTTCCTAATCTTTTCACTGGAATATTGTTTAAGGAAATGTGTATTGTCAATCTGATGAACTTTCTGAGGCCTAGCATTAAACAAGGATCGATGAGGACGTTGATTATAAATCAACATAATTTTATGGAAATCATGAAATAATGCATCCGTATTTTTCAATGTGTAACATCTTGAAATTAACAGTCGAAATGATCATATTAAACGTTCAGCCAATGCCACCTTTATAGGACTATGACTATCATAGAGTATTGTACTATATTTCAATAAAATCATCTTTACATCTGTATTAACAAATTTACTTCCACGGTCTGTTTGAATTTGCTTATATGAATCTTGTTGAAAGATAGATTCAAGAGCTTTAGCAACTTCAATGCCTCTCTTCAACTGCAATGGAACTGTATATACATACCGACTAGAAACGCTTATTTCAACTAAAATATACTTGTAGGGCCTATTATGGTGTCTTTGAATCAAAAGATTTGCTTGTAATATATGTAGGATTGAGGCAACAAGTCTACAAGACTTGTTAATAAATCTTCCTTTTTTGGTGTTTCACAATTTTCAGACGGCTTACGTTTGTTGACATGACGAAGGGCATTTTTAACCAAAATTAATTTTTCATCATCAGCAATTATTTCATTGTTAAGAAATTTATCAAGATTATCTTCAAAGTGCTCTTTTGGTGAAAAGAGCAAGTTCAATTGGCTTCAATTTATATGGTTTAGCCATTTCTAGAGAATAGTGTCTAGAGAAAAGTCCTGCAATTATTAGCGGTAACAATGAAAAGAAATTACCACCCGCTTGAACCAGACGTTTTCTTTTACAATTTGCTTTCTTTTTGCAAGGTAGAGCACGTACAAGTGACCGATGTTGCTTTGTCTGTTACTTAACACGATCTGACAGTTGAACATTACCTTTCGTTAAATTTAAACAAAGTTCCACCAAGAGATTAATAAATTCCTTGTCAACGCCATGATTGAGTATTGCTTTCCTAAGTAGTGGTTTTGAATTGGCTAGCACGGAAAATAAATGCCGGTGTTCACGTAGCTTCTTCAATGTCATGATGGCAAATAATGAGCTTTTTTTACTATTCACGCGTAGATATACAGTAATTTCATTATAAAAAATATTGGTGACTACACGCAAAACTTTGGGCGTCTTCTGATTCAAGTCCAATAATATGTAACCATAAAGTTTATTAGTGGCTTGAATGCATGAGGAAATCAAAAATTTGTGTTCGCCAGGGTAGATTTGTTTGTTTAGAGTTGTAAGAGAACTTAAATCACGAACAACTCTATTGAGTGCAGCCTCAATGTCCAATTATACCTTGTTGCTCTGCAACAGTGTTTCTAAAAGCTTTTGAACCGTAAGGTAGCATTGTCTCCAGAAATCTTTTCCACTGATTGGTAAACATGAAGCTTGTAGTTTCTCAAATGATAGCTTAATTTTAACTTTGTATAAAGTATAGATATACACATTTGACAGTAATAGCAGGGCTTCCCTTGATTAAAATTTTTACCCTCACTTAAAACCTTGCTAATATCTGGAATTGAAAAGAAATTTCCAATTGATTCAGGATCTTTGGCAGGCTCGTAAAGAAGCCATACCCAGTGCTTCACTGACTCAATGGACGGTCCCCTCACGGAATAAATTACCCCTTTTTATCACTAAGTTCTCCTTCTTTACACTCATCATTTAACTGTAAAACTGTAACCCCAACTTTTAAATGCTCATTTGTCCTTTCAAAAATATCTATTTCCTTAAGTGTAGTTAGATATTGCCCCTTTAAACAGTTGAAATATACTTTAGAAAATTCAGTCACTCCCCACCGGCTGCAAAATCGTCCAAATCCGTCTCATTAACATCCTTTGCTTCTGGCTTATGAACCGCTTCATGGACAGAATATTTGAAACACTCCAAGCCCGCGTCAAAACGAAAGGGTTGCACATCTCTACACCCTTCTAAATTTGCATTATATTTTTAAAGTTAGGTTTTAGGCTCCCCCTCCCGCCTCTTAAAACAAAATCCTTTTAAATTTAGTAATGTTAATCTCTAATTTTCCTATAAATAAAACTACCAACCCACTCCCATTTTCATTATAACCCTCTATCCCATTAAAAATTTCACCCACCCAATCCAAAAACACACCCTCAAAATTTTGCAGGTCCGGATGCAGCATCCACTTTTTTTTTGTATGTGATTCTCTCGCAAAAACACCCGAACCTGCACTTTAAAAAAATAATTTTAAACGTGATGGACGGTTTGAAAGAGTCCCACCCACCCGTTTCCCGCATATGGTTTTCGAGAAGTGCCTGAATCATGCAGAGATAGGAGCGTGCGGTTTCCATAGGATCCGTCTGAATACTACCACTCGATAGGGAATTAAACGGATCACCAAATTCAACCGTGTACACGTGAATGTTGCGGAAAGCGGTATCAGGTAAATAAAAAGTAGGCAACACTGGAGGTTAGCCGGCTTCATTTTGTTCCCCTAAATCACTATGAAGGGCGGGATATGCGTCTTCTAGCACCCTCTCGACCTCACTAGATGGTAATTGCATTAAAAGATGGTCAGAAAATTCATTGGTGAGGCCGATATCCCTCACTAAACTGTCCCAATTAATTTTGGGGGACTCAACACTATACTGACTCGCCTCCACATTTAAACCTTCGTCGTGTTCACTTTCCCATACGTTATCGCAAAATATAGGTGACGGCAGCTATATATCATCAATACAGGGTGCTGTCTGAGCCTAGAAAAATAATAAGAGCATATTAGCTCACTCGACAGTATTGCCCTATGAAAAGAGAGAACAAGAATAGAATGCATCATTGTATTATGAAAAGAGGGAAAGAGTAGAGAAGTCATACTACCCGTTCGAATGCATAATTGTATTATGGTTACCATGCCCTCTTGAACTACTAGTCTCTTACTACTCATTGTTTTATGGGAACCATGTCCCCTTTAAAATATAGACTCCCTTACTACTCATCAGAATATATCATTGTATTATGAAGCAGTGAAAGGTATCACCTATGCCCACACTACTACTAAATATGTTACAAGGATCTAAAAGATCCCTTTTGGTAGGAGCTCCTTACTAGCAGTTAAGAATATTATTGGTTGAAACCATTCTGAAAAAGAAAAAAAATTAGGTATGAATAGAACTAAGAATGGGTGTATCTCCCTAAACTCTTTGAGTCACGTTCTTATCTATAAAATGAATGTCCCTGTTGCCCCTTTATTAGAAACCCCGAAATAACCTTTTTAGTGACAACACAACTCTTAGCTATTTCCTTTGAAGTGTAATAGCATATAACTTATGCCTTCAGTGTTCCAACTGCATGGAAAACAAAGCAAAAATGTAAAACCAAAGAGTACACTCTTAAATGAATAAAATAATTTACAGTAAAGGCTTGACAGTGTCTCTGACAAGTGAAAAATTGCCCTAAAAATTTGAAAAAAGGCTTATTTAGAGTGCTTTAAAATAAAGGGGTAAGTTAGACCTTTAATTTTTAGGTAAAAGGTAAAATATAAAAAGCGTAAGCACTAATTAGCGTAAAATCACCCTTCAAAGCCTGAAAAATGCCATTATCTCTATTAAACTAAGGGGGACATGTAACCTTAAGCTTCAATAGTCCGACCCCGTGGAAAAAAAGCGAAAAGGTAAAACTAAATAGCAAAGGCTTAAATAAAATTAAACAATTTAGAAAGGAGTGAAAAGATAAAGATAGACTGGAAAATCCAGGAAAACTTTTTAATGTCTTTGACAAACAAAAATTTGCCTTAAAAAAAATAAAAAACAGCCTTATTTAGAGATCTTTAAAATGAGGGGATATACAAATTGGGCCTTGAGAAAAAATAGCGAAGAGGACAAAAGTAAAAGACTCAGTGACAGGTAAAAATTACATTGAAATGAAACTCACCTCTTCTAATTCTGCCGATGCTAGACGGTGGCCTCTGGATGGACCTGATAGGGCAGAATGCTCGACGACATCACGGGCATGCACATCCAAGACTTGTGCAGCCGACCATTCTCTCTTTTATGCCCTGACTGACTGCACAGGGGCTTGCGTTGGGGGTTGGCCTAGAGAGTGTTTCGAGATCCCAGGCATCTCTTGATGGGAGGCAGCTTGCATGGTAGGTCTGGACATCGCTTGACGGGGAGTTGAGGCTTGTTGTGGCATTGCCCTGGAATGGTCGAGCTTCTCTTGATGGGTGGTCATGATAGGACCGGCAAATTTGATGACATTTGGCTTTGTGACTTGCACTGGTGTGGTTTTATTGCCCATATCCCTTTTGATGGGTGGGGAGAATTGGAAAATTCTAGAAGAGAAGAAAGGATTTAGTATAATATAGCGTCCCCTTCTGCAGAAGACAATTTAGTATAAGTTAGTACTCCCTTCTAGAAACCCCCTACAAAGACCATACACATAATTTCCATGGCCTAAATATTTTTATTATACATTAACTTTGCAGAGAAAATAGGATCTCAGTCAGTCTAGAATTATGTAACCCATCAAGCCCCTTAAGCCTAATTAACAGCAACCCTTCTGTGAGATTGTTTACGAAACAGCCTTATTCATGTATGTCATTGTTTAGACCACAAAGGGAAGTACCAAATCTAATGGTATCTCGGTTTTAAAGAATAAAGAGAAAAAGATATTATTTTAAGTAAAAAGGTATTAATTGGTAATGAATTGAGGAAGGATGGGTTTTTACACAATAAAAAGAACATATTTTACGCTTTCAAACGAGTATAAACAACGAGTAGTAGAAGATTTTTTTTTGGGGGGGGGATTGGTATCAGTTAGCAAAAACTCGGAGACAGGAAAAAGTTCTAATAGCAAAAGGCACTGACTTCATTGTAGGAGTTATCCATTATTTTTTATTAGACTCTTAGCATGTTTGAGAATCAAATCAATACTAAAGAGGAATTTGACATTATCCTGCCTATTTATGGTGTAAAGATCGTCGCTAGGCTTACGCAAGTTAGATATCAGTGTACTTCTCATATTTCGTGTTTTATTACTTTAAGGGTATATTTTTGTATTTATTGCATGTTCTACTTCAAGGGTTTATTTTGATATCTAGTGCATGTTCTTCTTCAAGGGTATATTTTAGTATGCGTTGTTTTAGTACTTGTTTCTGGCTTCTTTTCTGTTCAAGGTAGTGTGTCACCATGACCAAAACCAGCCACACCACTTTCTGGGGTCACGGAACCGCATTTCTATGCTAATTGTCCTACCTGTGCCGTGTCATCAGAGAGCTCCGGTAGAAATAACTGAGCGCATTGAACAGGTGCGAAGTGCTAGGAGATTTACTTATCTAACTTCCAGAAATTCCCTATTAATTGCTCTGTGTTAATTTCCCTATGGTTGTCACCTATGGTTGTCCTATCAATTTTACTAGTATGCATGTATTTCACAAGTTTTACCTAACATAGGGATACCATAAAGATCATATTGTAGAGGCTCCACTGTACTGGGTAAAGAAAGTAAAGCCTCGAAACCCGTTAAGGCAGGTGGTATTTCTTCTGATGAGCCTAATGAAAGGTACTACTTGGAAATATTTTGCTAGATTTAAGGTGCTTTTGCTTGTAAATTTACAACGACTTACATTTATTGATGACGACTTTGAATGGATTTGGACATTTCAATTTGGTTGATAGTTCGATTACACTGTTTTGTCCTAGGTAATTGGATAGATGAGTAAGGTTAAAACCTCGTTCAAGTGTAATTTATCTCACTTACTGGATTAGGATGACAGTCCTTTTATTCTTCTTCTTTCTCTCTCCTTCCTTTTTTTTCTTGCCATGTAATTACCTCTAAAACATTATATGCGAATTATACCGACCTCATTCCAAGTAATTATATTGTGTCATAGAATCTGGGAATCTTGCCAGGGCTGTCAAGAGGTTTTTGGATAAATGCAGTGACGTCAGAGGGCATGTGTTTAAAATCCTACAGAAAAAGGGATGAAATGCGTTTAAAATCCTATAGAAAAAACGGAGGGCATGCGTTTAAAATCTGAGATGGGATACTACTGGTATCTGTTGATGTAGTTCCCTCTCTTTAGTGGATGTGTAGATGCCTCCGTGTATGTTTAAAGATTGGATTTTCGCTTCTTCCTTCAGAACTCCGTGTGAATATTGATATTAAACAAGCGGTCATTACCTCTCCTACTACTTATAATAACAAAACCCTAAGGACCCAAGAGGATCTATCGCCTTGCTGTATACTGAACGGTGTTAGTATGTCTGTTTTATGTTGTCCAGATGACGTTCTTAACCTAAGTAGGACTGTGTTTAGTTCGGAAAAAGTTTAAGGGAGATTGCGAAGAGTTATAATGAGATTGGTCTTTCTTTAAATGCGGCTAAGTCTCAAGTGTTATTATTTAATTTTAACTTTTCTGAAACCCCCTTATACAGCGAATCTGGGTGATTCTGATGTTGTATCACGGGAGGAGCTTGTGTGCCTTTTTTTTGCCTATTGGTACATCAGTAAAGTCAACTAGAAAATTACTTATTGCCCGAACCGTATGTAAGATCTGTAATGCCTATGCTGGTGCAGATGAATCACAGCTGAATCTTGGTAAACGCCACCTTGTGAAAGTTTATAATAGTGTTTCTCTCCCTCATGTTCTATACTCGGTTTCTTTCTGGGACGTTTTTAACCAATTGAACAAAATAGAAGTAAGGAGGGCCTATTTTAAATTTTTGAAGTTACTCATCCGGGTCTCTCCTTGGACTAGAAATGGTGGACGGTGGGAGAGATAGAGCTTGCCAGATCCTCTTGACGCTGCAGATAAGCTTTTTTCGAAGCTTACGGGTTATCCGTCGAACCACCCTTGGAAGGATTATTTGTTTTAATACTAGTCTCCTTTTTATTTATTTATTCATTTATTTACTTTTTTTGCTGGGTTTCTATTATTTTTTTATATTGAATTATTTATTGGTATAATACATTTAAAGAGGTTTACAACCCTTCGAGTGATTTAATTTTCCGAATTGTTTGGTTTTTGAGTTTCAGTTTACACGTATTTGCTCCTGTTTTTCTTTGTGTTGTTTTTTTTTTTCTTTCTTTATGTTAGACTCCATCGTCATACTTTGTATTTTGATGGGTTATAAAATAATTTAACAAATAAATAAAATTCATTGGATAGACCCTAACACGTCCTATTCCGTATTATTTGCCTATCTAAACATTCCCTCTGACGTAAGATGCATCTGCATCTCTTAGAAAACATTCCCTATTAAGTAACATGGACCTGCATCTCTTAGAAAACATTCTCTATTGCGTAACATGGACTTGCATCTCTTGCAAAAGATTCCCTGAGATGTAACATGCAAATCCTATTACTTAGGTGTACTAGATACGTGCATTGTATTATTGTGTCCGACCCAGGTGTGTGTAATAACGTCTTGAGGGGCTAGAAGCTCTAATAATTTACCTGTTATGTGTCTTCCAGAAACTGAAACCCCATCATTACTGTAATGACGGTAAACACATCGGGTGTTACAAAATATTTTATGAGATTTTTTCTTCGGAAATTATTTTTTATTTCAAAGCTTTTTTTCAGGATTTCATTTTCAATCAAAGTGTTTTTTCTTTCAATACGTTTTTTCAAGATTTCATTTTCTTTCTAGACATATTTTTTGGGGAACCCTTATATTATAAGTATTTTGTGTCTACATTAGTATTGAAAAGGGCTTCCCTCCTCAATGGACTGCAGCCCTAGACAGCTGGACCAGCAATCTATTCCTAATATTTTTTAAGGAATGGAACATGTCCCCAGAAACCAACTTCAGAGGGTGTAGGGGGGTTTAACTTCGAATGCCAATGGGACCTAGCAATACCAATGGGAAATATAAACCAATTCCAGCAGGGACCTAGCAAGTGATTCCAGCGGGGCCCTGGCAACAAATTCCAATGGGAGGCCCTATAGCCCAATTCCACATGGAACCCTAGCAACCTTTCCATCGGTGAGGGGGAGTGTGGGGCACTAGCCTGCAATTTCAACGGGGGAGGGTTAGTGATCAATTCAACTGGGGCAATAGCAGCCAGTTCAAATGGAGGCCCAGAGAAGTAAATTCCAACAGGACCCCTAGTAATTCCAATGAGAGTCCCTAGCGAGTAATTCCACTGGGGGCCCTAGCAACCGTTTCCAAAGGGGGCCCTAGCAACCAATTCTGACGGGGGACCCTAGAAAATAATTCCAATGGAGCCCTATCATCCAATTCCGCTGGGGCTATAGCAACCAACTCTAACAGGTGGACCCTAACGAACAATGCCACTGTGGCACCTAGATACACATTTCAAAAGAATCCCTTGCAACTAATTCCAATCGCAATCCTAGCAGTCAATTTGAACGGAGACCTAGCATCCTATTTCACTTGGGCCCCTAGCAACCAATTTCATCACGGAGACCCATTAGTCAAGTGGAAAAACCCCTACCAAAACTTGTTAAATGTTGATTTTTCTCTTTGTGAAACTTGTGCATTGATTTTTATCCACGTGATTTTGGTCATGGAATTTGTTGCATGCTAATTTTTATTTGCGGAATTTCTTGCGTGCTCATTTTTGTTCGTGAAACTTGCTTCATGTTGATTCTCTCTTCATAAAACTTGTACATTGATTTTTCTCCTCGTGAACTGGTTTTGTTCATTGATCTTATTGCGTGCTGATTTTTGTTAGTGAAACTTGTTACGTGCTGATTTTTGTTTGTTAAGCTTTTTGAATGTTAATTTTTCTCGTGCTGATTTTTTGCTCGTGGAACTTGTCCCATGCTAATTTTTGCTGATGAGACGACTTGCATGTTGACTTTTCTCTTGGTGGAACTTGTACGTTAATGTTTCTCCTCGTGAAAACTGGTTTTGTTCATGAAACTTATTGCGTGCTGGTTTTTTGTTCGTGGAACTTACTACGTGCTGATTTATTGTTCGTGGAACTTGTTGCAGCCTGATTTTTTTCTTCGTTAAACTAGTTTGTTTATTTTTCCCCTCGTGAAACCGATTTGTTCAAGGAACTTGTTGTGTGCTGATTTTTGTTCAAGGAACTTGTTGCGTGTTGATTTTTTCTCTTCGTGAAACTTTTACATCGATTTTTGAAGACTCAAAATTGCACTAAAAATGAAAAAAAAAAAACGTCTTTAAACAAAAAAAAATCCCGCAGAAAAAAAATTCTTAAAGTATTATGTAACACCCATGTGAGCACCGTCATTACGTAGCTTCCCACGTATGCGTTGCCCTTACGTGTCATCTGAAGTGTATGTCGTCATTCTGTAACACCCACGTATGCACTAGTATTACGCAGCACCCACGATTGCCCATATCATTACATAGCACCCACATGTGTGCCGTGCTCAGCTACAGTGTGCCGTGCCTGAAGTCTAGCATATCACGCGAGATTGCTTCACTCCCAATAAATCCATCAATTGACGCGAGATTACGTGTCCCTCAATAAATCTAGCAAGCAACACAAGATTGTGTCACATCCTCCGTTTGTATCATCATCACGTGGCACGCACGTGCGTGCCCCTCTCAGTTAAGACGGGGAATTTCCCGCTTGGCTAATGGAATCTAACAAGTATTATTTTTGAACAAGCAAACCCTATTATGTAACATACAAAGCCCATGACATAACAACCAAAGAAGTATTGAAAAACGTCTTGGAAAAAATGTCTTTAAAATGTCTTGAAATATCTTGATACGTCTTGAAAAAACATCTTGAAGAGAAATGCCTTAATAAGATAAATTGAAAAAAGAATGTTCACTCAGCTCTCAAACAGTGAGAATTGATTGTGTGTTAGATTATTTCAAGACTGCATGGCGTGGACTTGGTATGAAATTCATGATTCATTGCTCAGTCATGATTCATTGCTCAACCGGTTAAGACCGTATTGCTTGCTATCGCCCACTCTATGAATCACGTAATGAAATGAATGACGATGGATTATTGCTAAATTATCTGCATGCTGTGATATAATGAAAACTTTGTACAATCTGATAATAGACAATCTGAAAATACAAGCCTTTCCCTAAATAAAACTCAACAACGGAAATGATTAGCTGTTATTCCTCCAAAGTGATTTAAGGCTCAAATTATTCGTGATATGAGATTAAAGGAATAGTACAGTGGGGAAAAAGGACTGATTTAGGACTGGTGGCTTCTTCTTTTGCCAGTAAGTCAATTTTAGCTATTACTAAGTTAAGATGGGCAAGAAAAAAAATAAAAGGAGTCGTCCAGATATTGATTCTAGCGAGGATATTGCCACAAGTACCCCAAATACGTCAGGAAATCCGGATATTCGGAAGCCAGTGACAACTCAGGTTTCGTTAATGACCCTATCAGAGGAATTTGCAAAGATGATGAACATTATGCGTGAAACTCATAGCTCAGTCCAATCAATTGAACAGCGATTCATTGTAGTAGAAAATAGAATAAAAGCAATTGAATCAGAGCAATTAGCCTTAAGGTCTGAATTCTCCGGGATTAAGTCTTGTACACATGCTGTAGAAAATGACATTTCTTTGTTGAAAAATGATAATTTTAACCTGCAGTCAGAAGTTAAATATTTTAAAGAAAAGACCCTATGTATGTCTGATAGGCTTATGGCTGCAGAGTATCAGCCTAACGAAAATAATTTGGTTGTATGGAATGCAGTCTGTGAGGATGAAGATCAAGCCAAACGTATGTTTACCGAGATATGTACGGATGGACTAAATTTACCAGTGATACCCCATTTTTCAGTTGTTGCAATAAAAAAGGATAAGAAATATTTTAAGGTTAATGTAAAAAAAACCGTGGAAACAAGATTGAAATCCTTAAAAATGGGAAGAAGCTTAAAGGAAGAAACATAGCAAACCAGGGAAACATTTATGTGAGTGATGATGCCCCATTTTCTGTGAGAGAGGCAGAAAAAAAACTATATGAAAAAAAATTGTGTCTTAAAACGATGGGTATAATTTCATGGGTATCAAACACAGTTCCACCATATCTTCAGTTTGAACGTCCGGGTGGTACGAAAGTGAAGTTTACGTGTGATGAATGGATTGAGGAACTAGCACTTAAGCCTCCTCCCTCCACAGCTTCCAGAGGTGCTAAAAAATGAGTGTTTTATTGAATGTGTTTAGTTTACTTATTGGTTAATTATCTTTTCTTTTTCGCTTGGTGTAATCAAATAGATATGGAAAAGTTGATAGTGATGAATTTGAAATGTTTGGGTTAATGATAATTTTTATTTTTGAGTAAATAGTTTAAAATGTTTGTTAATGTGAAATTATTTTGAGTGGGTGGTAGCGGGCTGATGTCTTTTTGAATGGTTTTGCTTTGTGCCATGAAGCTTGCAATAATGTGCTTTTTTAAATTGTATGTCCGCTTTGCCGGAATATATTTTGTTATTTTTTTTGTATTTATCTAGGCCTAGGTATATGTTTAGTAGATAATGATTTTTTTCGCCACCGCCACCCTCTACCGTCACATACATTAACTTTTATTGATGATGGTTAGAGATATCGTTTTTCCTCCTGGGAACAGCAATGTCCTGCAACTTGAAAGTCGAAGGGTTGATTTTTCCAGCCAGTTTAATCAAAGGATAAATAGAAATTTAGATATTAATGCCACTGAGATTTTCACAAATGAACCATCAAGGTATATTTTTAAAGAAGAAGCACTACCCTTGTATTGTGATAGGGGCCATTTTGGCCTTAACATTTTTCATTTGAATTGTCAGGGATTGAATTCTGCGCATAATTTTTTATCGGAATTAATAAATACTAATGTCTTTCAGGTGATCGCTTTAACTGAAACGTGGTTAAATGATAATAACTCGCAATTACTACATATCCCTGGGTATAATTTATATGTAAGGAATCGCGAGTATTACCAACATGGAGGCCTAGCAGCTTACATTCAGGCTGATTGTAAGGTTTCAATAAGAGAAGATCTTACAATATATAGAGAGAAAGTTTGTGAGTGTTTTGTTTTACATATAACTAGAGAGAATTTGAATTTTTTGTATTGTTGTAGTATATAGACCTCCACAGAGCCTGCTCCAAGACTTTATGGACCTATTTGAAGAACAATTAATGAAACTTCCGATTAACTCTATGCCATGTTTTATTATGGGGGATTTTAATATTGACCTTATTGATCAGTCATCTGCTAGCACTGAATTTATTAATAGAAGTTTATCCAATGGGTTTCATCCTTGTATAAATATCCCTACAAGAATTACGGGAACATCAGCTAAGCTTCTGGATAATATCCTTTCTAATGTACCCTTGAGTCTTCCCAGGGTCCTTATCAACGATGTATCTGACCACTTTGGAGTTTCAGCTAGCTTTAGAACTGTCACGAAGGTGGTTAAAGGCAAAAATCAAGGATTCCAGTGATCAGTAAAAGTGCGATGGTAAAACTTAAAAATGATATAGAAAAGGTGGATTGGTACGATGTTCTAGGCGAAGTTCAGGACGCAAATTCAAAGTTTGTTTTATTTTATGAAAAGTTGCAGAGTTTGATAAGTCAAAGTAGTCATATTGAAACCGTTTAATAGAAAGCACTCAAGTAAAAAACCTTGGATTGGTCCTGTGATTTTGAAGCAAATAAATGTAAGAGATAAATTGTTTAGAGCTCAAATAATTAACCCGACACAAGAAAATAAGCAATTATATAAAATTTATCGAAATAGGTTGAATACAATTTTAAGAAATGAAAAAAAGAAATATTTTGAGAGAAAAAGTTTAAGGAGGTCGAAGGATGCCCTAAGAAAACCTGGGGACTAATAAAAGAAGTGATTGGATTAAAAATAAATAGTGTACCTGATGAATTAGTTAGTGTAATGGGAAAGACTTTGAATTCTGAAAAGGACATATGCAATGAATTTCAGAGTTATTTTTCGAATATTGGTCTGAATTTAGCTATGTCAGTTGTGCCTGATAGTGGTGACCCATCGTCCGAGTCCTTACTGAGGGACCCAATTGATGTGTCTCTTCACCTTAGACTTGTAACGGTTGATGAAATTAAAAAAATTATTTATGGGTTGCGTAGTAATTCATCTGGTAGCGATCATATTACTCTAAAAACACTTAAATGTATTTTTCCTGTTATAGCTGAAGTTTTTATGTGGGTTAATTAATGAGTGTTTTCGTCAAGGAAAATTCCCAGATTGTTTTAAAGTTGCCCGTATAACCCCAATTCATAAGGGTGGTATTCAAAATGACCCAGGAAACTATAGACCGATATCTGTTTTACCCATTATTTCCCGTGTTTTAGAGAAGTGTTTTAGTATTAGAATGATGAGTTTTTTGGAGGATCATAAGTTACTGGTAGAGACACAATTTGGGTTCCGTAGAAAAAGGACAACGGAACAGGCGATGATTTATTTGACAACTATTATTAATGATGTATTAGATAAAGGTTTCAAAATAGGTGCTATATTTTTAGATCTGATGAAAGCTTTCGATACTGTGGATCATGAGCTTCTACTTAAGAAGTGTGAGGTGTATGGTTTGAGGGGTAAATCATTAAATTTTTTAAGAAGTTTTTTAAGTAATCGTTATCAGTATGTCCAACTAAATGATACTTCTTCCGAAAGAAAGCGTATTGAAATAGGTGTTCCGCAAGGATCAGTTCTCGGTCCTATATTATTCTTGATATTTATTAATGATTTACCAAATTGTCTAAATAATTTTTGCTATAGAATAAATGAACTAACGGTAAACCCGACTAATGAAACGGTTTCACTTTTTGCTGATGACACAACAGCCATTAGCACAGCTAAGACAGCAGAGCTGCTGCAGATTTCCATGAAGGAATCAGTTAATAGAATTACAGCATGGCTGAGGGTAAATAAATTAAGGATTAACATGGCTAAGTCTAACTTTTATTATTTTCTCGCGATCATCAAACTTTTACCCATGGATCAAGGAATTAGATATGCCCAATGGCGTTATAAAACGGACTGCGTCTTTTAAATACCTTGGGATTGTAATAGATGAAACTCTATCTTTTAAGGAACATGTTACTTTAACTAGCAAAATTCTGGCAAGAAATCTTGGTATAATGAAGAAACTCCAACATTGTTTTTCCCAAGTCTGTCCTTCGCCATCTTTATTTTTCTTTAATACACCCGTATATACTTTATTGTTCAAGTATTTGGCTCTCTACTTTTTCTTCTAACCCTAAAACCAATAAGAGTTCTACAAAATCATGCAGTAAGAATTTTAGCCGGTATATCTCCACGTATGTCTGTTAGAGAAATTTACCCAACTTTAAAAATTTTGCCGGCTGCAGGCCTGCGTGAGTTCTATGTATTGTGGTTTATTTTTAGACTGCAGCAGGATGCTCAGCCTCGTTGTTTTGGTGATTTATTGTCCATTAGGTCTACTGTTCATTCTCATGATACAAGGGGTAGCGCGGACTTCTGTGTACCTAGAGGTATATCTTCCCGTTCATGTTTTTCTGTTTTTTATAGAGGTACGCGGAAATGGAATAGTTTGAATAGTGATATTAAGACTATTGGTGACCCCAATATTTTTAGAAAAATCATTAAGGAACTGCTTTTTGCTGAATATGAGTTTTGACTGATTAATTGATTTATTTATTGTGGGGGTTTTGTTGATATGATGTTCCCAGAGGAAGTATAATATATGATATTATTTTGTATTTATTGTTTAGTGTGATGGTATTAGTGGTGTCGGTGGCCAAGTATTCTTGTTTTTAAGGATTTTGTTTACTCTACCTCCCCCACGGACAAGCTTTGCTTTTTAGGGGAGGCAGCAATAATTTTTTGTTGATATGTTTTTTTTTCAATAAATCCTTCTTCTTCTTCTTCTATAATTATGGCTTCCGATCAATTTTTGCATTGTCCTATATTGAACTTTATCAGCCGATGCATGTATACTGGCTTAAAAACTAATAAATTTGGCAAGAGTAGTGTGGAGTTTTTTTCCTAAGGAAACGACTCTTGAGGGGAAAAAGTGATTATATGAAGTAAAAGACTGTAATGATAGATGCGTAAAGTACTTTAATAATGAGGATAACATCATGGATATTGCCAAAATATTTTATAAATGCTCAAAAGAGAAAAAGACACTTCTCAAATTTATGATTTGGAACCCTTCAGAAGTCCCAGCAGGTACTGAACTAGTTTCGGCGTGCTTCACCTTTACGGTGAATCAAATGTGTAGAGACTCGGAAATTACTTATTGCCCGAACCGTACGTAAAATGCGTATGCTGGTGCAGTTGGATCACAGCTGAATCTTGGTAAACGCCACCTTGTGAAAGTTTATAATGGTGTTTCTCTCCCTCATGTTCTATACCTGGTTTCTTTCTGGGATATTTTTGACCAATCGGATAAAATAGAAATCATGAGGGCCTATTTTAAATTTTTAAAGTTACTTATCCGGGTTCCTCCTTTGACTAGGAATGGTGGATTGCGGGAGAGACAGAGCTTGCCAGACCCTCTTGAGGCTTCATATAAGCTTTTTTCCAAGCTTATGGGTTATCCGTCGAACCACCCTTGGAAGGATGTTCTGTTTTAATGCTAGTTTCCTTTTTATTTATTTATTTATTTATTTACTTTTGTCCTGGGTTACTATTATTTTTTTGTATTGTATTGTTTATTCGTATTATACATTTAAATAGGTTTACAACCCTTGGAGTGGGTTAATTTTCTGAACTGTTGTTTTTTTAATTTCAATTGCACGTATTTGCTCCTGTTTTTGTTTCTGTTTTTTTTTTTCTTTCTTTTTGTTATACTCCATCGTTACGCTTTGTATTTTGATGGGTTATAAAATAAACAAACAAAAAAATAAAGTTCATCCGCTTGACTAGTTGACCCTAACACGTCCTATTCCGTAGAATCTCTTAGAAAAAATTCCCTATTGCGGAGCATGGACCTGCATCTCTTAGACAAGATTCACTGAAATGTAACATGCAAACCCAATTACTTAGGTATACTAAACACGTGCGTTGTAGTATTGTGTCAGACCCAGGTGTGCGTAATAACGTCTTGAGGGGTAAACACATGACGGTACACACATCGGTGTTACAAAATACTTTGTGAGATTTTTTTGTTTGGAATTTCTTTTTTCTTTCAAAGCTTTTTGCTTCAGAATTTAGTTTTCTATCAAGGCGTTTTTTTCTTTCAATGCGTTTTTTTTTTTTCTTCTGAGATTTCATTTTCTATCTAGACATTTTTCTTGGGAACCCTTATATTCCAAGTATTTTGTGTCTACATTAGTATTGGAAATAGCTTACTCCTTAATGGACTGTGGCCGTAGACAGCTGGACCAGCAATCTATTCCTAATATTTTTTTAGGAATGGAATTGGGCCCTAACATCCAATACCAACAGGTACCTAGAAACCAGCTCCAGATGAGGGGGGGCTAATATCAAATGCCAATGGGGTCCTATGAACCAATTCCAGCAGGAATCAAGCGAGGGATTCCGGCAGGGCCCTAGCAATAAGTTCCAACGGGGGGCCCTATAACCCAATTCCACCGCGACCCCTAGCAACTTTTCCATCTAGGTGGGGGAGAGCAATTCCAACAGGGGGGGGGGGCTTAGCGAATGATTCAATGGGGACAATAGCAACCAATTCAAATGGGGGCCACTAGTAGTCAATTCGAACGGGACCCCTATTAATCAATTCCAACGGGATCCTAACAACCAATTTGAATAGGGAGCTTTAGTGAGCAGTTCCACTGAGGGCCTTAGCAACCATTTCCAAAGCCCTGGCAACCAATTCTGACGGGGGGCCCTAGAAAATAATTTCAGTGGAGTCCTAGCATTCAATTCCACCGGGGCCATGGCAACCGACTCCAATGGGTGGACCCTAACGAGTAATGCCACTGAGGCACCTAGATATATATATGTCAATGGAAACCCCAGCAGTAAATTTAAACGGCGCCCTAGCATCCAATTCAACCGGGGGCCCTAACGTCTAATTTCACTGGGGCCCCTGGCAACCAATTACAACGGGGGGGTATTTTTCAAGTGGAAAACCCCCACCAAACTGTTTTACATGTTGATTTTTCTCTTTGTGAAACTTGTGCATTGATTTTTTCCACGTGAAATTGATTTTATTCATGGAACTTGTTGTATGCTAATTTTTATTCACGGAACTTGTTGCTGATTTTGTCCGTGAAACTTGTAGCATGTTTATTTTCTCTTCGTGAAGCTTGTACAATGATTTATATCCTCATGAAACTGGTTTTGTTCATTGATCTCGCTGCGTGCTGATTTTCTTTGTGAGGCTCACTACGTGCTGATTTTTGTTTGTGAAGCTTGTTGAATGTGGATTTTTTCTCGTGGTGATTTTTTTGCTTGTGAAACTTGTTGCATGCTGATTTTTGCTGATGAGACGTCTTGCATTTTAATTTTTCTCCTCGTGAAACTGATTTTCTTCATGGAACTTGTTGCGTACTGATTTTTTGTTCGTGGAACTTACAACGAGCTGATTTATTGTTCGTGGAATTTGTTGCATGTTGATTATTCGCTTCGTGAAACTTGTATATTGATTTTTCTCCTCGTGAAGCTGATTTCTTCAAGGAACTTGTTTCCTGCTGATTTTTGTTCGTGGAGCTTGTTGCGTGTTGATTTTTTGTTCGTGAAAATTTCTGCATGTTTAATTCGTCTATTCGTGAAGCTTTTTGCATGTTAGTTTTTTCTCTTCGTGAAACCTGTACATTGATTTTTGTCCTCATCAAACCTGGTTTATCCGTGGAACTTGTTGCTTGCTGATTTTTTGTTCTTGAAACGTTTTGCGTCATGACGCTTCATCTAATCTAACTTAACCTAACATATCCTGTGTAAGCTAGGTTGTTTTAACCTAATCTACTAGCATGCAAAAAAGGCATAGAAATTTACATAAAGAGAAAAATCAACATGCAACAAATTTCATGAAGAAGAAAAAATATTTTTTTTTTCGAAGACATGAATCGAGATAGATAGAGTTTCCTTTAGAGATAATCCACATGCAACAATTTTCACGAACAAAAATCAGCATGGATCATGTTTCACGAAGAAAGAACCAACATGCAACAAGTTTTACGGAGAAAAATATCATGATAAATTAAGTTTTACGAAAGAATAAATCAAGATACGACAAGTTTAACGACGAAAAAATATCAAGATAAATTAAGTTTCACGAACAAAAACCAGCACGCAGCAAGTTTCATGAACAAAATCAGTTCCACGGGGAGAAAAATCAATGTCCAAGTTTCACGAAGAGAAAAATAAACATGCAACATGTATCACGAACAGAAATCAGCACACAAGAAGTTCCGCGAACAAAACTCACCACGCAACAATTTCCTGTAAAAGATAAGTTCCACGAGGAGAAAAATCAACATGCAATAAGTCTTACGAACAAAAATGAACACGTAGCAGTTTCCACGAAAAAAAAATCAGCCCGCAAGAAGTTCCATAAGCAAAATCGGTTTCACAAGGATAAGAAAAATCAATGTACAAGTTTGACGAAGAGAAAAATCAACACGCAACAAGTTTCACGAATAAAAATCAGCGCACAACAATTTCCACGAACAAAAATCAACATGCAACAAGTTCCACGAAAAAAATCAGTTTCACGAGGAGAAAAATCAATGTATAAGTTCCACGAAGAGAAAAATTAACATGCAGCAAGTTTCATGAACAAAATCAGCCCGCAAGAAATTCTAAAAACAAAAATCAACACGCAGCAACTTCCATGAGCAAAATCAGTTTCATAGGAAGAAAAAGCAATGTACAAGTTAATGAAGAGAAAAATCAACATGCAACAAGTTTCACGAACAAAAATTAAATATGCACTAAGTTTCACGAACAAAAATCAGCACGCAACAAGTTCCTGAAGTTTAGATCAACGAATGTGAATATATGAATTTACATATTTCTAAGTTTTTTTCAATAAGTTCCTCCAATACTGTTGTAAAATCTAATTTCCTTGCGTCTTCACTTTCAATCGACATATTAATAAACAGTTTAATCTTTCCCTATTCATTGTTGATATCAAATGGGTTTTTTTTTATAGGTTGTAGTCTTGAAAATGTTCTCTCTCCAAAAGTAGCTCTCACTAATATTGTTAAGAATATTTCACAATTTCAAATTTGTTTTTTTTATTTTGATGGTAATGCGGAGCCTTTAAAAATTCAGGGCCTCTTATTGGGCCTAATAGTTCCAATCAACTTTTTTCCGGCCCTGCCTTACAGGGGTTATTCCTGGTATGGTGTAACTATTCTAGCCACATTTCATCGGATTACTCGCTACATGATGTAGCTATACTGAAGTTTGTCGTATTTTCAGGGGGCTACTCGCCGCATGTTGCACCTAAACCATGTTTCTAAGATTGCTAGCACATATTTTGTTGTGTCTTTACCCTATACGGCATTTATCTCATATGTACTGAATTACAAAGAGAAAAATTATTTTACTTTTACCCCTCCCCTTGGAAAGATTGTGTTTATAACCTTAAGAAAATTTTTTAACAAAAACAATCTTCTGGGAAGCATTATGTTGACAATAGCTTTTCAGTGGGTTAATCCCTACATGATACTCTTATACCTTGTTTTTAAGGGGCACTAATTCACGCTTTCAGGGGGCTACTCTCTCAGTATGGTGTACTTTTATTCCAAGAGAGTATTACCCCAAGTAATCAACTCTAAAAGGCTGATTTTAACATTTCTGCCAATATTTTATGACACATTTTTTGGAAAACAAAGCGTTCTATATAACAAACATTTTAATTTGAATTCTTAATCTGCGCTAACACTGCACAAGACAGTGGAATGACCTTACCGTTTAATCTTATCATGAAGCATTAATTTTAGTTAAAAATATCAAAGATGGAATGCTACCACACTGCCATTTTCTAATGTCACATTGCAGAAGGGGATAGGGATAGGATTGGCCTCAACTTTGCACAAGGAGATAGGGAAGAACTAGGAGTAGGAAACATATGAGGCAATTCTTCCCGTCGTATATTGGGAAAACCTATCCTTTAAGCTAGCTTGGTCATTCTAAGTAAGAATATGGAATTCATTAGCAATGGAACACAACAGCAATGCCAGAGGTATTTTACCGTTACCGACAAGATCTTTAGCTTTTTACGTCTTATTCCTTCCTAGTATGTTTCGTATTTTATTTTGTTCATCGTAAAGTTTCATTTTATTTTTATGAACAAAGGAAAGATTATATGGCTCTTACTTGGGGCTCTTTTATGGTTCAGGAGCAAAAACCCTACTTAACCTTCTTTAACCCACCCCCGTCCAGAATGCTTTCCGATTTTCTTCTTACTTTAATAAATAAGACCATTCGCAGGGAAGGTCAGAAGCTTGGATTTTTTAACAATAAGTAAAAGTTCGAATAGGGTTAAAATCCTTTTAATAGACAGTGATGATGATAACAGTGATAGAAATTCACAAGAAAATACCAGATATTTTGGTCACATATGCAGTGATCGTCATCAGTAGTAAAACTAAACTAAAACAATTTAAAACAATATTTTATATACAAAATCATTTTAAACCACATATTATTTAATTATCTAATTCTTTTCAAAGCAAAGGCAGAAGCTAGCCTCTTTGACCTTCTTGGATTCGGTTCATTAGCTTTCAATGATATAACATTTGGACAGAGGTCAACTACATGGGTGAATTGAAATTTACTGTCAGATTTTAATAAATTATCGTAGATAGAATTAAGCCCAAATTCACCTGTGTCACGATTCAAAGCAATGTTCTTGAATAAATTTTTCTTTTTTTCAAGAGTTTTGCGAAAACTTTGCTTTAAACCCCGATCCCTAGAAATCAAAGAGACATTATCGAACAAAATAAAATGGTCTGGAAAATTAAAAATATGCCCTGAAAGTGCTGAAGTGAAATCTTTAGACTTAGAATCTTGCTTTGAAGCAGAAGGAATAGAATCCTTATGCTTTAACAATCTCATTTCCAAATTCTGGTTATTACGTCCCACATATGAGCTTCCCCAAGTACATGAGATCTGATAGACCCCACTTTGTTCCCCCAATGAAGTTAGATCCTTACCAGAATTTAGACAACTACCCAAAGCATTATTACTCTTTAAAGTTACCTTTAGACCATTACTATGTAAAATTCTTTTAAGTTTTTCACTTAGCCGGGGTACATATGATAGGGAACAAAGAACATCCTTCTCCCAAGTTGTTTCCAAGATTTCCGTAGAAACCTTTTTCTTCTCTTTGAAAAAGTCTGGTTAATTAACCACTCTGGATACATGTTGCTTATTAGTATTTTTCTTAGAAAAGACAAGTCCTCCTCAAAAAATTTTTGGAAAGCAAATACTTAAGATCCGGTCAGTTAAAAAATGATCAAGCCAATTTTTACTTGGTGAGCTTGACCGGAATTATAAGATGAAAATCTATTGTTATTTGTTGGTTTTTCTGTGAATTTTAAAATCCAGACTATTTTCATTTTTTGAAAGAAGAACATCAAGAAAAAGAAGTTTCCCATCCTCTTCTAATTCAAGAGTAAACTTTAAATCTCCCCCCCCCAAACAGTTAAGAAGTTCCAAAAATCCTTTTAATTCCTCCTCACCATAATCCCATATTGAAATCATGTCATCCATATACCGGCCCCAAAAAATGTTGTATAAAATATGAATCTAAAGCAATTGTTTCAATATTCTCCACAAAAATATTAGCTAATAAAGGAGATAAGGGGACCCCCATAGGTAAACCATTTATTTGTTCGAAAAACTCCCTTCTGAATTGAAAAAAAAAATAAGAGAACTTATTTGCACAACCGTACTAAATACATATGTACAGAAACTTCCAAATCTGTTTGGCCACTAATCAAGTGCAAATTTCTTAACAGCTTCCTTTCTAGATGAGTTTTCGGCTGCTTCTACATCAAAATTTGTGTACATTGATAAAATTTCAAAGCTTGAAAGCAGCAAATTTGAAGAAATCTCTACTTTTTTCAGTTTTTCAACCAAATCCGAAGAATTCTTAATGTGCGAAATTTGTGTAGACAAAAGTAGTTTACAGATTGACACTAACCACTTGCTCAAAACACTTGTTGGTGACATTGAACATGACACAATTGGTCGTAAAGGTAGGTTAGGTTTATGAATTTTCGGAAGTCCATATAATTTAGGGCACAAGGAACTGCGTGGCAGGCATTTGCAGCAGAGTTGAGGTGTAATTTTTCCTTCATCCTTTAGACACTTTAATTCGTTCTTAAACTTATTTGTAAGAGAGTCTGTTGGATTACACGATAGCTTCTTGTATGTTTTATCATCATTTAATAAACTTCTTAATTTTGATTTGTAGTCCTCAGTATTTATGACAGCTAGAGTGTTATTCTTATCTGTTTTTGTAAATGTAATTAACCATCCTTTTGTATTGAACCCGGAATTTTCTAGTACGACCATCAAAGACATAAGAATTCTAAAAAACTTGACTCCAGGTACCCGCTTAAGGTTTTGCCCATTGGCTTCTTAGAGAGGCTGGGGCTCAACACCTATATCTGGTCGTAAACCATCTACAGTATGTGAACGAGATATTTCAAAAGCCTGAGACGAGTGAACGGGATTTTTTAAAGTCAGAAACGTGCGATCAGTATTTTTTCTTAAAAAGTTAAAAATATATAAACAGAATTTTTTTCAAAATTTGGAAACACGTATATGGGATTTCCACAAGTCAAAGACACAGGAAAGCTGTTTTTCAAAAAACAGAAAGATGGGAACGGGAAAATTCCAGAGACAAAAACAAATGAATAGCTTTTTTCAAAAAGTTACAAAGATACAAACTGAATTTGTTTAAAAGTCACAGATACGTGAACGAAATTTTCAAAACTCAGAGACACGTGAGCAAGATTTATTCAAAAGTCTGATACATTAAGTTATTTTAAGTTTATCACTTTTAAACTGTGTTGAATTTACTACTTTTAAGTAAGCATAGTTTATATTAAGATACTTTTTCAGCTTTTAAATGAAGTTCAGTTTATCGCTTATAACTTACGTTAGGTTTACCACTTTTATTTTAGGTTAGCTTAGGTTAAGAATCTTTTACTGCTTTCAACTTAGCTTAGCTTTATTCTTTTTAAGCTTAGGCTTGGTTAGCGCGCACTTAAATTAACGCCCGTTCATTTTCCGAATGCACCCAATCATAATTTTAAGACAGCCATTTTTTCACATAATAGAATGGTCCTGTACATATAACTCTTGAAATATTGCCTATATCAACCCCTCAGTTATGCAATTTAAAAAAAATAAGTAAGTATTAGGACACTAGACACTTATGGTCCAAACTAGCGGGGCTGAAATCCGTTTCATGACTTTTTAGCTATTGAGAACAATTGGGAGTTCGGGGTAATCTATCCTGTGTTTTCGCACATCCTTACTGTTTATATTCCCCAGATGTATCAAGGTGTTCATTTAGAGCTGGGTCGACTCTGGCTGAGCTTATAGAGTCATGCCACTGACCCCATCCCCAACAAAATAATTAGTTATGCCAGAAATTCAGCCCGTGCCTCTTGGGCAAAGGATTCACAACTCAGCGTGCCAACTACTTAGCTAGGAAAGCTCAAGTTATGTAACTTGCCCTTTGTGCTTTAAAACTAAATTTTGCTTAAAAACTAAGTCAAAAGGTAGTGTGTGTCTGTTCGCCATTAGGACACCTCAGAAATATCCCGAGAACGAGTGGGGGTATTGAGTTGAAACTTTCACGGTTACTGCCATTGCTACTTTTGCACTTATATTTTGATATATCAAAAAAGTGTAATTGTTTTCAGGGTTGTCGAAGAGCATAGATTAAATTTTTGGAAACAACATTAAGTTTTATTTTAGATGTCAGCTTGAGAAGGTATAAAACTAAATTAAACAATACTTTCTTTTTAGGATTAAAAAATTCCTCCAACATACAAATAGTAAGCCAGACTTCGGATTCTAATAAAAATACACAAAAAAGATATAAATTTTTTTTTTCTGTGAGAACAACTAAATTAATAAAAACGAAGAGAAACAAGTTGTTCAAAGAAAATTAAACAGTTCGATTTTTCTAAGGAGCAGAAAATAAATTCAAATAATCCTTACAAATGTAAAACTATCCGAGATCACAGCTACTAGGTTAAAAAAAAGTCCAAATTGAACAGAAATTAAAATAAATAAACAAGTCGATCTCATAACAAGCCAAAATTAACATAAATAGGGTTGAAAACCCCCATACCTACTTAAGACCAGAATATAATTTGCACTTCACTCTTGAAGTAATACTTTACGTGTTCTTATGGAACTCCATAAAAAGCAAACTTCAGAGTAAAGAACGAAAAGTTAAAAAGGAGACACCCTTCCTCATATAAAGAATTATTTTCTGAAAGAATTATTTCAAATATAATTAATAAGACACATTAAAGGGAGAATGAACAGAAAAAAAGTCAAATAATATTTCAAACGTAAAACGTAGACGAAAGTCATTATCAATAAATAAGTGAAACCCAATACAAAAGGAAATTACAAAGAAATACTGAAGTAAAGGCGATCAGAAACAATCACAAAGACCGGTGAGGCTAACACCATTTATGCCTTCTAAAACCAAAACATAATTTACACTCTGGTGAAAAAACGCTAATATAACAGTTTTCTTTATAATAGTTTTTACGAGTTACTTTAATATTATTATATCTCAAATATTCAGAATCGGTATCAATAATATATTTTCTTATGCATATATTGTAACAGAAACTATTAAATGTAAAGTATGGCTACTGCGCCTTGCTTTTGTCCTCGCTTTTTACATTCAAGCTCCAGAGTTCATTATTTCCGCAGTTTTAAATGCAAGTTTTTAGCACAAATCTGTTTTATGGACACCAAAAATGGGTGGAACCCTTAGAACATAGGCAGACTTTAAACTTTATATAGAAGTAGGAAGTGAAAAAAAATTTCCATTTATATTGGTTTACCATACTAAAATTACCATTAATTACCATCAATTTCCTATCTTGGACTTTTCACTTGATGGCTTTAAGGTATGCTTTGGGCTGTAAATGTTATTTTTCCTCACAGAATGGCAGAAAACACCATTTTGTTTTGGGATGATCTTTTCTGGTAATTAAAAAGGTAGTAGGAAGTTCAATGACCTTTCTGATCACGTTTTGTCTGATATAAAAGAATAATTGGGTAGATATAAAATTATTGTTTACTTTGGGGGGGGGGACGAACAAACACACATCGTCATCATCTTTCTCAAACACTACACAATTTCGCAGTTTTGTAGATAAGGTCTTGAACTCTTTTCCATAAGCCACTTGTGCAGAATAAACTCAATTGTGTGATTTTATTAAAATCTATAACCGGTTTTATGTTGTTTTCTCCCTTTTTTACAACTAGGCACGTTTTCTCTGGCATTTAGATTTTGATGCGTCACGTTAAATTCAATATAATAAATATACTTGGAATTTCAATACAATATAATCTTTTAGTAAATAAATTCTTAAAAAATTTATTTTTTTAGAATCTTGGCAACTTTTAACGCAAGTGTAATAAACAAATAATTAAACAATAGTACTAAAAATAGCATTTTTTTTAATTAAATAAGATAATACAAAGCTCACATCTAACACGAATTGGGCACATTATCGTAGTAAATCCTCTTACTCAGGTCTTTCAGATCTGCATTCAACCCTGCTACTTTGACAGGTGCTAAAGAAGATTGACCTGACACTGAAATCCACGAATTCCTAAAATAATGACAAAATTGATAAGCAGAAGAAAAAATTAAGAATTCTTTCAAATTGCTAGCGTACATAAACCTGATCGTATTCTCACTTACCATTTGGTTAAAATTTTCATACAAAATCTTATATTCGAGCTCTTCATTTTTATTAACAACAACAAAATTGTGAGTGTAATTAAAGATGTTGCAACTGACTAAGTATTTTTATGGACCATTTTTTATTTTATCACTAATTACAAAATTATGCGCTCGCAAGACCGCGTTAATCGCTTTAAATGGGGCTAGGTAGTAAAATTGTTGAATATAGGTTTAATACCATCCAAAACCAATTATTATTGCCGAATAATATATATATATATATATATATATATATATATATATATATATATATATATATATATATATATATATATATATATATATATATATATATATATATATATATATATATATATATATATATATATATATATATATATATATATATATATATATATATATATATATATATATATATATATATATATATATATATATATATATATATATATATATATATATATATGGTTATTCTTCTTAATGAAGGAGAACAGGGTGAAACCCATAATCATTTGAATGTTCATTCAACTCATAAGAAAAGTTAAATATTTCATAAAAAAAAATTGTGCATTCTGTTAATTTTCCTATTATTTACCAAAACTGTGTTGCAATTATCGTCTAATTTCAGCTTCTGAAATATTACGATTACGAGTTTTAAAAAGAATACTAAATTTCGCCAGACGCTATATGGCGTTAGTGATTTTGTTGACACAAGTACCAGTTCCCACTCTTATCAGTTTCCCATACTCTTTGCACCATCACACAAGTTAATTTTGAAAATAAATAAATCTTCTTCGCATCGATTACGAAGAGAATCAACAAAATTTTCACTGAGCTTAAATTCTCCAAAATGGCCATCAACAAGTTAAATAACCTTTTGAACAAAGTTTATAACTCTCAAACGTGGCACAATTAAAGAGCTCTCATCACTGTATTTCTGTTTCATAACAAAAGTACTAAGATTCTCCAGTTCATTTTAAATTAAGATTTTCCAAAATTCCTCGCAGTCATGTTTCATTAGAATGTTCCTTATTAAAAAACTACCAAAATATCCAATTGCACTTGATTTTATTTCATCCTCGCCGTTCTCAAATAATCAGTTTCCCATACTCTTTGATGCAAACGGCATTCGTAAACCATTTGAAATACTACGCAAACCGGGCTAATGAAAACGGGGCTCAAGCAAGAAACAGAAGAATTGTAGAAAATATTGCATTTCAATCCCAAGAAGATTCAATCACTTGTCAAAATTAAAGTTTGTAAAAATTCAATTATCAAAGTAAATATTGTTCTTTCACCTGTTTCTGTAGAGTCTAAACCAGTAGTAGAGGCTATAGCTAAATTTATTTTTGACTATGCTAAAATTAGATAGGCTAGGTATAGGGGACAGAATGGTAAGCTTCTAGGTGGCCCTATAATTTAGCAAGAATGAAAGATCTTAAGGCAAACTGGCCAGCAATGAAAAAAAACCAACAGAGAGAAAAATCTCAATGAAAAAAAAAAACTAGACTGCAGCCAGTGGAAGAAATGACAAAAATGTAAAACAATGGATGTTTTACCTGTATCAAAACAAGACATCTTGAACATAAGAAGAATAAGATAAAATATCAAATGGTAAAATTCTGCTTTAGCTACTTTTGAATATCTTGGAAAGGGGTTGGGCTAGGAAAATGAAAGTTTTGGGGATGTGTCTACAGGGTAAAGTAGCCTAGCCTATGTCCTGGGAAGGCATATTGAAGTACCTACCTTCAATCCTTCTCCCTCTAGAGAGTCCTGACCTTTGATGACCTTTAAAAATCTGTGAGTTATTGAAGTGAAACCTTGCAAAATAGATCTTCTGCTTAAATGAAGTAGGCTACAACAAAATTGTTTTTCAGCTTCACAACTTTGCTGAATCCCAATTTATAAGGTATTAATGATATGCCAGTACATTTCTTAAATTTTGAAAAACAAACAAACATTGATATGGCTTAAAATTCTACTCAAATAACAGGGATTGCATTTTCAGAACTAAAGCCAGAGAAAAGGAAACTGATGACTGAAAATTAAGGTAAAATGTTGTTTTGTCAAAATTTCATTAGGCATAGACCTGTCATGTAGGCAAATTTCAGGACCCTCAAGAGGAAGGGATTCAGGATGCATGTCTGACTATAGAGGTAAGTTTGTGTTTTTTTAGCTACCTGAATAGTGTGTTAATATGAATATTACCTTCATTTTGCAAAGTTAAGAATTTCAACAGCTTTTATTTAATTGTTCTATATTCTACAGCTTAGCGCTAAATGAGACTATTACAAGGAAAGGCTAGTGGTGAATTTGTTAGAAATAGAAACAAAACTAAGACTCAGTTTGAAACTAGCAATCTAAAAATGTCTCTTTTTGTTCTATCATGACTTTTTTTTGGAGAGCTGCCATTCTAGACTTTTGGGCTACTTATCATTTTTTGGGTTCAAATTAAGCCTCCCTCACCCCTATTCAAGGCCAAATGTTGTTTGACTTGTAAAAACATAACACAATGGATCTAAACAAATTTTGTATGCAATTTTTGAGGTTTTTTGTGTACCCCCCCCCCCCCCTTCACTGGAAAAAAATCTTTGAGTAAAACCCCTCCAAAAAAAAAATCCTGGGTACAGCCTTACCCCTATTCATGCTAATAGGGCCAGATATACCATTAGATTCCTTAGTTTATGTACTAAATTTGCACTTTTTAACATTATTTGTGAATATATTTAAAGCATATAATATAATTTACAGCAAAAGCAATTATTTTATTCAGAATGAGATTTAAAAAGCCCTGAATGGTGTATTCACTTTATTTGTAGGTCAGAAATATTGACTGCTCCACATTTACCAAAAAGGTATCAAACTACAAATTTGCTGTTTATATAAGTTCAGTCTAGGTGAATTTTCTTATGCTCTTTCAGTTTTTCAATAATTTTGTGCTGGAGAAATTTTTGTTTTGAGCTCTTAATGGGCCCCAAGGTAAATCAGTACATAGTAGGCTAACCAAATATTTAAAAACATGTTTCTTAGACTAAACTGTTAAATAAGAAAGAATTTCTATTTCCAGCAGATTCAGTAAGGGCAATTATTATTTTCTTTAGTCTTAATAGTGAAAGGTGCTTACATGTTATCCCAACCTCACACAAAAAGTTTGATATGTTTAAAGCTAGTTTTTCTTTGTGCACTGTCAGATAATCAGCTTAGCCTCAGTGAGATAAGCTACTATTCAGGCTTATTTTAATTAAATATTTAATATATATAATTGGTTGGGTTATGTATTTAATATGATGTGTTCTGGGTGGCCTGCTTTCCATAATTTCTCTTGTAGTTTCCATAATTTGGTTACTAGAGTATTATATTTTCATCACTTTTAGATATATTTCATTGTGATTAACCTCAAATTTGTAAAAATTATGAAAGAGCTAAAACTCCTCAAGGTTGATGTTAGTTTTGGTATGACATCATTTTCATTTTTAGAAAAAATAACCTCAATCAGCTAAAATAGCAACTATTTCTCACTAGCCAGTGTCTTTCAAAAAATGGTTTAAACCTTTTGGTTACTATGGCCTTTTTGGGCTGAAATTACATTTTTGAGCCCTTCTGGGCTGAAATTTAATTTCTGAGCCCTTCTGGGCTCAAAATGGAATTTCCCCAGAAGCAACTATTTACTTAAGAAAGAGTATAAAAAGATGGTTGGCATAGAGCAGTCAATTCAAGTTATAGGTAAACCAGTTTCAACAAAAGTGACACCAACAGAGGTATGTAAGCTGTATCTAAAAGAAGAGGAAAAGGTGTCATCTTTGAGGGTATGTAAAGGGCTTAAAATTGAATTTACAGCAAAAGCAATTATTTTATTCAGAATGAGCATTAAAAAAGCCCTGAATGGTGTATTCACTTTATTTGTAGGTCAGAAATATTGACTGCTCCACATTTACCAAAAAGGTATCAAACTACAAATTTGCTGTATATGCTCTCTAAATAGCCTATCTGTAAGTTCTGCCACAGTTGACTTAGCTTTGAGTAGGTACCTATTGAAGTCTAGAGAAGATAGACAGGAAGGATGTGCAAAAGCCCAGGAGGGCTAAACCCTAACCCCCTATTGTGCTTTCTGACTGAAGGACATGAAATAGAGATCAGCACTGCAAGTAGGGATAAAAAAGACCAGTGCTATATTTTCCTCCCTTTTTTCAAATAGCCTATGGTTCTATATATAGCCTTAATAGTGGCCTATATATCACTTGATTACACCTTATCATAGCCAATGTTCATAAGGTTCTTTGTTAAGGTGCTCCTAAAGTTCTCTGTTAAACTTATTTTCTTTATTCTAAACTAGATGAAATCTAGCTTTGCCTATGATTTATTGCAATATTATGTCTTTTTCCACTGTCTTAACAAAAACTGTTAGCTAACAATTTGGTAAACATTCTAATTAACATACTACTGAGATAGCTAAGAAATAGACATGTCTTTTGAAACTTCATCCTGAATCCAAATATAACATTCATTTGCATCAGAAATGAACTAAACCTCAATCTCCTAATGTGCAAATATATACCCTAGATTGTATATATACAATGAATTTTCCCTTATTCTGCCAAACTTATATCAGTTTGAAGAAAAGAGTGACTTACATAGATTTCAGTGCATATATACAATTTACGGTATATATTTGCACATTAGGGACAGGGGAATGAGATAAGCTCATTTCCAATGCAAATGTATGCTATATTTGAATTCAGGATGAAATTCTAATTGTAAATGTATGTCTTTTTCCTAGCTACCTCATTAGTTATCATTTCCCTAGCTATATCATTAATTGGAAAATTAACCAATGATTGTTTCCACTGTCCACATATTTTTTTGAAAATATTGAAAGGTTCCCAACAATCCTTTTTTCAGCAAAAAAGTCCTTAAACTCCTTTTCTTTGACTCCTGGAATCTGTGGCTGCTCTTTAATGCGGCAAGGCCTTTGTACAATGGAAGCGGGGGACCTGTAAAGATTATTGGTGGTATCCTCAGGTGGTCCTGAGGTTAGAAAGTTTCCAATGGTAAAAATTTCCCCCAGACCATTCTCCTTAACATCTCCACATGTAAATTGAGTGGGCAACAATAAAGTAAGACAAATAAAAATAATTTTGTATAGGAATTATGGCAAATTGTCCATGTCTAAAATTTCCACAGGAAAGTTAACCCCCCCCCCCCCCCCTGCAGAAATTTCCCTCTCCACTGAAAATTCTCCCCATAGAGTCTTCATAACAGAAAATTATTTTTAGATATCTTAATCTTTTACCAAAGATAATACAGACCTAAAGTTCTTTATAGACAAATTTCTTCATTAAAGTTTGACTCTTGCAAAATTGCAAGCCATCTTTGTTCATGGAGCAGTCTAGTACATAGAAATGACCTTGATCAGTTGAGTCCCATTTTTAGAGCTCTGTTGTATCTGTGGGTTTTGGTAGGATATTGTTGTCACAAGAAATTTGGAAAGTAATTTCTAAGGGGATTTTTTTTCTGTTCAAAATATACCTACAAATTTTGCAAGTGACTGTTTTTTTGGTCAACAAGTTTCACTAATTATTTTTGGCAACAGTTTCTTTTTGTGGGTGCTGGAAAATACGTTTGCTATTTAAAAATGTTAAATCTTAAAATCATACAGTGCATTGATGCACACAATTAAAAATTAGTTAGAGCCAAACTCTTCTGATACATCTGACTTTTAACTGGGGAAAATGGGAATAACATAAGTTGTAAAAAAAGAGCTTTTATTTAAAATATGAATATTTTTATTTATATATGTCTTTTATTTATAACATGTAAAACATTTTCCAAAGAAATTTCTTAGCAACAACACATGGCTACTATCCAGATCTGCAACAGATGGGCGGAGTCTGTAAGAAAGTAGGTGGTGCTAAGGTGGAGTTTGAAAAATATTACTTTTTTGAAAATCCATAAAATTTAACAAAAAAATGTTATTCTGCAGTCAAAAGGAGGTGTGCTTAATCCTTTAAGGGTTCTTGACATGAACCAGGAAGGAAGTAAAGTATGAAAAGGTAGTACACAAATCTATAATATTTTGAATTTGCTAATATAGCTGAATTTCATATACCTTTCAAATTAGCATTAATATTCCTAAACCTTAAATAATCACACTGAAATCTTGTTTTTGGGGGTTCTCCAAAATTCATTTCCTTTTTCAGTATTAGAAGTACATTAGGTGCTTTTTTTATTATTGTAATAGAAGAAGGGAGGAAGAGTTTGTGGTTTTATGTTTATATTTATTTAACATCACTCTCTATGCTGACGACTCCAAGCTGTTTGGGCCTGCAAACCAACAAAGTCTGCAGCGTGACCTTCATAAAATCCAAACGTGGGCACAAGACTGGCTGCTTGAATTCAACACATTGAAGTGCAGTGTCCTTCACTTTGGAAGCAACAACCCCCGTCACCAGTACAACATGTCCGATCCCAATTCACTGGCTAGCTTAGTACTAAAGACAAGTCCTGAAGAAAGAGATCTAGGAGTGCTGATAGATGAACAACTGAAGTTCCACGGCCACTGGCAACAAGCAGTTTCAAAAGCAAATTCAAGCCTTGGACTCCTCAACAGCACTATAACCAGCCACTCCTCTACAGTCCTTTCTAAGGCTCTATAAGGCTATAGTTAGACCTGTTTTGGATTTTGGTACGTGTCTCACCTCCCCTTCTTATAAGAATGATACCAGTCTAATCAAAGGAGTTCAGAGACGTGCCACGAAGTGCATAGCTGGACTATGAGATCTCCTGTACAACAAGAGACTGGAACACATGCAGCTGCCAACACTCGTCTTCAGACGCCGCCGTGGTGATATGATGCTGACCTACAAGTATAACACACAACCAAATAACCCCCTCTTTACCAAACATTCAAGTCAGCACCATACAAGAGGACACTCACATAAGCTGTCAAAACGTTTTGTCAAAACATGAACGCGGCAACACTTCTTCTCCAAGCGTGTTGTCAACGATTGGAATAGCCTTCAAGCTGAAACGGCGACTGCACCTACGGCTGCGTCCTTCAAGTCCAGACTTGACAAGGAATGGAATAACAAGCCATGGAAATATGAGTGGACTGTCTGTCCCACTCATCTACTGACTGATGCCAACTTTATCATAATGAGTGTCTTGCTAGGAGGCTGATGCCGCTTGTCATACCCAACCATCTCGCATACTCGATCCGAAGTTGCTGTTGTGCGGTGGTGTCAGCTCTATACCACTGAGAATGGTCTTTACAGGCCATACCTACCTCGTGGCCACTGCTACCGAGTGGGCTTAAATTGCATCTCTCCAGCAGACCTCTCCTATGGCATGTCACTGGGCCCTAGCACAGTGACAAATTTTTTGCCATCATTGACCCAGAGCACAACAGATCCAGTATGGACCTTAATTTGCTCCGAAGTGCGAATTAAGGTAATTAAGATAATTTATTACTGAAGTTGAAAGCCAGAGTCAATTAATTTTCCATAACATCCCTGGCTGATATTAAGTCAACATCCCTGAATACAAGATGAAATCCATTGCCAGATCAAGGGAGAACAATAACCTTTACTTTCTTGCAGTTTTCACTAAGATGGAGACTTTCAAATGTCTCTTACAACTTGAATCAGTATTGGAGGATTTTAAATTGCAATATTCAAAACCAGTTAATGCTGTACCAAGGATGCCTAGTTTATATGCTTATAACATTACTAAGGAATATGGGACTGCCAATATTTCTTGACAAAACTTTTTGGACTAATTGAAGACAAAACTTTATCCAACAAATTGTAGACAAAATTTTTGTATCTAATTAGACTGTAATCAAAATATTCATAAGTTTTTTGCTGTCTTGAAGACATAAAAATCCATATAACTTCAAATCTTTAAAAAGTCTTTTTTTAACTTATAAAACTTTATCCAACAAATTGTTGAAAAAGCTTTTTGGCCAATCTGACTTTAACCAACATATTCAGCAAATTCATCCTGTAGACAAACAAATTGTCAACAAAAAATTTTTGGCTAATCTGACTTTAACCAGCATATTCAGCAATTTCTTTGCTGCCTTGGAGATATAAAAACCCATATAATTGCAAGCCTTATTTCCAAGCTTGAATTTTGAATATCCTGCCTAATTATTACATTATTCTGAATTAAAAGCTAACGATTCTGTTTCCAGGGTCCCAACAAAAACTGCTAACATTTAGGGCCGTTCTTTTACTCATCTTTGTGCTAAGATCTTACCTCTTTTGACAAAGAACGCTTAAAAGTGAAATCTTAGCACTAAGATCTTACATCTTCTTGCGTTCTTTTGCAAACGTCTTTCATCATTCTGCTCTGATCAGCAGTCTAAGAACAATAGGCCCGTTTTTTAGTGCTAAGATCTTACATCTTTCTGCAAAGATTATCGTTTTTTAACTCATCTTTGTTCCAAGATCTTACAGCTCACTGATGTTAGCAAAAAGTGTGAAGACCGCCACTGTTTTACCATATAGAACAATGATGAGAGAACTTTGATGATCTACTCATCATTGTTCTCAGACCGCTCATCAGAGCAGAATGATGAAAGACGTTTGCACAAAAACGGCCAAAGATGTAGGATCTTTGTTCAAAGATTTCACTTTTAAGCGTTTTCTGACAAAAGATGTAAGATCTTAGCACATTGATGAGTGAAAAAAACAGGCCTAATGATGAGTATATCATCAAAGTTCTCTCATCATTGTTCTGTATGGCAGAAAGATGGCGTCTTTCACACTTTTTGCTATGATCAGTGAGCTGTAAGATCTTAGAACAAAGATGAGTTAAAAGATCGGAAACCTTTGCAGAAAGATGTAACATCTTAGTGCAAAAGAACGGGCCTATTGTTATCTAACAATTGGATGGCACAATAAATCCTATTAGGTAAAAATTCTTTGAAAGAATTGAAAGAGTGGATAACAATATAAAAATTATGATGATCTTATTTATAGAAACATTCTGTATATTGTAATATTGTTGAATTTTGTTGTGCAGAATTCTAGTTTAGCGTCTCTTTCCAATTTTGGAATTAGTTGGGTTAGGTGAATAAAACTCAGGAATTTATCCAGGGCCTTGATGATCTCTTGGGAAGATATTTTGAAGCACTACCTCAACTCCTTCTCTGTCCAGAGTGCAATGATTATTTCTATTTCCAAACATGCCTGCAATAGGAGGGGAGCAGTCACCCCCTCAATATCCAAATTGTCCCAACATCTTCCAGTTGTGCTGATGAGCAGAAGATTGTCATTTTTTATTTCTATTTCCAAACATGCCTGCAATAGGAGGGGAGCAGTCACCCCCTCAATATCCGAATTGTCGCAACATCTTCCAGTTGTGCTGATAAGCAGAAGATTGTCATTTTTTATTTCTATTTCCAAACATGCCTGCAATAGGAGGGGAGCAGTCACCCCCTCAATATCCAAATTGTCCATTATTCCAAGAATATTCTTCCACAGCAATCGTAAATCTCTCTACATATTGATTTGTATGACTTTTTACGAATATTGGAAAATTTCTGTCTAAACATACAATTTTTGATGCTTTGGGCAAACCTTCTCAACGAAAGATCACAACGAAAGATTGTATGACCTTTAAGGTTCATTTTATTATAATAGTTCAACTTTACAACATAGATCTTCTGCTCAAATGAGATACATTGAACAATTTTTGAGCCTCATATCTTTGCTTAATCTCAATTTATAAGTTTTAGTAATCTTTAAATCTACTTCTTCAATTTTGGAACCTTAAGATTCTATTGAAATAAAAGGAATTGCAATTTTAAAAACTAGAGCTATGAGAAAGAGATTGAAAACTGAAAGTGTTTGTTGTTAGAATTCCAATCAATCTATTCATATATACAATCTTCTCACCCTGTCAGGGCATTTTTTGCCCTGGGTTCACTCCTGAGTTTCCTTCACCTAACTCAACTACTTTTCAAGAAAACAAGAAGCTTCTAAACTAGAATTGTATAGTCATTTCAGTGTTTTTTTTTTAGTTTTGTATTTATTTTGTAGGCTATTTATGGGAGCATTGGGGGGGGGGGGTGTATTTTCAAGTGAAATGACTTGTCCTTGCATCAGTAACGGCATTTTGTATATATCTACCAAGGAATCTAATGGTACTACTTTTTTGTGTATATCCATGTAAGGGGTTAACCATTAGATATTTACCCTTTTTTCTGAATTTACTACTCACTAGTCCTCACTACCATTGCAAAAGTGTCCAAGTCTCCCCTTCCACTATATTGGAGCTTGATATAGCCTAGATCTAGACTATAAGCAGATTTTGTGGGGGGGGGGACAGTAGATTGCCTTTGTTTTGCATAATGAATTGGTAGTTGACAAGAAACAACAAAAACTTTTTTAAGTTTGCAGAATCAGCAAAATTTTGTATAATCTGCTGTCTAGAACACATCCAGTCAGCAAGGGTGGGTGGGGCTCATTTATTAGGGCAGCAATTAGCACAAAGAACATTCAAAGGGGTTTTAATTAGGGCATTAGTGTGATTTTTGCAGATTTTTATCTCTAACGGTTTAGCCGTAGGTAAGGTGCCGGGAATTACCCATTTTCTGACCCCAAACAGGGTAATTCCGGACAGATGGTGAGGCATAATTCCGGACACAGAAGGGTATTTCCGGACATGGGAAAATGTGATGCAATCAATTCCTTTTCATCGAATTTTGACCTCTGCCTCCGGGAACTGTGTTCTATCAGAGATTCTCGAGTTTCTAACAATGTAGCATGAGTTTACTGACAAATTGATTTTTTTTAGGGCTGATTATCTGCAACTTTCATTAGTTTTGGCTTCTTTCAGTGCAAACAACTTTTCTTGTTATACCTTTTACTTACCCTTGCTTTAACTTTCAGATGCCGAGGACACATACAGCCCAGAAGATCTGGACAAGGCATTAGCAGAGGTGAAAATGGTTGGCTGACAATCAGACTCGCAGCAGCGAAGTATGGGATTCCAAAGTCGACGATTTCGGACCATTTGACTGCGACATCGTCGAAAGTGGGAGCAGGTAGACCTAAACAACTGGATTTAGATGAAGAAGTGACACTTGCAAAGTGCATCAAAACCATGGACAAGTGGGGTGTTGGACTATCCCGAACCAATATAGTCACTCTTGTAGGCGAATATGTGAAGGTGAACAATATGAAAACTACTTTCAAAGACGGTGTTCCTGGTTGGGACTGCGGGAAATACTTCAAACGACATCACAACCTTAGTCTCAAGAAGCCTGAAACCAAAGAGAATTCAAGATACAAAGCTGAAAATCCGTTCTTGATCTACGGATTTTTTTATCTTCTCTCGGAGACGTTGAATGAACTTGAACTCCTCGATAAGCCCCACTTGGTGTACAACCTGGACGAGACGAGCTTCTTTACTGATCCTTCGAGAACCAAAGTTGTGGGACAGAAGAACTCGCCAAGTTTCCGCCAAACTGCTGGAACAGGGAGAGAAAACACAACAGTTCTTGGTTGCATCAATGCTGCAGGGGCAATTCTTCCCCCCCCCCCCTGATCATATTCAAAGGCAAATCTGTGTGGTCCACTTTGACATCCGATGACGCTTTGCCTGACACTTCATATGCTGCCACAGAAAGGGGTTGGATGACGGCTGACGTGTTCTACAACTGGTTCAAAGGCCAGTTCATTCGTAGCGTTGGGCGAGAACGTCCAGTTCTGCCTTCTTGTTGACAGTCATGGCTCTCATTTGTCGCTGCAAGTTGTGCAGCTTGCAATGAACGAAAACATCACGATTCTGAAGCTGCCACCCCATACGACACACATGCTTCTAGCTTTAGACGTTGGCGTTTTCAAGGCTTTCAATACCACGTATGACCAAAGGCTAACCAAATGGACAAGGAAAAATGTTGGAGAGAAGCTACAGAAAGCAGATTTTGTCAAGATGATAAGTGAAATTTGGAAACAAGCAGATCCAGTTCTAATCCAGAAAGCATTTGCATCAACTGGAGTTTATGATCCTAGCATACCAGAGAGAGCCAACCGTGCGAAAATCAACAGAGAGCGGTTTGACCCGCAGAAACTCAGGGCTTACGATGCCTTTCTTGAAGAAAAGAAAGAGAACAAGCAAAGAAACCAGCAGAGAAGTCAACAGCCGATAGGATTAGTGTTAGAGTCCAGAGAGAAAGTGACAATCTGACTGTCAACATCAACATTTCTTCCCCTGAGAAGAAACCACCAACTCCAATGAAGAAGACCTTTGAAGAGCTCCTGTTAGAGAGTGTAAGAAGAGAGCCGAGAAGTGAACCAGGGCAGAGGAAAAAGATCACTCAGAAAGCTGCTGAAGTGATCACTTCTAAGGTGTATTTAGAGCAACTTAAGAAGCAGCAGGAGGAAAAGTAAAAGGCAGACAGGGAAAAGGGTGTAGGAAAGAAAACCAAAGCGAAAGAAACCGGTGATACCCAGACCTCTGGTGCTAAAAGCAAAAAGATGAAGCTCTCACGAGAAGCGACCTCCCCAGTTCCCTTTTCTGACACCGAAAGCGAGTCCGAGATACCGTACGCTGACACCGATGATGACATTTCTCTTGAAGAGACGTGTGTTCTTGATGACCTCAATTAGCCTGGCCCTAGCAAGAAAAAGATCGAAACGAAGCTTGACCATTATTATGCTGTATATTACGACGACTCACCTTATTTTGGCAGAATTGTTGAATTTGTTGATGAAGGGGTCGTTAGGATGAAGTTCCTAAAGCTCGACTCAGCAGCGACGTACGAGTTTAACTGGCCCAAGAACGATGACATCACAGACGTCGCAGAAGAGTTTATCTTGGGAGAGCCCCTCACTCTGAAGGGCACTGGACCCTTCACTATAAGCGAGCATCGCGAAATGGTGAAACACCACAAGGAAAGGAAGAAAAGCTATGGAAAAAGCAATGATCACCTAGTTCCTCTGTGTTTTGCTTTTAAACTTGCTTTTATCAGTATTTGAAGTCGTCTTTTTTTATTATTTTTACCTTATTTTTTAATATACAAATTTCAAGGAAGTTAGCAGATGAATTCTGTAGTTACAGGAGATGAAGGCCCAGGCCTTCAGGTGCCCCAGTCCTTCAGAAGACTATTTAAATGCTGGCTCGTGGTGGTATAATCACTTTATTATCAAATTATCGTGAGAATCCATGGTTTGACACAATGGATAAACGAGATTTGATTTTCAGAAAAAAAAAATCACGACTGCAAAGCTGAATAAACTTCGCTAGTTCGGAAGGTATGCGCATGAAATTTGGAAGAAACATAGATTCTGGGGTGCTTATACCACCAACCAAAGCTAAGATTTTTTATTCCTTCAGGTACAAAGATATTGACCTCGTCCGGAATTACCCATTTTTTGGTGGCTAATTCCAGACACCGTGGGAAAATTTCAAATGAGGTCACCAATCCCCTTTATAGTTCGAATTTCGGAAGTTTCTAGCTCTTGTATGAAAGCTAACAGTCTGAACTTTCGTACGAATCCGATTTTACGACGAGATTTTAAGTCTGCTGGCAGGAGGAATTTTTTGAATCCAAAAAAAAGGTCAAAGTGTCTGGAATTACCCTGGTTCACCCTAACTGGTTTTTTGAATATTGCAATTTAAAATCCTCCAACACTGATTCAAGTTGTTAGAGACATTCTGTAACATATTTGTTAATAGTTTTTGTTTCGACAGTGGAAACAATTGTTGGTAAATTTTTCATTTAATTAGATAGCTATGGAAAAGATAACTAGTGAGATGAAAAAGACATATGTTTAGAATCATGATTTTATCCTGAAGTCAAATATAGCATTCATTTGCATTGGAAATGAGCTTAACCCATCCCTCCACTCTAATATGTAAATATATATTATAAATTGTATATATGCACTGAAATCTCTGTAAGTCACCCTTTTCTTCAAAAAGATATAAGTTTGTCAGAATAATAGAAAATTCATTGTATATATACAATTCAGGGTATATAGTTGCATGGTTTTTGAAGCTGTTTAGAGTTGATTCCGACAGTACTTCTTTGGGTAACGAGTTCCAGTCTTTAACTGCTCTAACTGGCCAGAAAGAAGATCTCTGTCTAGTTGATGCTGTTTGCTTCTGGATTTTTGCAGAATGACCCCTAGTATAGACATTAGTCTGACTACAGAAGAATTTTTCGAACTTGGTTCTATCTAGATCCTTTCTCGAGTTGAAAATCTGGATCAGGTCCCCTCTTTTTTTCTTCTATAGTTTAGGCTTGGTAGCTTTATTTGTTTCAGGCGCTCTTCATATGACGTTTCTTTTAGTTCAGGGAGTTGTTTGGTGGCCCCTTTTCGATTTTGATAGTGTCGCCAATGTATGATGGGCCCCAGACTATCTTTCCATGCTCAATGATTAGTCGCATAAAGGCTTTGCAGAGTCTGGTGAAGGTTTTAGTGTCTAAATGCCTGAAAGACCGCCTGATTAGACCAACCAGCCTGCTTGCCTTATTTGCAATGAGATGAGTGTGTTGGTGGAATTCTAGCCCCAAGTCTATAAAGATCCCCAAGCCTCTTTCATGATCAGTGTGTGATATGACTGAGACAGTGTTTGTTCTTGCTGATGTGAGGGTGTCATTAATGTTTTTTAGTTTGGGTCCAATCCATAAAGGCTTGCACTTTTTAGCATTGAAGCTTAATTCTAGGCTCTCAAGATTGCTATTCAATATGTTAATGTTGCTCTGCAGGATAGTTATATCTTCTTGTTTTGCCTCTGGCCTGAAAAGCTTCGTGTCATCTGAAAAGTGCTTGACGCGGCTGGTGATACCTGCAGTTATGTTATTTATGTGGAGGATGAAGAGTAGTGGCCCTATTATGCTCCCCTGGACGATGCCACTTGGTACAATAGTTTTTGATGACAATGTGTCTTCCACTTTAACAATCTGGCTACGGTCAAGTAGAAAGGAAGATATCCACAAAATCATCTGCTTACTTATACCGAAGGTACGAAGCCGTGAGAGCAGGGTGCTATGGGGGACTTTGTCAAAAAGTCTTTTTTCTACCTCAAACAGAAGCACCAGAATACTCCGGCCACTTTCCAGGGCTGTTGTCCACTCGTCCAAAGCTTCCAGGAGCTGATTTGTGCATGGGCTTCTCGGCATGAAGCCAAAACTGTTGTGCACTAATCAGTTGATTTTCAGATATAAAATTCATAATCTTGTTGCAGACTAATTTTTCCATAATCTTGGAGAGCTGGGAAGTATTTGGAGGCACTGGATTTGCCCCCCTTCTTATGTATGGGCACAACATAAGCTTGTTTCTATTTAGCTGGGACTATACCATGCTTTAGGGATGTATCAGACAGGTAAGTAAGTGGCTCTGCAAGCTCCTCAGCAGCAATCTTCAGCCACATGGCTGCTATACCATTGGGTCCGGGTGATTTGTTCGGATCCTTTTCCCTGAGTAGTTTGAGCGCATCACCTTGCCCAGCTTTGGTTTCCTTCATCTGGGGTCGATTTGTTTGACTTACAGTGCTGGCTTCTGGGGATTTGGTAATGTATTCTGAGCTAAAGAACTGGCTCAATACTTCTGCTTTTTCAGCTGGGGTGGGGGCTTTATTGTCATTTTCTTGCTTCAGGTCAGGGATTCCAGTTCTACTAGTGAGCTTTTTGTTGACGCATTTTCAGAAATTTTCTGGGTCGGGTTTGGTCTTGCCAGTAACATACTGTCCCTGCTCCTTTTCAACTTTTCTGGATTCACTGCGGACTTTATTGCTAGCTTGTCGGTATGCTTTTTTGTTCTCCTCGCTCCTGATTTTCTTAATTTCTTAAACTTCCTTTGTTTAATTGTAATCAGTCGCTTCATATTGGGATCTAATTCTGGTAGTTTTTGAGACTGTTCTCACTAGTGACTGAGCAGCAAGCAACTGCTTTTTTGATGATGTCACTGACTAGTTGTAGCTGATTGTTTACATCATCATCAAGCCTCATGCATTCCCAGTCCACACTTTGCATCATGCTCTTATACTTAGCTGCATCTAACCTGGCTATGGTCTTCTGTGTATATTTTTTGGCTTTATGGAGCTTAGTTTAATCTCTGCTGATATGCTGCAGTGGTCACTGCAGCAAAGAGATGGCTATCCTGTTAGTTAACAGTTTTTGCTTAGACGGTGGAAAAAGACCTAATATTGCAATAAATCATAGGCAAAGTTGGATTTCATCTAGTTTAGAATAAAGAAAACGACTTTAACAAAGAACCTTAAGAATGCAGGCTATGATAAGCTTTAATCAAAAGTGGCATATAGGCCACTATTAGGGCAGGGGCGGTCCCGAGGGGGGGGGGAGGTGGTTAGGAGCGTGCCGTCCCCCCAGTTTTTTGGACATTCGACAGAAATTTTGAAAAATCAGCAGAAATTTAGCAAAATTTTTGATTTCTGCGGAAAATCCGGCATAAATCAGGTAGCGATTTGGTAAAATTTACGAAGACCCCCACCCCCAATAAAATGAGCCTCGGGAAGCAGAGAAACTGAAACATTACTAGGGGAGCGGTATCAAAAAAGGAACTATGATAGGCTATTTGAAAAGGAAAAAAATTAGTACCGGACTTTTTTTTGTCCCTACTTGCAGTACTGATCTCTATTTCGTGGTCATTCAGTCAGGAAGCACAATGGGGGTTTAGGGGTCATCTATCCTGTGCTTTTGCACATCCTTCCTGTCTATCTTCCCTAGATTTCAATAGGTATCCTACCTATTCAGAGCTAGGTCAACTGTGGCTGAACTTACAGATAGGCTATTTAGAGAGCATAAACAGTAAATTTATAGTTTGCAACATAATTTAGCTGCCATGAAAGTGGACACGTTGTTTGATGCCTTTAATATGGAGCAGTCCATTTGTCTGACCTACAAATAAAGTGAGCATACCAATCAGTGCTTTTTTAATGCTCTTTCTAAATCAAATAATTGCTTTTGCTGTAAAATTCAATTTCAAGCCCTTTACATACCCTCAAAGATTACACCTTTTCCTCCTATTAATTTAAAAAACTTTTTTCCACAAGACAAGTTTTTCAAAGAAAAATAAAGAGCTCTATTAAGCCAGTGATGAGCAAAAATAAAGTCAAATAATCTTCCAAGCATAAAACTACCACAAATCACAACCAATAAATTGATAAAACTCAAAACAAACAGAAATCATAGGCAGCGCAATCGCGCTGTCGAGGTAGAGAACTATTTGGCGCAAAGTTTTTTTCTCTCTCTCTCTCTCTTGACAATGACGCATCGTTTCGAAGGAGTTGTCGTAGAAACTTCGAAAAGGGCTCGTTCCATTGGAAATTGGAGTGGCTTGTGCCCTTTTTAATAGTCGAAAGTGATTGGAGGCAACTAACACCCCTTCCACGCCCACCATTTCCCCAAACACATCCAATCAAATTTTGAGATAGCCATTTTTTCTGTGTAGTTGATTTCCAAATAGAAATTATGTTTTTGAGGAGGACACTCCCCCAAAACCCTCAGGGCAAGGGTTGTTAGTTATGCCATGGGGGCATATAAGGTTATTATTGAAAGCTTTGTCGTAGAAACTTCACAAAGGGCTCATTCGATTGGAAATTCAAAGGGCTAGTGCCCTTTTTAATAGTTGAAAGTGATTGGAGGGTACTAACCCCCCTCTCACGCCCACCTTTTCCTCAAAAATATCCAATCAAGATTTTGAGATAGCCATTTTGTTCAACGTAGTTAAAAGTTCCGGAATTTAGGTCTTTGAGGATGACACCCCCCGCCCCCAAAGCCCTCAGGGCAAGAGTTCTGAGTTATCCCTGGGTTATTTAATGTTTTTGTAGAAAGCGTTGTTATAGAAACTTCAAAAAGGGCTCATACGATTGCAAATTGAAATAAGTAGTTGAAAGGTCCGGAAATTATATCTTTGAGGATTACACTCCCCCACAGCCCTCAAGGCAAGGGTTGTAATTTATGCCCTGGGGGTATATGAGGCTTTTATTGAAAGCTTTGTCATAGAAACTTGAAAAAGGCTCATTTGATTGGAAATTCAAAGGGCTAGTGCCCTTTTTAATAGTCGAAAGTGATTGGAGGGCAACTAAACCCCCCATATCACGCCCACATTTACCTCAAACACATCCAATAAAATTTTTTAGATGGCTATTATGTTCAACGTAGTTAAAAGTTTTGGAAATTAGGTCTTTGGGATGATAACCCCCTCACAGTCCTCAGGGCCAGGGTTGTAAGTTATGCCCTGGGGGCCTATAAGGTTTTTATAGATAGTGATGTTGTAAAAACTTCAAAAAGAGCTCATTCGATCGGAAATTGAAAGGGCTAGTGCCCTATTTAATAGTCGAATGTGATGGAAGGGCAACTAACCCCCCTCTCACGCCCAGCATTTCGCCAAACACGTCCAGTCAAATTTTGAGATATCCATTTTATTCAACGTAGTTGAAAGTTTTGGTAATTAGGTCTTTTGAGGATGATAACCCCCCCCCCCCCCCCCCCCATCCCCCACAGCTCTCAGGGTAAGGGTTTTCATTTATGCCCTGGTGTGCATATAAGGTTTTATAGAAAGTTGTCGTAGAAACTTCAAAAAGGGCTTATTCGATTGGAAATTGAAATGGCTAGTGGCCTTTTTAATACTCGAAAGTGTTTGTAAGGAAACTAACACCCCTTCCGTGCCCACCATTTATCCGAACACATCCAATCAAAATTTTGAGATTGCCATTTTGTTCAAAGTAGTTGAAAGGTCCGGAAATTATATCTTTGAGGATGACACTCCCTCGCAGCCCTCAAGGCAAGGGTTGTAATTTATGCCCTGGGGGTATATAAGTTTTTATTGAAAGCTTTGTCGTAGAAACTTGAAAAAGGCTCATTTGACTGGAAATTCAAAGGGCTAGTGCCCTTTTTAATTGTCGAAAGTGATTGGAGGGCAACTAACCCCACTATCACGCCCACATTTTCCTCAAACACATCCAATAAAAATTTTTAGATACCCATTTTGTTCAGCGTAGTTAAAAGTTTTGGAAATTAGGTATTTGAGTATGATAACCCCCTCAGAGCCCTCAGGGCAAGGGTTGTAAGTTATGCCCTGTGGGCATATAAGGTTTTTATAAATAGTGATGTTTGTAAAAACTTCAACAAGGGCTGATTCCATTGGAAATTGAAAGGGCTAGTGCCCTTTTTAATAGTCAAAAGTGATTGGAGGGCAACTAACCCCCCTCCCTCGTCCACCTTTTCCCCAACATCCAATCAAAATTTCTAGATTTCCATTTTGTTCAACGTAGTTAAAAGTCTTGGAAATTAAATCTTTGAGGATGATAACCCTCTCACAGTCCCCAGGGCCAGGGTTGTAAGTTATGCCCTGGGGGCCTGTAAGGTTTTATAGATAGTGATGTTGTAAAAACTTCAAAAAGAGCTCGTTCGATTGGAAATTGAAAGGCCTAGTGCCCTATTTAATAGTCGAAAGTGATGGAAGGGCAACTAACCCCCCTCTCACGCCCACCATTTCCCCAAACACGTCCAATCAAAATTTTGAGATATACATTTTGTTCAACGTAATTGAAAGTTTTGGAAATTAGGTCTTTGAGGATGATAAACCCCCCCCCCCTCTCCCCCACAGCTCTCAGGGTAGGGGTTTTCAGTTATGCCCTGGGTGCATATAAGGTTTTATAGAAAGAGTTGTCGTAGGAACTTCAAAAGGGCTCATTTGATTGGAAATTTAATAGTCAAAAATTTCGATTGAATAGTCAAAAGCGTTTGGAGGAAAACTAACACTCTTCCCACGCCCACCCTTTCCCCCAAAAAAAAACATCCAATAAAAATTTTGAGATAGCCATTTTGTTCAACGAAGTTGAAAAGTCAGGAAATTATGTCTTTGAGGATGACACACAGCATAACTTACAGAAGGGTTATAAGTTATGCCCTGGGGGCATATAAGGTTTTATTGAAAGCGTTGTTGTAGAAACTTGAAAATGGTCTCATTCGTTAGGAAATTGAAAGCGCTCGTGCCCTATTTAATAGTCAAAACTGATTGGAGGGTAACTAACGCCCCTCTCACGCCCACTTTTTCCTCAAATACATCCAATCAAAATTTGGATTATAGACATTTTGTTCAACGTAGTTGAAAGTTCTGGAAATTAGGTCTTTGCCAGAGTTGTTGTAGAAACTTCAAAAAAGACTCATTCAATTGGAAATTGAGACGACTAGTACCTTTTATTAGTCAAAAGTGATCAGAGGGCAAATGCCACCCTCCATGCCTATCATTTCCCCAAACTTCCAATCAAAATTTTTGACGGGGGGGTATACACCGTCCGATCACTCTGAGTCTTAAAAACGGCACTAAAACTTCTGATTATGAATCCAATGAGTCCCCTCCCAAGTTTATACGATTATTCTTTTCCATCTATACCTTATATGTCCCCAGGGCATAACTTACAACTCTTGCTCTGAGGGCTATAGGGGTGGGGGGGTTGCCATTCTTAAAGATATAATTTCTGGACCTTTCAATTACGTAAACAAAAAGGCTATCTCAAAATTTTGATTGGATGTGTTTGGTGAAATGGTGGGCATGGGTGGGGGATTAGTTGTCCTTCAGTCACTTTTGACTATTAAAAAGGGCACTGGCCCTTTCAATTTCCAGTCGAATGAGCTGTTTTGAAGTTCCTATGACAATAAATGGCCATCTCAAAATTAAAATCAGATACATTTTCGGAAAATACAAGGTGTGGGGGGAGGGAATCCACCCTTCAATCACTCTGAATGTTAAGAAGAGCACTAAAACTTCTGATTAGCAATCCAATTTGCCTCCTCCAAAGGTTGTACGATCACTATGTCTATATGTACCTCATATGCCCCCAGGGCATAACTTATAACCCTTCCCTTGGGGGCTGTGGGTGGTTGTCATCCTCAGACATAATTTTTGACCTTTGAATTACGTTGAACAAAATGGCTATTCCAAAATTTTGATTGGATGTGTTTGAGGAAATGGTGGGCGTGGGGAAGGGGCTAGTTGCCCTCCAATCACTTTTGACTATTAAAAAGGGCATTGGCTCTTTCAATTTCCAATCGAATGTGCTGTCTTTGAAGTTTCTTTGGCAACAAATGGTCATGTCAAAATTTCTATCACATGCATTTCGGAATATTACGAGGTTCTGTCAGCCTCATGGCAGTATGGGAATGTGATTTTTACAACCACACCAGGCAAATTTCCTCCCTTGACCTTTTTACCTCCTTGAAAAAAACAAAATTTAATCAAATCTTCCTACCCATCTCCACGTAACGGGCAATAATAAGGACTCGTCTTTAACCACATCTTTCCTAAATTGTCTACTTTATCTCCAAGCGAAAATATAATCCTTTCGCTTTTTTCTTTTAAAGCTACTTGCTATTTTTCTAGAGAATTCAGTTTGATTTTGAAGTGAAAGTAGTAATAGATAAAACGCTAAGACAGATATCTAGCAGCGGATTGAAAATTCGGATTCTCAGAAAATTGAAATTTATGACGTGCTCTGTCAGCCAATGACTCACGGCAGACTGGGCATGTGTTACGTAATTTTAGCCAAGGAATAATGCAATCATTATGAAATAAATGGAAGCATGGAAGTTTTTGGACACTTTCTCGGAGCTTATAGTGTTCCAAACAGACAGAGCACTCTAAAGTTTTCCTAACTTGTTCTTGAGTAATATTGACTGTTGTAGGATTTTCAATTTGCTCTTTGGACATTGGAAAGGGGACATTAGCCTCCACTTCATGCTCTGAAACCGAACTTTCGCTTAAATTTTCAGAAGAATCTGAACTGTCACTATTAGTTCTAGTAGAATTGAAACTCTCACTGTCAGTCTAAAAAAAATGTGAAACCAGGAACAAAACACACTAGACGGACTGCAGAAAATTCCAAAATTTGCCAACAAATTTGGGCCATTTTCTGTTAAAAGCTGCCTACAAATTTCTTTAGGCCAAGAAAACTGCCAAGTAGCATTGTTACCATGCTACCCCTCTTTTTGCACGCCGGATCTGAACTGTCCATTTCAGAAGAATCCAAACTTTCACTGTCCGTTTCAAGAGGATCTGAACTGTCACTGTACATTTCAGAAGAAATCAAACTTTCACTGTCAGCCTCAAGCACATCCGAACTGTCACTATCCTTTGTCTTGCACTGTATTCTTTGGAACTGCTGGAATATTTGCAGCAGAAACAATTATTAAAGTTTTCTTCATTTTCAGAGTAGTGAGGTCCATATAAACTTTGATTCATATCACTTGATAACATGATCCTATAATTATTATTGATCTTATTAAACAAATATGCTGGAGAAGTACAATGACGACACCTAAAACAATACACAGAAAATTGATTAAACGTTCTGTTCCAATGCATTATGTTCATAAGAGCTGTATTTGTTTTTGACATCTTTGACATTTGACGTTTTTGACATTTTTTGCGTATGTGGATTCTTCCAAAATAATGCTGTAAGCCTGCGTTCTAAAGATGCTTGTTTGCATTGTATGTAAAATTAGTTTAAAAAAAAAACAATGTTTTTTTAAGGGAAGTAAAGAGCGAATTTGAAACTTAAAACGAACAAAAATTATTACTCCACTGTGGGTATCTAACATAAATTGATAAAACTAGTGCAAATAAAACAACTGGAGATATTTCCTATGTTTGTATGATTATAGAAAACTAGCTATTTCCTGAAAACACAAAACCGTTTAGGAGTTTCGGTATAGGTGAAGCAAACTGATCTTAAGGACACGTTTTGAAAAAAGAATAAAGCCTTCTAGGAATGTAGCTTTATTTGTTTATTTTCATGTAATTTGGTATTACTTCTGCACAATTAACTCAGTCCAATGATTGAATCTCGTTTTGGCTATGAAAAGGACATTTCATGATTAGTTTATAGACAAGTCCGGAGTGAAGTCATCTTGATAGCATTAATTGTCATACTTAATAGTAAGAAACCATCTGATAGCATCTTGATAGTCTGCATTCTCTCCTTTTTCTGTAGTAACTCGAGCTGATAATTGCATATATGTAGTATATAATATCTTGAAATCCTTTAATTTACTGTTGATTAATTTATTAGTTTCTTAATTAATTAATCAATTAATTACTAATTACTCATTTAGTTTAATTAATGTATGTAGTCTACATGTTAGAGACTAAAGATTTGTTATATTTTGTTTCGGCTTGCCCTTTTTTTTGTGGCAACTCAAGCTGATAATTGCTCAGTGCAGTCATGTCTATTGATAAGATTAATTTGTTAATTTTACTATTTTAAGTAGATATATATTTATAAGTATATATGTAGTATCTAACAGCTTGAATTCCTTTAATTTACAATTGATTAATTTACTAGTTTCTTAATTAATTATTTAATCGATTAATTACTAATTGCTCAATCAGTTTACATTTCATTAATCTAAGTACATGTTCAAAACTAAAGGTTTTATTCTATTTTTTGGGGGCTTATCCCTTTTCTGTAGAAACTTAAGCTGATAATTGTTCAGCGTAGTCGTTGGCTTTTTAAATAAATTAAATAAAAAAAAACAAGTTTTTTAAACTGAAAGTAAGGAGCGACATTAAAACTTAAAACGAACAGAAATTATTCTGTATATGAAAGGGGCTGTCCCCTCCTCAACGCCTCGCTCTTTACGCTAAAGTTTTTTATTGTTTTAAAAATAAAGTTGTGAGACAGAGTCAAACTTTAGCGTAAAGAGCGAGGCGTTGAGGAGGGGACAGCCCCTTTCATATACAGAATAATTTCTGTTCGTTTTAAGTTTTAATGTCGCTCCTTACTTTCAGTTTAAAAAACTTGTTTTTTTTTATTTAATTTCTGATCGTTTTTTAGTTAATGCAGCTTTTATTTGCATAAAAATTTTAATTTTCTTTTGCTAAATGGATGTCTTTACAAATTAACTTACGTAACTAACTTCTATATTCGTATATTTTTCTTCTGGCAAAAAATACAAAGTTGCAGATTTTTGCAGATATGAGCTTGAAACCTATGTAATAGGGTTTTCTGATACGCTGAATCTGACGGTGTGATTTTCATTAAAATTCTTTCACTTGTAGGGGATGTTTCCCCCCTCTTTAAAAAATCGAGTAATTTTTCTCAGGCTCGTAGCTTTTGATGAGTAATACTAAACTTAATAAAATTTATATATTTAGGATCAGCATTATAAACACATTCTTTTGATACATTTATTGACATCAAAATTTCGTTTTTAAAAGTTTCGATTACTATTGAGCCGTATCGCTTGTTTTTTTTTTATTGTTTTTATTATTACGTATATGTTATTACTTATATGAAGGGGTTCTCCCCTTAGTCAATACCACGCTCTTTACGTTAAAAGTTAAAAAAAATTTTGATTCACAAACCCCTGAATCACAAAGGCCGTTTAATTAGAATAGATAGCTCTTTTGAAAGCACTAAAAAAAACTGTAGCGTAAAGAGCGAGGTATTGACTTGGGGAGAACCCCTCACATACGTTATAATTTCTGTTCGTTTTAAGTTCTAATATTCCTTCTTACATTTGAGTTGAAAAAACTTGTTTTTTTTTATTTAATTTCTGATCGTTTCTTAAATAATGCTTGGAAATCCGGCGCCCCCTTCATAGAAATGTCCCTTACCCCAAAGAAACATCCTCCACGGAAATATTCTCCAGAGTAACCCCCTCCTCTAGCCCCCCCCCCCCTCCAGAAAAAATCCTTCCTGAAAATGGTTGTATACTTCCCAATAACCAATAAATAATGCTGGCAAGTCCGGCGCCCCCTTCATGGCAATTTCCCTTCCCCCATGAAAACTTCCTTCATGGAAAGATCCTTCCATATAGCCCCCGACCCTCTCCTTCCCCCACCTACCAGAAAAAATCTCCTCTGAAAAAGTCTGTATACTTCCCAATAACCAATACTATATGTTAACATTGAGTAAAGTTCATAACTTTCAGCCCTCCCCCTGGGGACTTTGGGGGATCAAGTCATCCTAAAAGACATTTTTATCATATTTTCGACCATGCTGAACAAAATGGCTATCTCAAAATTTTGATCGGGAGACTTTGGGAAAAAAATGAGCGTGGGAGGGGGCCTAGTTGCCCTCCATTTTTTTTTTGTCACTTAAAAAGGGCACTAGAACTTTTAATTTCCGTTCCAATGAGCCCTCCCACGATATTCTAGGACCACTGGGTCGATACGATCACCCCTGGGAAAAAAAAAAAAAAAAAAAAAAAAAAAAAAAAACAAACAAAATAAACGCATCCGTGATCTTTCTTCTGGCAAAAAATGGAAAATTCCACATTTTTGTAGATAGGAGCTTGAAACCTCTACAGTAGGGTTCTCTGATACGCTGAATATGATGGTGTGATTTTCATTAAGGTTCTATAACTTTTAGGGGGTCTTTCCCCTTTTTTTTCGAAAATCAGCCAAATTTTCTCAGGCACGTAACTTTTGATGGGTAGCACTAAACTTGATGAAAGTTATATATTTGAAATCAGCATTGAAATCTGATTCTTTTGATATATCTATTGGTATCAAAAACCCGTTTTCTAGAGTTTCGGTTACCATTGAGCCGGGTCGCTCCTTACTTACAGTTCGTTACCACGAACTGTTTGATTTATCTGAGTCTCCCTGAATGCAGCAATTTTAGGCCTTGCGAGTATTTTTTTTTAGCTATGTTTCTGTTCTTACCTAATAAAACACACTATTATTGTTATCATGTTTGACAGAAAAATTGCCAGGCATGAAGGTAGACCCAGGAAAGTTGTTTGACTAAAAAAATTGGAAAAAATTGCAAATTCGCTTACCACTGGGGAATATTAAACAAAAATATTATAAGAAATATTGAAATAGAAATTTTTCTGCAATGTTATAAGAGAAACTTGTTTTCTTTTATTCTTTGGATACATAGAGGGGATATAGTAAAAGAAAATTAAGGATATTTTAACAATTTCCCTACCTCTGTCAACTACCGTAAAATATTTGGGTCTTTAATTGGTGCGTGTGCTGTGGGCAATGGCCATAGATTTATAGTTTTATTAATTATAATTTATAATAAATATAATTATAATTTAATAATACGTCTATGGAAATGGCCCAGAAGAACTATCAACAACAACAACGTTTACACATTTTTAGGCTATTTTGATGATTTTTTTATTTTTAGTAACCACCATGGATAATATGTTGCCAAGTCCTGGCTATAATATCCCAAGCATAGGGACACCAATACATCACCAGGAGGATGAGAGTATTCAAACCCAGCAACAGCAACAAACACCACGCCATCCAGCTTCTTTTGGAATGAACTTGCCACATTTGCAGCATACCAATATATCACAAACTCAGGATGTGAGTGTAAAATAGATTAAATACAGAAACAAGACAATAAAAAAGGATGCAAAATTGCAGAAAGAGGAAAAACTTAATTTTTCGTTTACTTAGTATATTATATTAATCTATATAATTAACTCAATATATTATATACTCGCTATACTTAACTATAATTTAAGATACTGATTATTATATATTTCATAATTTTGTATATTATTTGAATTTTATAGAATATAATATTGTTGTATTATATACTCAATATTGGAAATACTACCACTACTAGTACTAACAACTCACCTCAGTACCGAGCCGCCTGAGGCTACGCATAATTTAATATATTATAAATTTAAAAAAAAATACTATAAAATAATAATTTAGTATATAATATATGTTTAGTTATAATATATTAATTTAGTATTTTAATATTTAGGACGATTCGTTTGCAGTTTATGTTGCATGGGACATGAGGATCCAGATCAGATCATTTCTTTTTATGAAACCTTCTGTTGTTAAATGACTGTAGTCACAGGCTCAGCAACTTTCCAAGTTAGCAAAAAGGCATTCCTCTTAGTCTTTACTATCTATAAACGAAAAAACTAAGCTAAATTAATGAATTAAGGTAAATTAAACAGAACATATAAAGAAAAGGAAAACTGAAATCCAAACTCACTGCTCAATAACTTCCAAATAATATAACTTCCAAATAACTAAAAAAAAAACTGTTATATATTTTAATTGTAAACGTAGTAATTTAATTCAATGAATTATAAGTGTAGCAATTGCTATCTAGCAACTTTGCACAGTACTACACACATAGATATTAATTAATATTATTTTATATATTGTTACATTTATTATTTCTCTTAGATTTTTGCATATTTGATGTGTTATTGTATTAGTGATTTCCTTTTTTAAGTTGAAAAAAATCCAAGCCTGTTCGATTATCCTTTTTTTAACTTGGAATGCCACAGGTACATCTATACCTGTAATCCTGTATATCTATACAGGTATAGATAAATATAATATACAAACAAAATGGAAAGCTTATTTGGTCTAAAAATATTCAAAACAAATGGAATTAAACCTAATTGAAGAAATAAAGTTGAAGCTACAAAAGATATAAGGTTTTAAATTCATTCATTCATTTGAGATGTTAAAAAATTATTTTTAATTTATTTTTATTTACATTTATTTGGGATATTCTCCTTTATGTTCTCTACAATTTGAATTCTACTGGCCTCACTCACAAACTTTTCAACACATTTCAAGGAAAATCTCATAAAATTTATCCGACATTGAGGTCTCTAATTCTGCAGTAGTTTTTGCCTTCAGAATGTAAATTCAGTCTTTCAATATATCCTGCAAAAGAAAATTTTTGGTGTTGTCTCAAACGTGGTGGATACCCCAGTCGATCCTCTTCGTCTTATCCCTCTTTCTTTTTCATCCATAAAGCATCCATCTAGTGAATTACTAGAACAAAATAATAAAGACATTTGTATTATCTCATATAAATTTGAAGGAGTATTATTTAGGCTTCACTAATTTATTAAATTATTGTTTTTTTATTTGGAATTATTTACCGAAAATTTTTGGTGTTGTCTCAAACGTGGTGGATACCCCAGTCGATCCTCTTCGTCTTATCCCTCTTTCTTTTTCATCCATAAAGCATCCATCTAGTGAATTACTAGAACAAAATAATAAAGACATTTGTATTATCTCATATAAATTTGAAGGAGTATTATTTAGGCTTCACTAATTTATTAAATTATTGTTTTATTTGGAATTATTTACCGAAAATTTTTGGTGTTGTCTCAAACGTGGTGGATACCCCAGTCGATCCTCTTCGTCTTATCCCTCTTTCTTTTTCATCCATAAAGCATCCATCTAGTGAATTATTAGAACAAAATAATAAAGACATTTGTATTATCTCATATAAATTTGAAGGAGTATTATTTAGGCTTCACTAATTTATTAAATTATTGTTTTTATTTGGAATTATTTACCAGAATACTCTATTTTGCTAATTCGTCAAAATGGATGCAAATTTGTCATATTAGATATGTGGGGAGAGTTTTTAGTGATAGACTACTTATTTAAGTAGTTATTTATATTATAGTATTTATATATAGCATATGTAATTATTATTTTAAAAGTCATTTGATTTATATTAATTATAGTTGACATTAATTAATTAGTATTATATATTTAATTTGTTTTAACTAATAAATTTAGTATTATATAATTAAAATACTATTGAATTAATAAATCATGTAACTTACTTGTAATTTATATTATATTAGTTATAACTACTTATAACTAATGTTTCAATGACATTTATCCTGCTAATTAGCAATACACTTTATCCTATCCGCATTTTGCATTGAAAAAAATGTGTGTATCCCTGTAACAAACAGAAGCGTTGAATTATTTATTTTATTTGTTTTTGTAATGAAGAGGTAGGATAGTTTAATAATAAAAATAATAAGTATTAAAATAATAAAATATTAAGATAAATATTAAAACTATAAAAAAAAATCATTTCAAATGATAGCCTATAGGGACATTCAGTATAGAACTTATTCAGTTTTGGTATAATGATCAGTCAGGAATTGACAGAATTGTTGATTTTTCAGGAAACTAGTAAGCCTTCTCTGTTTCAGTAATGTTTTTATATAGCTAGATTAGCAGTTATGCGCATGGAAGTTAGATGGAAGACTGCTTTTTTTTTCTTGGTAGAAGTTTGCTAAGAGTTTTTTTTTTTTTTTTTTTTTTTTTTTTTTTTTTTTTTTTTTTTTTTTTTTTTTTTTTTTTTTTTTTTTTTTTTTTTTTTTTTTGTATGTATGTTTTGCCCTGAACAATTTTGACTGTCCATACAACAGAAAAAGGGTTTTGTAAAACAAAATAAAAAAAGTTTAAAATAGTTTTTGAAAAAAGCTAATTTCAATTTGCATGATGTGAGGACTTCAAACAATGCATTTATCCTAATTGGCAATTAAAATACTATAATAAATACAATTAAAATACAATAATTAATCAATTAAAATCAAAAAATTAATAAATACTTAATATAAAATAATACAATAAATACAATAATCAAAGTTTTGATTCAACAGTTCTTAGCTTGTACTTCTTATACATCTGTGTTGAACATCGTGCTTTTATTTCATTGGTTTATCTTTGTCAAGCATTTTCGAAAGCTAACCTCGTAATTCTGTAAAATTATGGGTACGATTTTGCGAGAGTCAATTACACTATTCCCTAAACTTGTGTCAGAAAGGGAAGCCAAATTTCCATGGCTTTTTTACGCATTGTTCTATTTACCTGTTGTTTCTATGTCAAACATTGACCCAGCAAAAAGACTGTAATGTTTAATTGGTAAATTTTTGTATTAATTTTTGATCCAGCAAAATAACGCGAAGTTTTTGAGTCACAATATTTTTTCCAATATACTTTACAGAATCATATGATGTCTCCAGTAGTACCAAGACAGCATGAGGGATCAATGAGTATATATGGCCCTGGTACACCTGCACCTGCAACCCCGCATACACCTGCCTCTGTTGCTGATCCTGGTATTATTCCTGTCCTTCAGTAAGTTTTGGCTGGTATCAGTACTCCATTTGTAATTTTTTTTAGCAAGCTTTTCAAAACTTTTGCGTAAAGCTCAGGTTTTTTTTTATGAAATGAATGTACTTGACAATTTGTTATCGAAATATTGAATTCTGGAGTTTGGCCCTCACGAAAATATGGAAAAGGACTTTATTTTGCAATAGTTTCCATGTAATGCACCTGTGGTAGAGAGCACTGCTGGTAAGACTTGGAATGAACTGACCCTATTATAAATAAAGGAGGCTCATGACCAAGTGCATAGTCGTCCAACCTGCCTGTTTAAAAGTTCTGAAGAATTTGTGACCTTTTAGTATTGTAACTATGGCTTTGTTTAGGCGGCTGCTTTAGCATTGCAAATTTATATAATTTTCCAGTTCTTGCGTTTTTTGTTTATTTTGAGTAAAACATGAAGTTACTCAATATCGGGTTTGAATGGGGCTTGACCTTGAAAGAGGACATTAGGTAGATTATGGTTAAGAAAGAATGTCAGTTTTGACTTTAGTATTGCAGCCTGCAAGAATTTTCCAAGTCTCTTGTTATTATTATTATTATTTTAAATGCAACGGCTTGGAATTCTCCTCATCTTCTAATATTACCATGATATTGTGTTGGACTTCGGTGTAACCGTGAAAGAGGACAGTAGTTAGATTATGGCTAAGGCATAATATTAGTTTTGACTTCAGTATTGGGGCTACCGAGAATAATCAGGTTTCTCGATTGTGGAATTTTTTGACGAGTCATAAAATTGTGCTTATATATATTGATTGATAAAGAACAACAAGGAGAGAAATCTCAACGAAGAACAAACAAACGGGTCTACGGCCAGTAGAAAGAAAAGATAAAAACTAAAACGATAAAAACCAAAGAAAGAAAAGATAAAAACTAAAACGACGTGGATGTTTCGCATGCATGAAAACGAGGTGTCTTCAACGCTGATGAAAAAAACATACAAACTAAAAACCTAAAAAAAAAAACCAAAACCAAGGAATAAAAACAACCAATAATAATATCTACAATCGTCGCAACTGTGTCAGATATGTTAATTATTGTAAATAATAAATGCAAATTATGTAATTAATAATTGTCACAATAATTCTTGTGACAAATTATACATTTTGTAATTAGCGCGCTGCCTAAGTAAAGAATGATGTGACCACAGTGTTTTTTTTTTTTTTTTTTTTTTTTTTTTTGACAGGCACTTTGTATCGAAGGAGTTGTCGTAAAAACTTCGAAAAGGGCTCATTCGATTGGAAATTGGGGTGGCTAGTGCCCTTTTTAATAGTCGAAAGTGATTGGAGGGCAACTAGCCCCCCCCCCATGCCCATCATTCCCCCAAACACATCCAATCAAAATTTTGAGATAGCCATTTTGTTCAGCGTAGTTGATTTCCAGATAGAAAATATATTTTTGAGGAGGACACTCCCCCACAACCCTCGGGGTAAGGGTTTTAAGTTATGCCCTGAGGGCATATAAGAACAATGTTGGCACAATGTACTATGTATTATTTTTTTTCTTTAGAGCAGGGCACTTCATATGGAAGGGGTCGTCGTAGAAACTTCAAAAGGGTCTCATTTGATTGAAATTGAGAGTTCTAGTGCCCTTTTTAATAGTCAAAAGTGATTGGAGGGCAACTAGCCCACCCCGCACGCCCATCATTCCCCCAGACACATCCAATCAAAATTTTGAGATAGCCATTTTGTTCAGCGTAGTTGATTTCCAGGTATAAAATATGTTTTTGAGGAGGACACTCTCCCACAACCCTCAGGGCATGGGTTTTAAGTTATGCCCTGGGGGCAAATAAGGTTTTTATAGAAGGCGTTGTCGTAGAAACTTTGAAAAGGGCTCAATTGATTTGGAATTGGAGTGGCTAGTGCCATTTTTAAGTCGAAAGTGATTGGAGGGCAGCTAGTCCCCCCCCCCCCCACGCCCATCATTCCCCCAAACACATCCAATCAAAATTTTGAGATAGCCATTTTGTTCAGCATAGTTGATTTCCATATAGAATATATATATTTTTGAGGAGGACACTCCCTCACAACCTTCAGGGCAAGGGTTTTATGTTATGCCCTGAGGGCACATAAGAACAATATTGGCACAATGCACTATGTATAATTTATTTCTCTCCAGCATACAAATAGCAGGCAAACTATAAAGTCTTAAAAAACGAAAAGATTTTTCTCTAGCATACAAAAAAGAAAAGATTTTTCTCCAGCATAAAAAATGAAAAAAAAATTCTCCAGCATACAAATAGCAGGCCAAACTATAAATTCTTAAAAAACGAAAAGATTTAAAGTATTATTTTCTTTTTCCCTGAAAAGGCTATGTCAATATAAAATGAACAGAAATAAATTAAAAAAATTTTTCCACAAAATAAGTTTTTCAAAGAAAAGTAAAGAACTCCATTAAACAAAAAATGAGCAAAAATAAAATAAACTAATCTACCAAGCGTGAAACTACCACAAATCAGCATCGATAAATAAATGAAACCCAAAACGAACAGAAATTACAATAAATAACCGAGTCGAACTCAAAACGAGCAGAAATTAACATAAGCTGGGCGCAAAACCCCCTATGCCTTCCCAAGGCCAGAACAAAATTAGCACTTTACTGAAAAAATATATTTCTTTTTACTTTTATAACTTTAATAAATCGAATAATATTAACACTCTGATTACTAAATATTAGTATATGCATATTAAACTGACAATGCACTTTCATTTGTATTTTTTTTAGTAAAGTGCAAATTATGTTCTGGCCTTGGGAAGGCATAGGAGTTTTGAGCTCTATTCATGTTAATATCTGCTCGTTTTAAGTTTGACTCGGTTAATTATTGTAATTTCTGTTCGTGTTAGGTTTCATTCATTTATCGATGCTGATTTGTGGTAGTTTCACGCTTGGTAGATTATTTTATTTTATTTTTGCTCATTTTTTGTTTAATGGAGTTCATTAATTTTCTTTGAAAAACTTATTTTGTGGGAAAAACTTTTTTTTAATTAATCGAAAAAAGGGCTTCTTTAAAATTGTGTAGGGCATTTGATCATATCCCGTTCTTCGATATTCTTATCATTTGCTCGTTTTAGGAACATTGTATCTACTGTAAATCTTGGATGTAAATTGGACTTAAAAAAGATTGCCCTTCAAGCCCGAAATGCAGAGTATAATCCAAAAAGGTTTGCCGCTGTTATTATGAGGATAAGGGAGCCTAGAACCACTGCACTGATCTTCAGCAGTGGGAAAATGGTCTGCACCGGAGCAAAGTCAGAAGAAGACTCACGATTAGCTGCCAGAAAATATGCTAGAATTGTACAAAAGCTTGGTTTCAGTGTAAGCTTTATTTTCTCATTTTTATAAGTAGTTACTAGGGTGATTAATCGCTTTGCGGGTGGTTAAAGTTGCTGCTTATTGAGTCAATTTATGACTTAAAAGGATCGCCATGTAACTTTTTGTGAAGAACTATTTTTCCATCGAAATTTTTCCATTCCAAAGCGCATAACTTAAAATATTATCTTCTTCCTTTTAAGGTTAACAAAAAATGAGCAGAATTAAAATTCTCGGTGAGCCAGTTTTCTACTAAGAAAATTTGGTATTATCGCACAAAAGATTGAATTTAATTTTTATATAAATTCTATTTATATCCAGTTATTCTTTTTTAAATAAAATTTCTTTATAAATTACAGTTGTCTACGTATAGTATTTGTTATTGGGAAGTATACAGTAATTTTGCGGGAGGGGGGTATTTTCCGTGGGGTGGGAAGTTCCCAGGGGTGAACTTTCCAGGGTAGATTTGCACAGGGAAATTTTCTAGAATTCGTATAAGAAACCACTTTTTATTCCATTGAATTTTAAAAATTGATTAATTGTCCCAATTCTGTAAGAACGACTTGTATAGCACAAAAACCTTTTAATTAGAATAAATCTTTTCCAAAGTCCTAAGGAAAAACTTTAGCGGGAAGAGCGAGGGTTTGAGGAGGTGGCAAACCCTCTCATATACGAGATAAGTTTTTTTTTCCATTTTCAGTTTTAATATTACTCCTTACTTTCAGTTGAAAAAAAACTTTTTTTTTTTTTATTTGAAAAATATTAGGACCTATATCAGATTATGTACTGCTTTTCGGACCGGCACATATCTGCTGCATAATTTCAAAAAGAAAATAATATATATAATATATATATATATATAATATATATATAATATATATATATAATAATATATATATAATATATATATATATATACTATCTTTTTCTCGAAAACGTGTGTAATTGTGTATTTTTTCTCGAAAACGGCTCCATGTTTTTTCGGGAAAACTGGTATCTTAGGATATTTTCGCATAAAAAACGATCTAGATAGGTCAGAAGTCTGAGAAAAATCGTTAAGAGTCTTAATTTTGGTTTTTGCTAATGACGTCATGTACTTTGTTATTACATCATATAAGCATTTCTTATGACATCATATAAGTATTTTATTATATGATGTCATGCATAGAATAAATAAGATTGTTCAGTTTCCAACGCAACAGTTATTTGCATAATTTAATATCTGTTGAAAGGACCAAAAAAACGAAAATTTGCTGTTGCAGTTACTATCAATTGCGACAACACCAATACGGACAGCTAAAGCAAAGGCCAATGCTAAATTGTCAAAAATGAAAATGAAGAGCAGCAAGTCAATGGAAATCAACCTGGACAGCGAGAACCAAAACGTGTCAAAATTGAAAATGATAACGATGATGATTGGGTTTGGGATTCTGACATATATAAGGTCATCAGTGCCTACCATACCTTCGTTTACAAAACAAAGGTTTGGAGATATGTATTTCATTATGACGAAAGATTAGCCGAGGTGTAACGAAGCAAACAAATTGAAAATAATAGCGATGATGATTGGGTTTTGGATTTTGACATGGATAAGGTCATCAATACCGACTATACCTGTGAAATCAAAAATATGGACTGCATAAATCGTTGGAAGAAAAAAAAAAATTTTTAGTCCCACCACCTGAACAATTAAAAGAAACAAAAGTTCAGCGATATGTCTTTCATAATGACACAAAGACAAGCCAAGGCAAAAGAAGAAGTTTTTTTCCCACGACCTGAACAATTAAAAGAAACAAAGATGGTTGCCAATGCCTTCCATACCTTATAATCAAAAACCTGGACTAGATAAATCGTTGGGAGAAAAAGAAGTTTTTGTCCCACCGCCTGAAAAATTAAAAGAAATAAAGATGTGCCGATATGTCTTTCACAATGACAAAAGACAAGCCGAGGCAAAAGTTAAAGGTAAAAAAATGTAAATTTGCAAAGGCATCACTTCTAATTTAAGGTCTATTTGGACGTCATGACATCCAGAAAAGGCTCAAATTGTCTGCGTTTAGAAGAGAAAAGCGACAGTGAGAATCTATATATAGAAGCCTGCCACGTGCCCCATACCTTTGTTAAAAAAAGCAAAGGTTCGGCGATACGTATTTATAAATGACGAGAGATAAGCCGAGGTGTAACGAACCAAACAGATTGAAAATGATTGGGTTTTTGGTTTTGACATGGATAAGGTCATCAATACCTACCATACTTTTGAAAATCAAAAATATGGACTGGATAAATCATTGGAAGAAAAAGAGTTTTTTTTTTTACCACCATCTGAACAATTATAAGAAACAAAAGGTTCGGCGATACGTCTTTCATAATGACAAAATACAACGCAAGGCCAAAGAAGAAGTTTTTGTCCCACCATCTGAACAATTAAAAGAAACAAATGTGGTTGTCATTGCCTTTCATACCTTTGAAAAACAAAAACCTGGACTAGATAAATCGGAGGAAGAAAAAGAAGTTTTTATCCCACCACGTGAACAATTGAAAGAAACAAAGGTTCGGTAATATGTCTTTCATAATGACAAAAGACAAGCCGAGGCAAAAGTCAAAGGTTAAATAAAAAATATGAAATTTTACAAAAGCACCACTTCTAATTTAAGGTCTATTTGGACGTCATGGAATCAAGAAAAGGTTTAAATTGTCTGCGTTTAGAAGACAAGCGACAGTGAGAATCTATATATATAGAAGCCTGCAGCCAACCAAGTGCCGGGGCCCGGCGGCGAAGCCAAAAGATAAGCCAAGGCAAAAGAAGAAGTTTTTTCCCACGACCTGAACAATTAAAAGAAACAAAGATGGTCGTTAATGCCTTCCATGCCTTGTAAAATCAAAAACCTGGACTAGATAAATCGTTGGAAGAAAAAGAAGTTTTTGTCCCACCGTCTGGACAATTAAAAGAAACGAAGGTTCGGCGATATGTCTTTCATAATGACAAAAGACAAGCCGATGCGAAAGTTAAAGGTCCAATAAAAAAATGTAATTTTACAAAGGCACCACTTATTATTGAAGGTTCATTTGGACGTCATGGCATACAGAAAAGGCTCAAATTGTCTGTGTTTAGAAGATAAGCAAAGTGAGAATCTATATATAGAAGCCTGCCGCGTGCCCCATACCTTTGTCAAAAAAAACAAAGGTTCGGCGATGCGTATTTCATAATGGCGAAAGATAAACCTAGGTGTAACGAACTAAACAGATTGAAAATGATAAGGATGATGATTTCGTTTTGGATTTTGGCATGGATAAGGTCATTAATACCTACCGTACTTTAGAAAATCAAAAATATGGACTGGATAAATCGTTGGAAGAAAAAGAGGTTTTTTTCCCACCACCTGAACAATTGTAAGAAATAAAAGGTTCAGTGTTACGTCTTTTATAATGACAAAAGACAAGCCAAGGCAAAAAAGAAATTTTTGTCCCACCATCTGAACTGTTAAAAGAAACAAAGGTGGTCATTATTGCCTTCCATACCTTTGAAAAACAAAAATCTGGCCTAGATAAATCGTTGGAAGAAAAAGAAGTTTTTTTTCGCACCACCTGAACAATCATAAGAATAAAAGGTTCAGCGATATGTCTTTTATAATGACAAAAGACAGGCCCAAGGCAAAAGAAGAAGTTTTTGCCCGACCCATATGAACAATTAAAAGAAAGAAAGGTGGTCGTCATTGCCTTCCATACCTTTGAAAAACAAAAACCTGGACTAGATAAATCGTTGGAAGAAAAAGAAGTTTATGTCCCACCACCTGAACAATTGAAACAAACCAAGGTTCGGTGATATGTCTTTCATAATGACAAAAGACAAGCCGAGGCAAAAGTCAAAGGTAATAAAAAATATGTAATTTTACAAAGGCACCACTTCTAATTTAAGGTCTATTGGGACGTCATGACGTCAAGAAAAGGTTTAAATTGTCTGCGTTTAGAAGACAAGTGACACTGAGAATCTATATATAGAAGCCTGCCGCGTGCCGAGTTCCGGGGCCCGGCGGCGAAGCCGCCGAGCTCTCGGTACTATATACATATGTGTATATATATATATATATATATATATATATATATATATATATATATATATATATATATATATATATATATATTATATATATTGAAATACAAGTGTTGGGCACAAGTTAGTTTGATTCTTCTTTTTTTTTAAATTGATTCTGTCGCAGTAGTTTTATTAATAGTGTAATACGATTATAGTAATAGTAATTATAGCAATAGTAATTTTAATTTATCCCATGCCGCAAAATATCTAAAGAATTAAGATTTCTAGTGAGCTTTAAGAGAACGTGATCGGTTGCATAAAAGCTTGCACGAATTTTGTTCTTCAGGTGTAGTTTTAATAAATATTAGGACCTGTAATATTTTGAAATTATTTTATTGTTTTATTTTTATTTGAACGTAGGAACGACTTTTCAACCCTCTTCCTCTATTTTCAACTTAACTTGGACGGTAGGGTCTGTTACTGCTTACTGCAATTTATGCGTTTTGTAGTAGTACCATACAGTATATTTAAGGCCCTGAACTATCCTTGTCAATATATATTAGTTCAGTACTTTAATAACCGAGCCAACGAATTAAAATTTCTATATTAAAATGTTTTTTAAATTGGACTAATCAAAAATTCCAGTTAAAATGTTTTTGAATTGGACTATTTAGGCGCAGTGTAATCTTACATTATTCCACAAACTTATCAGTCCCATAACCTTTAATAACCAAAACTATATCCGTATTAAGATTCAAATTATATTATAAGTCAAACTATTATGACATATCAGTTATGTTCCTCTCTTTTTGGACGTTCTATTTATAGTCTATATATTAAAAATTATATTGTGGACTTTAGGAGGCATGGGGGGTGTCATCGCCGCTCCTCTTGGTTTTGCTCGTTTGGGTTTGACTCGGTTTTTTATTGTAGTTACTGTTCGTTTCGTGTTTCATTTATTTTATTCATTTTGATTTATGGTACTTATACGCTTGAAATGATATTTGACTTGAAATGATATTCCTAGTCTTTGGTTTAATGTAGCTCTTTAATTTCCCTCAACTTTCCTTGAAAAAATTAAACTTAATACCATTTTCTTTTCCTAAGACATTGTATCAATGTGGCGATACGTCTTATTGACAACCAGCATATACGTAGTACCTTTTGATTTAGTTTTAAAGCAATTTGAATTTTTCTGAAAGTTTCTACTTCGTACTCTATCCCAGTCTCTTACCTGGACATCTTGACAACCTGGTCTATTTCTACAACCTGGATGCGCCTAAACTATTTTGATTTAGTAAAATAGTAGTAGCAGCAAAAGTAGTTGTAATATTGGTAGCCCTGGAAGTTTCAGCTTAATACCCTATTGCGTTTGCGGGATATTGCTAATATTTGCCTTTGATAACCCACATGTACTTGGTGCGTTTTGGGTCAATACAACACCTTCCTCACCATACCCTGAAAGTTTTACTAATACCCTTAGCTTTAGCAATAATACTAGTCATAGTAACAGAAACAATAGGAGTAGTAGCATTAGTAGTAGTGGCTGTAATAGCATTCACATTGTGCCTTTTGGGGGCTAGTCACATACACATAGCGTGCTTTATTTAATTCAACATCCCCCTTAGTATTTCCTGAAAATACCCTTAATATCTTTAGCCTTTTTAGTAGTATTAACGGTTTGCAGTAGTATTATGGATATAATGGCGTTTGGTTGTTTCAACATTCCCCTTAACATGCCCTGGAATCGACTTAAATCCCTAGACAATCCTGGGATATTGCATCTACGGCCTTTTGATAACCTCCATGCACAAAGTGTGTTTTGATTTCAAGTTCAATGGGTTTATTAACAAATGAAAATAATAAATCACACATAATCAAAATACTCAGTCCATTCCTGGACGCCGAGAACCAAATCATTACAATTTAACATAATACGCAGAATGGTCACCGCTCCTAATCTCAGACACAACCATACCCCTCATTTACCAAATAACTAAAACTATTACCTTCCCGTTCCTTACCCTCAGGGGAAACCACCCCGTCATATTAAAAATCATACATTTGTAATTTAAATTTACTACTTACATTTAATTTTTTTTTTATTATTATTATTATTATTTTTAACTATTCATTTTTAATGCTATTAAATGATTTTTTACTCTTTTTTTAAATGATGCGAGGGAGCTCCTACTGGGATCAGCTCTTCTGGGATCAGGTTCCATGTCTTTGCACAAGCTACGTTAGGAGCGAAATCTGATCGCACGGTCGGGGTGGGTGAGGGGTATTTGCAGGTTTGATGATGATCGGGTATGCAAATTATGCTGGTCTGAAATAGGTCGAAATAATCTTTTAAACTCAGATGGCAACTCTCCAGCTAAAAACTTGAACACAAAGGTCAAGCATGATAATTGATGCAGGGACCCTAATGACAAGTACTCTTCATTTTTTTCCAATTAATATCAGGCATCGTTGATGAATCAAATTCAGTTTTCGCAGGTGGGATTTAAAAGTTGATTGCCAGATCATTGCACAATACTGTAAATGGGTTTTTATAAGAGCGTTGTACAGGAGGACCAGCGTTTTCTGCGGCAAAGCGCTTTTCAGTTTTTTTTATTATTCCAAAATTCCGGGATAGCTTCAACTCTACTGCTTGAATATGATGCACGAATGATAGGTTCTCATCGAGGAGGATTCCTAGGTATTTTGCAAAATGCTTTTTCTGGCCGACTAATCACACCTCTGGATGTCTGGATACCACATATCTCCGGATGGACACTTCCAACCCGGGAAAAAAATAGAACGCAAGATTTCTCAACATTCATAACAAGTCGGTTAGCATCCATCCAGAGATACGTCCCCTCCAGAACCTCCCTCAGTTTAGACAAGAGCGTTGTCTTATCCGTTTCACACAGCAACCAAGCGTGGTGTCATCGGCAAAGGCCACGTCAGCTCAACATCTTCACCTTCGGACCGGAGGGAGTTTTCATCCTGGCACAAGTTACAGCAGCGAAGATTTGTTCGTGCCGGGTTCAGCACTCGACTCAGATCGTTAACATATATCAGGAAAAGTAATGGTCCTAATATTGAGCCCTGGGGGACACCACAGTTAACGAGCACATCGTTTCCAGGATCTTCTCCCAAATAAATCCTGCGGTCCCTCAGATATGATCTGAACCAATCCAGAGCTTCACCTCTTATTCCTATAAATTCCAGTTTCCCGAGGAGAAATTGAATGGTACATGCTAACAAATGCTTTCCTGATATCAAGCAGAACCGCTGCAGGTAGTAGACCAGAATCCAAAGCTTTGTTTATCCATAAACTTAACGCCGTTAGTGCATCCTGTGTGGAGTGCCCTGGTCTGAACCCAAACTGGCGATTATTAAGAAACCCTTTCTTCTCCAGAAACTGGAGTAGCTGCTGTTGCATAGTTTTTTTCAAATACTTTTGAAAAAACTGAGAGGATAGAAATAGGTCTGTAATTAGCCGGTCAACTCGAGAACCCCCTTTATGCAGTGGAATTATTCTAGCTTTCTTTAGCAGTTCTGGGAAAGTGCCCTTGTGCAGAGACAAATTTATGAGGTAAGTAAGGGGCTCTATGATTGAAGGGGCAACTGCTTTTAACACTTTGGTATGTAGTCGGTCGAACCCAGAAGCCGAATTGCCTCTTAGATTTAGTACGATTAGCAGAATTTCAGATGGAGAGACAGGTGCTATTGCCATGGACTTAGTGCAAGCCTGGCCAAGGTAATCTTTAAAACTCTTCGCGGAATTCCCCAACAGAATCTGCTGTTTTTCTGCCCACTTCTGCAAAAAGTGTTCCCAATGCATTTGCAACGTTATCTGGTCCTGTTACTGTCTCCGCATTGACAGATAATTTAGATGGAAGCTCAGATGGGGGCTGCAGGGACGCAGTATAGAGTTAACAACCTTCCATATTTTCTGAGAATTTTTGCCACTTTCAGCTATTTTCCCCACTAAAATAATCTCGTTTAGCTTTACGTAAAACTGATAGAAGACATTTTTTATATTTTTCATATTCCTCCAGCGTTTGCAATGCATGGGTCATTTGTGTAATCCATCCACAGTTTATTTTTCCTGTTAATACACTGGAGCAGCCCATGACTAATCCAAGGGCTTATGGGTTGATTTTTCCGTCCCGTCTTCCTTGAACGCTTTTCACAACAGCAATCCGTATATATTCTCATGAAAATGTTATGAAATTCCTCAAATCCTGAATTAACATCATCTGTATTCATAACACAAGTGTCGGATAGCAGAACTGAGGCTGATGTTGGAGGCAGAGTCGAAAAAATGTTGTCAATCAGTGAGTGGAAGTGGCAGTTACTCGGGTTTGGAATCGTCGTCGAGGGGTACATATTCGAAGCAGACATTATGCTAAGCAGATTGTCGCACCGGAAGATAGAGGAAGAGTAAGATTGATGTTGCAGTCCCCCATTAAGATAGCTGCATTCCCTTGTTTCTCTAGATGATCCGATATTTGGCTTAAGTTTTCCAAGAATGAAGAAACAGATCCTGCCGATGGGCGGTATACTTCTCCAACTGTTAATTTCTTCTGTAAAGGTAACTTCTGCTAAGTTTTCCAAGAATGAAGAAACAGATCCTGCCGGTGGGTGGTATACTTCTCCAACTGTTAATTTCTTCTGTAAAGGTAAACATATTTCCAGGAAAAGTGATTCATAAATTCCTTCTATATTCCGGGTTAATTCTTTGTTAATGCATACCGAGTACTCTTGCCTTGTGTAAATAGCTAAACCTCCTCTCTTCAATGCTGTTCTGTGCAAAAAATGGGAAGTATATCCAGGTATTTCCAGAAGGGTATCAGTTTGTCTTGTTAAAAAGGTTTCGCAAAGTCCGACTACATCTGGCTGCAACTGTTGACAAAGAGTCGTTAGATCCGCGAACGATGAGCATAACCCTTGACAGATCAGTTTGAAGAACAGTGAGCTGAGAGTCAGAGCGTCCCGTACTTAAATTACACACTTCTTCATAACGGCTTCTAGGAAATTTACTTTTATCAAATAACGGGGTATCTGATTCATTATTAATTTCTAAATCAAAAATATTTTCTAAATCCAAAAAAATTTTTTTCCAGCTCTACTAATCTAGCATTACTTTGGCTTGTTGACGAGGAGGCACCCCCGGGAGGATTAGAATAGGAATTCATTACTTACCAACATACTGAAGAGAGGCAATGGCTGTACCTTTGAGAAGAGCAGTAGACTACTCTGAACGTTTGTAAACCCGAACTTTTCTTATAACTCTGGAAAAGAAAAACAAAGCAAGAACACACGAAAAGGAAAAACATCTCATTGGATAAACAGAAATCAAGAATATGCAAGCGGCAAATTAAGACCGGTTTTTTTTCAGTTTACCACACTCTTTCATTATTTCTGACCGATCAAAATTTTCAAGGCTAGCGAAAATCGGATCAGCGGAATTTTTTCGTTGCGCGCTGTTTCTCAGTGTTGGACCGCTAGAGCCAGACGACTCGGCATTTGACGGTTTCTTCGAAATTCTGTATACCACATTCATCCATATCTCATTCGCGGTAGATATTCCGAGTTTTGATTCGAAGAAACCAACTACTTTCTGACGGAGATCTTCGCCATCTGAAGATTCTAGTCCGTGGATAACAAGATTGTTTCTTCTCGAGTATAGTTCTGACAGAAGAGCGGTCGATTTAACTCTAAAAGCTCGGATCTGAGTGACCTGTTTTCCGACCGTAGAAGTTTATTTTCCTGCTGGAGCTTTGCGATTTTCTACAGGACTTCGTCCAGTTCTCAACTATAATGCCACTAAGCCTTCAAAAATTTTCAAAAAAACATGGAGTGATACTTACTCGCAAGGGCCCCTGTATGGTAATAGAACCAACTATCACTCGGGGCCCGCTTTCAGAAAATGCAGTGTTTGAGAAATCCAAATTTGACGTTTCTCTGACCAGCGTTAGTGAACTATCCAATCAGTAATTATCCAATCTCAAATTCCACTTCTCGCCGAAAGTCTATCACTAACGAATTAATTGACACACATAGGACAGGATTATACGTCACTATAATCCCAAGCCAATTGTTGTTACGAAATTCACTGATTTAATAATGTTCATAAGTTATTTGATTTAGATTTTAGATGTGTTTTGCTCTGAACTCTGAAATAAGACTGAATTTGGAACTGAATAAGACTGGATTTGGTCAACATCCCCCTAAATATTCCATGGAAGTTTCATCTTCATACATTTAGCCTCAGTAGTTGTAGTAGTTGTAGCGATAGTAACATCAGTAGTAGTAGCAGTATGTAGGAAGTACCTTTTGGTTACTTCAACATCCCTCTCAACACGCCCTGAAAGTTTTCAACTTAATACTCTAAGCTGTTCGTAAGAAACTACTCATACATCCGTTTTGCAACCTGAACGAATATAGTTTGTTTTTGTTTTAGTTTCAACATCCGCCTAAATATTCTCTGAAAATTTTACCTGTAGCTGTTGATGTAGTTGTATTATTAGTAGTAGTGGTAACTTTCACATAGTGCCTTTTCGTTAGTTCAAGATCCACCTCAACATACCCTGAAAGTTTCAACTTAATGCTCTAAGCCGCTCCTGAGATATTGTTGGTAGGACTCTTTTGACAATCTACATGTTCATAGTGTGTTTTATTCAGTTCATCATCCCCCTAAACATTCCGTGAAAACTTCACCTTAATGCCTTTAGCTTAAGTATTAGCAATAGCTGTAGTAGCATTAGTTACCCTATATAATTAAATTACCCCGTTTAAAACTCTGCTGTTGCAGAGCGTAGAAATTTAGATTTGATACAAACTAGTCCTGTTGAGTTTGAGAGCAGAGAGAGCCTTTTCATGTTTCTGTTTCTAAAGCTTTGAAGAAGTGAAATCACTTGGAACTTTGTCCTATGAAATTAACTTCTATGGACGCCTTTGAATTTCAGACCTGTGATAGGCTCTTTTACTTGCAGGATTTCGAACAGAAATGAAAGGAGCGAAAGCTTTTTGTATTTTCACTATATGTTTTTGAATTGGACTATTTAGGCGCAGTCTACTCTAATATTATTCCACAAACTTAACAGTCCTACAACCTTTAAGAATCAAACTATTACCGTATTAAGAATCAACTTGGAATAAGTATCAAGCTTTAATTAAAAATCTGGAATCCGAGTTAGGTTTCTGGTTGGTCGGACTTTCAAAAAAGTAAAGCGGTCAGAGTCGATATCTCCGATTTACCAAATCCAGTGCGATGGAGTCACTGACCGTTGGATGGACTTGTAGTGCTGGTGGATGAGTTAACACGCTTTTTTTATGCGTTAGTTTACTTGATATTATTGTTCGTTTTTAAGTGTCATGATTAATTATTCACTATTTTATTTATAGGCCAAATTCTTAGATTTCAAGATTCAAAATATGGTTGGCTCCTGTGATGTGAAATTCCCAATACGTTTAGAAGGCTTGGTCTTAACCCATGCACAGTTTAGTAGGTAAGTGCATATCAAACAGTTCATAGTAACAAACTGTAAGTATGGAGCAACCCGGCTTGCTAGTAACCGAAATTCTAAAAAACGGAATTTTAATACCAATAGATACATCAAAAGAATCATATTTTTTTGTGATTTCAAATATATAAGTTTCATCAAGTTTAGTCTTACCCATCAAAAGTTACGAGCCGAAAAAAATTTGCCTTATTTTCGAAAAAGGGGAAACAGCCCCTAAAAGTCATATAACTTTAATGAAGATCACACCGTCAGATTCAGCGTATCAGAGAACCCTACTATAGAAGTTTCAAGCTCCTCTGCAAAAATGTGGAATCTTGTATTTTTTGCCAGAAGAAAGATCAGTGCGTGTTTTTTTTTTTTTTTTTTTTTTTTTTTTTTTTTTTTTTTTTTTTTTTTTTTTCTTCAGGGGTGATCGTATTGACCCAGTGGTCCTAAAATATTACGGGAGGGCTCATTCGAACGGAAATTAAAAGTTATAGTGCAAGTGACCAAAAAAATGGAGGGCAACTAGGCCGCCTCCCATGTTCATTTTTTTTTCCAAAGTCACCCGATCAAAATTTTGAGATAATCATATTGGTCAGCATTGTTGAAAGATCTAATAACTATGTCTTTAATGATGACTTAATCCCCCACAGTCCCCGGGGGAAGGGCTGCAAGTTATGAACTTGATCCAATGTTTACATATAGTATTGGTTATTGGGAAGTATACAGAAGTTTTCAGGGGGATTTTTTCTGGAATTTGGGGGGGGGGGGTCGTGTGTTACATGGGAGGAGGTTTTCATGGGGGAAGGGACATTCCTATGAAAGGGGTGCTGGATTTCCCAACATTATTTAAAAAAACGATCAGAAATTAAATTAAAAAAAAACAACAACTTTTTCAACTGGAAGTAAGGGGCAACATCAAAACTTAAAACGAACAGAAATTATTACGTATATGATTGGGTTCGCCCCCTAGTCATTAACTCTCTCTTTACACTAAAGTTTTTTTTTTTGTACTTTCATCTGAGCTATTTATTCTAATTAACGGCCTTAGTGGTTAAGGGGTCATTCTTAAAGAATCAGAACAAAATTTGAACTTTAGCATAAAGAGCGAGGTATTAACTAGGGGGCGAACTCCCTAATTTACTTAATACAAATTTACTGAATATAGAAGTTCGTTACGTAAGTTAATTCGTAAGTTAAGTCAGAATAAAATTTCGAGAAAGCCATTTAGCCAAAAAAAAAAAGTAAAATTAGTATGCAAATTTTGTCTTAATTATTCATGTATGGTGAGGCAAAATCAAACCTGCATTAATTAAAAAACGATCAGAAATAAAATAAAAAAAAACAACTTTTTTTTAATGAAAGTAGGGAGCGACATTAAAACTTAAAACGAACAGAAATTATTCCGTATATGAAAGGGGCTCTCCCCTCCTCAACGCCTCGCTCTTTACGCTAAAGTTTTTTATTGTTTTAAAAAATAAAGTTGGGAGACAGAGTCAAAACTTTAGCGTAAAGAGCGAAGCGTTGAGGAGGGGAGAGCCCCTTTCATATACGGAATAATTTCTGTTCGTTTTAAGTTTTAATGTCACTCCTTACTTTCAGTTAAAATTTTTTTTTTTTTTTAATTTTCTTACTATTGGATCAGTGCCACTAGCTTCAGAACCAAGCAGCCATTTTTTTTTCTCAGAAAACTCTTGTGTATTTCCATGAAATTCTGTAAATAGCTGTAGAATCAACGACCTTAGAAAGCTATAGTTACCAAATAACGGTATTTTAAGTAACCTTTCTTCGTAGACATAATACGCCTTAAGTAGGTAGGCCTAATTATCTTTATTATTATTTAGGGTTAATCCAAGAGTAGGTTATCCCTGGTTGGTTGGAGGATAATCTAAGGAAAGATTCAAGGAAATGGGAACTTCCTGGTAGGGTGTAATGAGGGTGGCTTTGAATAGATTAGGATGGAGTAGGATCGTGCGTAGCTGTGTTGGCCTCGGGCGGCTTGGTGCTGTGAGTTATTAGTAGTATGTGTGGTAGTATTAAAACCAAACTAAAATAAAAAAAAAACTGTGTATAGGCTCAGGCTGCAAACGCCCGTTGCCTTCACACTCAAAAAATAAAATTATAATATATATATATAATAATATATTGGCACTAATAGTCGTTAGGCGTCGTATTTTGAGATGTGGTTTGGGTATCTCCTTTTTCCTTTGTGGAAGACCCTTCCTTAGTAATGCGGATGGGTTTACCATCCCCCCACCCCATACTGTGAACGAGACCCGCCAATTTCAGACCAACTTGACAAGGCAATACTCGTCTCTCAGAGTCACCACACTCGTCAGCTATCAGCAGCAGGCGGTACTTGATCTTCAGAGCTGGTACTAGCCAGAGAAATTCTTTCTCCCATCTTGAATTGCTCCTCAAGGATTCTTCTTGAGCTACGGTTGGCACAACATTCTTAACAATATATTTACAAAATTCTTTACTTCATGGTGGGAGACCCCTATTTGTAGACTACTCTTAGGGATACAACAATGAGGTTGGTATCACTACCTTCTAGATAAGCCTGAGAAGAGAAAAGAACAACAGATTGCCCCTGGAGCCAGTTGGAGTCCATAAAATTCATGCAAAATCTAAATTATCTTGGGCGCTTTTACCCACAGTTAGTGTCTGATATTATTAGTTCTTAGTGTAGAGTTGATATTGAAAATAAACTGGGACTAATTTTTCAAGGAAAACCGCCAATGGGTTAATATAGAAGGATTTTGTCTTCATACATATAGTCTAGTAGCGACTAATCTTCTAATCTGTAACGAAAAACTGTAGAAGTTTAGACACAGTAAATGAAGTGGTCAGCATTGTGGCTTGTCACTTTTTAAGTTACCCATTATACTAGCGGAAAATCATATTGCTGATTCTGTTTCAAGCTTTCAAAGCAAGGATGTGTGGGTGTAATTGCGACTTGAAAATTACTTCAGTTTTGAAGTGAGATCTTTGATTCGAAATTTTTTTGCAGGTAATTTTGAATCTCTGAAGAAGGGAAAGTCTATTCAGAGATCTCGACAATTATAACTGCTGAAAGAAATATAGACATATAAAAGTATGTATGAATCTAGAAATACTATAAAGATGTAGATATAGAAGTATAGAAATGTAAGATAAATAGAAATATAGAATTTTGATGCTATTTTTCTGAACAAGCACTAAAATGAGACGCCCTATTCGTTGAGTGGATGGCACGCTAGAACTGTATTCCTCTCCTTTCGGATGAGTTCAGTTCCGGTGTAGCAAATCTATTGGCTTGGGCTGGGAGTGGGGTGGCTGCTAGCTCAGCTGCTATTACACATAGAGGGACTAAAGCCAAGCGTTTATTCCTTTTTAATCTAGGGCTCTAATGTCAGATATGTGAAAACGTAAATATCGTGCGACTTTTCTAACAGATGCCTCACTTGAATGCTGTTTAATGTGGCTTAAGCTGTTTTGTTTGTTTTATCTTAATTCATCTTTGGCGGGATAAAGTGAGTAGGTCTTCCGGGGGGGATGCTTTTTATTTAAAGAACAGTTTTAATCTTTTTAAAAGGTTATAGTTACTACTATTGCCTAAATAATTAAATATGGGGGGGGGGGTCAAGGGACGTCTGGAAATACGAATAGATATGTTTTATTATAAAATCACTCTATTTTTCCTAGAGTGGGATCCTTTTCCTATCCTCACTGCCACTTTGTTTATGCGTAATTACTCCTCTTCCAGCTTCCCACTTAGAGAATCCAGCTTCCCACTATTTCTAAGGCTACTCTAAAAGACAACTCAGCCTTAAACATGTCTGTTTCTGCGCAGCTCAATTAAAGGTCTTCCCAGGCGCTCTCAGATTTCTCAAACGCTCTTGGACTATTCTGACATTTACAGGCATTGTGTCAGTTTTATGTATATTGTTGATGGGGGATAAGGGTAGCTTTTCCTCTCCCCATCTGGGCATGCCAATGAGCAAGAGGCTAAAACGCTAAGTTAATATTCTGAAGAGCTAAAGTCATGCGCTGTCTAATGCCCTTTACCGCTTTTTTCACCTGTTTTACGTATACTTTTGAGGAGAGAGTAAAGCCCTCTTCCACACTCTGGTAGGCTAATGATGTAAAGGGTAAAATTTACACAAATTCATGCTCTTTTCTCTAGAGGGGGGGGGGGCAACTTAGAAAAAATTAACAAATTACATGGAAAACTAAAAAAAAAAAAATAGAGGAAAAATTGTAAACGCCTCAATATTTTGCGTGAGAGACATGAGTCTTAATCGACCCAGACGCTCTCAGGTTCCTAGAACAATCTAGGAATGCCATGTAAAGAACGAAAAAGGGGATTCTATCCGAAAAATGACTAGTTTTGTTCAACTTGATTGTTGGTCCTCCCAGAATATTTCCGTTTTAAGGGTAATAGTAAGTGGAGTGTAAGGAGAACGTATCCCAATTGCTGCTGGGATGGAAAATTCCTGTTCCGATTGAATAGTATAATTTAAAGACCAATTAAGAGCATTTGGCAAAAGATAAGCACAAGTACCTGGACCTGACTGTGCAAAAAATACAACACATTAGCATTATTGTCTTTTCAAAGATGAAAAGATGCTATTATCCAAAGGGTCCTTTTTAAGATACTGAAACTAAATTTAATGTTGCGAAGGTATTTAATGTCAGAAATTGTTTTTTTCGTCTTTTGATTGTTTCTGTTGGACAATATTTTGTCACTACTGTAAAAGATTCACAATATAGGATAAAACCATTTAGTCCACCCTCGATTTTTTACTGGATTTTCGTAAGTACAAGGTCAAAAATTCTTGAATCAATGCTGCCATGCAAAAAATTCAACCAATCCATATGGTTATCTTTAAGGATGATTTTTTTTTAAGAATCTAAGGATTATTCTTTAAAATTGTCATTTCATGATGTTGAAACTAAATTAAAAGCCGTAAATATATTTATTCTAAGAAATTGTTGTGGTTTTTTGTTTTTTTTTTTCTTGTTTTGTTATGTTTTGTTTTTGTTTTTGTTGTTTTTTCTTGGTCATGGTGACTAAAATCTTGATTTTTTTTTTTTCTTTTGTTAGAGTTCCAAGGACACCCAAAATTAAAATCTAGTCATTTGAACTGGTCAAGCAGAAATTTTATGCAACCATCTATATCATAAAAAATTAAGAAAAACCAGGAATTCAAGTTAGAAATAAAAATATTTTTTGCACCCTGGACCCCTCTTATATCTATTCTCATTTCAAAATCGTAATTTTCCAATTTTTGGGGGTTTTTCTTACGAAGTATGATTGTTTTAAGCCGGATCAGATTTTTGTCAGTGTTGCTGCGTTGAATAGTGAAAATAAATGAGCAAAACTAATTATTTTTAATTTTACAACGGTTTTTCTCCTTATAAATTTTAAAATGGACAGTCTGTTGAATCCCAATGACAACTACACCTTCAAATGTAAGCTACCCCATTCTTAGGCTGTCTGTTTCACGTGTTTTAGCTGATTTTTTGCTGATTTTTAAACTTAGTCTCTTTTTTTAATTTGGTGCTGGCTACGACCAGAAACTGCATAACTGCATATGGATGTCATTTTCATTAAAAATTCAGGTTTTTTCGTTTGTTAAGTTTCGTTTAACCTTTCTAAGTTTTATTTAGCCGATTCAAACAATTGGATTTTATTTTCACTATCCTTTTACTTTAAATGTCTCCACCTTTCCACCGGTTCTCCACCAGGCTCTCTACCGTCTTACTGATTTTACCGATTTCTTCTTTTTTAAAGGGTTAGAAAAACCATCAAAATAATGCCAAGAGATAACAGCTTAAATTTCCGTAGTCAAATACTCGTGCCCTGAAGAAAAAAGTCAAGTTGATCTCCTGTTAGTAAAAAATAAGGAGAAATATGAGGGAAGAGGGGGAAATAATGGCTGTTAAGTTCATAACTTCTAAACTATTTTTCTAGTTTTTGGTTATGTTGCAATGATACTTGAAGTAGAAGTTGACACTTCTTAGATCTGTTGTTTTATCCACCTCCTTCCTATGCCTTACTCTCTACTTCCTCTTTTGTCATTTTTACATCTGTTTCCCCTTGTATGACATACACCCTACCGCTCAAATTTTTCCATTGATGCATTATATGACCAGTTTTTTTTTCTTCGTTAATTTCTTTCAGTTTAGCGTCAGACATGTTTCATTAGGATTGAGCGTCAGAGAAACATATTAGAAGAATTTTAGGTAGGGCGTATTATCATACAAGTACCGTTTTCTTTATCAATTTGGCTCAATGTCATTGTTGAAATTCACTTTTTTCCTCCTATTTCCATTACAATCATCTTTTCATTTTTAGTTATGAACCTGAACTTTTCCCCGGATTGATATATAGAATGGTCAAACCCAGGATTGTCCTTCTAATTTTTGTCAGTGGAAAGGTCGTCCTTACCGGTGAGTCTTTTTTTGTCTTTTGTTTTTCTGCATACCATTTTATATTGTGCATCCATTTGAACTTCAGTTATAATAAGTCGTCCTAGCTGGAAACAAAATAAAGGTCCACCCATTCATAGACCCTCTTCTGATGCAACTTCTCAGATTTCATGATCTTTACTTGTAAAAAAAAGTCCAAGGGTTTCTAATCTTTCCATCCTCCTTATGGCACTGAGCTATCAACGAGTTTGACTGCCTTATCGCCGGGCTTATGCTAAGCCTCTTTTTATCTAATGTAAAGGAACTGAGAGGGAGTGGTCTATGTATGGTATGCCCACAAGAGCGGACAATTCTCTCTCTCTATCTCTCTCTCTCCTTCGCTCCTTATGGCCCTGAGCTATCAATGAGTTTGACTGCCTTATCACTGGGCTTATTCTAAGCCTTTTTTATCTAATGTAAAGAAACTGAGAGAAAGTGGTCAATGTATGGTATGCCCACAAGAGCGGACAATTCTCTCTCTCTATCTCTCTCTCTCCTTCGCTCCTTATGGCCCTGAGCTATCAATGAGTTTGACTGCCTTATCACTGGGCTTATTCTAAGCTTTTTTTATCTAATGTAAAGAAACTGAGAGAAAGTGGTCAATGTATGGTATGCCCACAAGAGCGGACAATTCTCTCTCTCTATCTCTCTCTCTCTCCTTCGCTCCTTATGGCCCTGAGCTATCAATGAGTTTGACTGCCTTTTCACTGGGCTTATTCTAAGCCTTTTTTTATCTAATGTAAAGAAACTGAGAGAAAGTGGTCAATGTATGGTATGCCCACAAGAGCGGACAATTTCTCTCTCTCTCTCTCTCTCTCTCTCTCTCTCTCTCTCTCTCTCTCTCTCTCCTCTCTCTCTCTCTCTCTCTCTCTCTCTCTCGCTCTCTCTCTCTCTCTCTCTCCTCTCTCTCTCTCTCTCTCTCTCTCTCTCTCTCTCTCTCTCTCTCTCTCTCTCTCTCTCTCTCTCTCTCTCTCTCTCTCTCTCTCTCTCTCTCTCTCTCTCTCTCTCTCTCTCTCCTCTCCTCTCTCTCTCTCTCTCTCTCTCTCTCTCTCTCTCTCTCTCTCTCTCTCTCTCTCTCTCTCTCTCTCTCTCTCTCTCTCTCTCTCTCTCTCTCTCTCTCTCTCTCTCTCTCTCCTCTCTCTCTCTCTCTCTCTCTCTCTCTCTCTCTCTCTCTCTCTCTCTCTCTCTCCTCTCTCTCTCTCTCTCTCTCTCTCTCTCTTCCTCTCTCCCTCCCTCTCTCTCTCTCTCTCTCTCTCTCTCTCTCTCTCTCTCTCTCTCTCTCTCTCTCTCTCTCTCTCTCTCTCTCTCTCTCTCTCTCTCTCTCTCTCTCTCTCTCTCTCTCTCTCTCCTCTCTCTCTCTCTCTCTCTCTCTCTCTCTCTCTCTCTCTCTTCCTCTCTCCCTCTCTCTCTCTTCCTCTCTCCTCTATCTCTCTATCTCTCTCTCCCTCCCTCTCTCTCTCTCTCTCTCTCTCTCTCTCTCTCTCTCTCTCTCTCTCTCTCTCTCTCTCTCTCTCTCTCCTCTCTCTCTCTCTCTCTCTCTCTCTCTCTCTCTCTCTCTCTCTCTCTCTCTCTCTCTCTCTCTTCCTCTCTCCTCTCTCTCTCTCTTCCTCTCTCCCTCTCTCTATCTCTCTCTTCCTCTCTCCCTCCCTCTCTCTCCTCTCCTCTCCTCTCTCTCTCTCTCTCTCTCTCTCTCTCCTTATGGCCCTGAGCTATCAACGAGGTTCACTGACTTTTTTTGTCCATTACTATGTATTAGTATTACTATGAGAATCTGAATCTAGTATTGTGCATAATATTATAGGTCCTTTTTGGGCTGAATAAGAGTTACTATTTTTAGGTTACTTAAAGATTTTGAAGCTTAAGGGTTGTTTAAATTGAAATAATTTTAGAAGAAAAAAAGGTAGTGAACAATTTACGACCATTTTGTCAGTTACAGGCCTACAAAAATTTTGTGAAAACACTGAACTGTACATCCTGATTTTTGACCTAAAACACACTTTTCAAGTTTTAGATCCTTCCCCAATTTTCATAAAACCCCCCTGCCATTGACATAGTGTTTCCTCTGGTTCTTTTTTGTCCTAGTGCCAAAGTTAGAAAGGATATTTGCATGCTTAGTTTAGACTTGATATGATGAGAATTATAATTAAGATCAGTTAGATAGTGAACGGCATTGGGTTTTAGTGATAATGTCTTCTTATTTTCAGGAGTCAAAACTAAACTTTTTCTATTTTTTATCTTAATTTTTTGCAAAATCCTTATTTATATTGTCTGACTTTCAATAGCGGTTCTGTGTACAAAATTAGCATAATAGCAGCCTAAGTGTGCGGTGTTTTACAAAAAGGGACTAAGTCCACTTTTCCTAATTTTTACCGGAAAGTAAAATGAAAATGCACAATGAAAAAATCTTTCTCACTGATCCGAATTAACAAACTTGAAATTTTTAAGACTGATTCCTTGTTAACTCCTCAGTCGGAATTCACTGGAAGTGTCGAAATTGCTGAATTACTCATTTCTTAGAACATAAGGGACCTACTCATTTTTACGTCCTTTTGGAACAATTTATAACTCAGTCAGAACTAAAGATAAACCCATTTTAAATAGACCAATCGATAGATCTCTTTGAGTTTTTGTTAGCCATATGCTTATCTCATTTTTGAAAAAAATAGACTCAGGTCCTTTTTGCAAAATACCACGGTAGTATGATCACAAATGAAGAGAAACCAGACATCGAAAACCCATGGTTTTTCTGGCCTTAGTTGTCTTTTCACGTACCGGGTTTCAATCGTGGCACCGGATTTGAATCTGGAAAGGAATTTACATTTTAATAAAAGGCAATTACATTTTAATAAAAAAAAAATTATAATGCTAAAAATATTTCACGTTTTTAGCAAAGGGATTTCAGTATTCACAAATAACTATTTCAGACACTAGCCTTTAGGGGAACTAAAGGGGTCTGATAATTCAGGTACTTCTCAATTATTGATCTAAGAGTCAAATTTTGATCGACGCCTCCACTCCCCTTCCTAAAACCACGTTGTTTACTTCCTGGAACCACCTTTCTTACAGAGGGGTTTCATTGAAGTGTTTTTAAATAAAACACATGGTGCGCTGTGCAGTTGCCAGAGACCAGCTCCTTATCTTCTTTCTTTTGACACTAAAACACTTTGCCCTTTTCAAGTGTCACAGTATATGTTTCTGTTTTTACCCCTTTTTTCTTTAAAAAAAAAAAAAAAACACAAAAATAACGTCATCAGACTTTCAATATCAGTTCATGGTTTTTAATCGTGTTTAAGTGCAAATAAAAATGAGGCATGGAAAGGGAAAATACAGGTAAATACTAGTGTTTTGCAAAGCTTATCTCTCATTTTGTCAAAAGTAGTCGTTTGCAAATATCCTCCAATAGATTTTTTCATTAAAACATTTCTTGAGCTTTACTGTTGTCAGAGATAAGCTCTTTATCTGCTTTCTTTTTATAATGAAATTCTTCTTTATATTCAAGTACACAAAGTAGACGTCTCCCTTTTCCCCTTTTTTTTTCTTAAGAAAATAAAATTATCAGACTTCCCTTGTTAGCTGTTGGTATTAAATTGATATTACAGCAAATAAAAATGATGCAAGCAAAGTGAAAACACTGGTGAATACTAGTGTTTTGCAAACTTATTAACGGTTGTTGTTTAAACATCTGTCATTAGATTTTTCATTAAGAACACGTGTTTAATTTCACTGTTGACAGAGAGCAGCTCCTTAACTTCTTTCTTTTTGTACAAAAAGTCTTCTTTTTTTTATTGTTAAAGTGCACGTTCTCCTTTTGTATCCACTTAATTTAAACAAAGACAACATTATCAGACTTCCAATATTGGTTTGTTGGTACTAAATTGTTGTAATAGCAGACAAAGTATAATATTGGTAAAAAAAAAAGAAGCAAGCAATGGGAAAATAATGGTATCATCCTGACCTTATGTCTTATCATCAACCATAGTTGTTTGCAAATATGTGAAAATAAATGTTTGAATATAAACACGTGTTTGACGTCACTGTTGCCAGATACTAGCTCCCTAACTTCTTTTTCTTATAAATTTGTTTCTCTTTTTTCAGGTGCCAAAGTTAGACAAGAAATTTACGATGCATTTGAGAATATTTATCCTATTTTGAAAGGGTTCAAGAAATAGTTGTATTTGCTCTTTTTATTTATTTTTTTGTGTTTATTTATCTTGTATTATCTTCAGATTTTTGGTGTAGTTGAATTTTCAGTCTTGCTAGAAAATTTCTTGTAAAATCAATAATAGGTATGATCGTAATCAGAAGCAATATCACTTCAAATAGTTCTAGGGTGTTGAGAAGTGAAACGATAATTAGAAATAAAACACAGTGATGGAAAGTTAGGGCTCTAAATAAACTGTTGCTTTCGGTCGGAGGGAGTATTGGATCTTCTCCTGTCCTATATTTAGGGACTCATTGAGTTTAAATGTAGAAAAATGGACTTGAAAAAATGGAATAAAAATCTATTTTAGTAAAAGAAATGCGCCTCTGGAGATATGAGCTAAAATAAGTTCAAATATTTTTTTTTTCTTTTTTGTTGCCTTACTTTATCATACCTCTAATGTTTATCTATTTCCAATAGGTAAAAAATAATATAATTTTTTAGATTATACTAAACAGCATAAAGCATAAATGTATCGAACATAATTAAACCGTGATTTAGATTTAGTTGGCATCTAAAATTTTTGTTTGCAAACCCGCTTTAAGGGTTCCATTAAAGGACTTTTTTCTCGATTCAAATAATAAAAAAAAATATTCTGCTCGAGTATTTTTGTTTTGAGAAGGATAGTTTTAATGTTGTCCATGTCAAATTCCTTTGATTTCATTATAGAAACTGTAAACATAGGAAAAAGTGATAAAATGTAAAAATATCACTTGTGAAAAAAAGGAGTATGTCTGGTTGTTTGTTATCAGTGGTGCCAATTCACGAAAGTTTAGAGGAGAGGAAGGGGGCTTTTTTCATATTAAAGATTCGAAAAAGGTATTTTTAAATCCAACCGGAGGATGGTGGTATTTTTGTTTTTTTTTCCGGGGTAGGAGAATGTCGTAAGGAAATGTGTACTTCCTGGGTTGGCCTCAGACGGCTTGTTGCTGAGTAAGTGGTAGTAGTGGTACTTGTATATAATAACCGAAAAGGGTATTTTTCCAAGTCTTATCGAAGAATTCTAAAGCCTAATTGCCCCGCCCCTTTCTCAGCAAATCTTTATAGCGAACAAAAACAAAGAACCTTTTTGGGGTATAGAAAAATGACAAGAAGAAGTACTTGATAGTAGGTTTGATCTGACCCTTCTGATTAATCCAGTCCTTGTAATTAATAAATTTTGTATGTTCCTACACTTCTGTTATTTGTTTTAGTTTTGCTTAAAGGGTTTCTAAAAGTGTAAAATTGTTTCTTGTGTACTATCTGCTAGATAAAGATATAGCCTGCCGTTTGGGAGGTGTTCCAGAGGATTTAGACCGTTTGAGGTTCGGAAAAAAACGAAGGGAAACAAATTATAAATAAGAAACCAAAGAAGTGGTGGTTCCAACCATTGAAAAAAAAGACTGATTTTAGAAAAGATTTCCTCTAAGCCGTTTCTCGGTGCTCAAAAAACAAAGCAAGAAAAGAGGCATACTGTCGTTGGTCATATCCAACGTTTTTCACATGTCTGAAGTAATTGCAAGAAACCGTTTGCAAATGCCCCATTCACAATAAGAATTTAACTAATATCGAGATTTAGCTTGCGCTAATTTGAGCCAATTAGTATTTTTTATCAGATATCTGATTGGCTCAAATTAGCGCTAGTTGAATCTCAAAATGAATAAAAACTAGTTGTGGATAGGGCATAAGCTTTTCATATCACCAATATGTCAAGAATGTCAACGATATCATGTAGATGAGGAGGATCGAAGTGTGATTGAACATACACATAGTGATTGCCTTTTTGCTTCTCCCTGTGAATGCAAATCAGCAAACGGGTTTTGCCAATTATTTCAGAGTTTGAAAATGTCAGACCTGAAGTTTAGGCGTAGTGCCAGCGGTACATAAAAGAGAAAGACTAAATTTTGACATAAGTTCCTTGGAACCAGAGAATTGACTCGGTGAAAAAGGGGAAGAAAAAAAAGGTATATATAAAAAGAATGACTAATTTTTTGAAGTAAATTCTAAGATATGCTACCTTAATTGACTTAACTGTGAAGGCAGTGTGGTTTCATAATTTATTTAGATTAATTTAACTACTTATTCGACTATTACTTAAGATTGACCTAATACAGAAAACGTTAAGAATTTTCTTAAATGTGAAGCCAGTGTTGTCTCAGAATACATTTGTATTGACTTGATTGCTTAATTTGACATAATTACTTAATTTGGTTTAGTTACATTAAATTCACTTAATACAGAACCTATTAAAAATTGACTTATATGTGTAGCCAGTGTGGTCTTAGAACGTATTTGGGTAGTTTGACAGTTAAGATGGATAGACAGACAGATCGCTTTAAAATATTTGGTCATCTGTTTTTCGGTAGTTGCAGCAAGTGTGACTATCTTTTGTGTCATTGGACATTTTTTTTTCATGCGACAACTTTGGTATGCGTCATTGCAGAAAGTATCATCGTTTGAATTATAATGGTGTCTGTTGGGTATGAATTCCCTACCCCCGGGAAAGGGAATTTTTATTTAACTGCCAATCATCCAAACTAAGGGTAAAATTTGTACAGGTCTAGGAGAAATACACCCATACAAAATTGCAACTAGCAAATTATATTTATTTAGTATTATATATATTATCTGACGTTGCATTTATTTTAAACATTTTTAATGTTTAATATAGCAAAGCCATTTATGGTAAGAATGTGTAATGCCTTAGGCAAATTTTAATGTAAAAAACGACTGCAAATGGTAGGCCAAGTGCCAAAATGGTAGGAGTGTGCCAACATTGCCAACTTTGGTTTTAAACTTATCTTTGATTAGTTGATGATTGACTAGTTAAGGTTGATTGATTGATCAGAATAGTCGAAGCTAGAATAATAGCCTTTTCAAGAGAACTAACTATATAAAATGCTTTTATTAGGTAAGAATTCCGTTTCTTGTCTAAAAAGTTCAATGCTAGAAGAATCCCATGAAATATTTTGTAGTACTATTTAATGACGGTATCGTATATATTGGTAAATTATTTCAACCGTTGAGGTCATGGGGACTCCTTCCCATTCCCCCGCCCCCTCACACAGAAAAAGGAAAAAACAAGCTATGCAATTTTGATATAATTTCGTGTATTTTCCATTTAACCACATATTTTTCCTGTTTTCCCAGCTGTGAACTTCTAAGTTTTTTCATGTTTTGTTTGTTTGTTTTAATGAAAGCAGAGCAAAGAATTATAACAAAATTAATCTTTTTTATGTAGATTTCGAATGATAGTGTCTTTAAATAAGAGTTGCAATTTCAAATTTGGAATTGTACATCACAAATTGTAGCCATGAGTGGAATCTTCTGTACATACAGTTATTGGTGCAATTTCTTGTTGGTACAATTTTTGGAGGTGTGAAAAGTGCTATGCTTCAGGGTAATGTGTGGTCAAACGAAATTGCTCCGTGATAGAAGGGGTCAATAAATGGCCTCAATAGACAGTTCGAATTTGATTTAGCCTCAAAAGAAATCATATCGTTATATATAAAAGTAATGGCACTTCACAGTGACCGAGGAAATTACTGACAGACACCCTTTGCAATGATAGAAAAGACAAAAGCCCTTTCCAACCATGCGTAAGAACGATGACACACCAAACAATATTGTTTAAATGGGCCAACAGTGACATTTGTGCAACCACAGAAGGGAGTGATGATGAAACAGTGACGGAAAACAATAAAGAAATTCAATTCTTAGAAATGACGTATATAAAAGCAGTAAAATGACGTAGAATGTAGAAAGCAAATGATGTAGTTAGCAGTAGTAAAATATAAAAGTAATTGAACGTAGGTGAATGACGAATAATGATTCCCTGGGAGTATTTACCCATGGAAGATTGACTGCAGAACATTTTTGGAATTATTTATTTGGGAGGGGGGGGGGGGGGGATTTAAAAATTAATAAGACAGGTGAATGGATGTAAATGCTACTAGAATTGTACTGACAAAAATATAAAAACCTGGTGCCTGAATTTCTTCCTCCATGCTTGGAGGATGACAGTCAGTGGCGCCAATTTATGAAAAATGTGGAGGGGGGGGGGGGCAAATATATCTAAAAATTTTGGGGAGGCTATTGTGGGATTTTCCCAATGAAAATACCACAGAATGGTATTCTTCTATGAAATTACCAAAAAAAGGTATTTTTCGAAATTAGGTGGGAATAAAATAGGGGTAAGGAGTAGGTAGCGCCCACATAAGATTGCGGTTATTACAGATTGTATCCAGGTATAATTCCAGTCTTCGTACTAGTTTTTTTTTTTTTTCAAATAAAGTAAGCTCTAACGAATAGTTTGTTTCCATAGGTTTCTAATAGCCTTTTTTCCCGAAACACTCTTGGTCAGCTTTTCATGCTTATTCAAATAGTAATAAATTGGATTTCTAATATCAAGTTTTTTTTGGTCGGATTTTAAATCCTTAAAAAGGGTCTGTTTTAAAAACAGTTCTGATTTATAACTAGCTTGTCTGTTGCATGTTGCTGCAGTCTCAAAATAAAGAAAATTCAAGCGAAAAGATCTGAAAAATTTCTCCCCGCGGGTAGCTCCTCCTCTGCGAAATCCCCCCCACGTATTAACAACGATCTTTTTTTAATTTGAAAGATTCCCACCGCGGAAAATCCTTCACATGCGAAAAATTGCCCACTCGCCTGGTAATAGTCGAAAAATTGATTACAATGAACTGATAAACACGAAATATTTAATTTTTTTAAAACCTCATGCTTTCCACAATAGAGTTAATCCAGGCTGAATAAAATTGTCTTTTCCCTACATTTATATAAATTTCCTATTAATGTATTTAATTACATATGCAAGAAGTTAGAAAAAATACCCCCTCCCCTCCATAAAATTAACACCTGGAAAATATTCCTCATATGTAAATAACGATGGTATTTTTAGACGTAAAAAGTAGTTGAAAAATATGGTTTATCAAATTGACGAAACTTAATACCAGATTCAGGACAGTTTTTTTTGAGTTTATTTTTTTTGTAAAGTGTAGTAGATGACAAAATTCGTAATTAGCTAACCTGTTAATTAAATACCCAGAAAATATGAATATTATGACCGCCAAGTTTTGTGTCGAAGGGTCTCTAATTTCATTCACCGCAAAAGGTACGAAGAGGGCTTCGGAGGGGGTGGGGGAGGAATTTATGCCTACAACCTTTGCAAGAGGGTACGCAAACACTTCTTGATGTTTCTAGGCAATCAGATGAACAGTGTAGCACTACATACAGTACACAGACATACATTCTATTTTATATATGTATATTTATATACAGAAGACAGTAAAAAAACATGAATGTATTATTTTTATCTGTCTACTCTCCTGTAAAAGTTAGGTTGTGCAACAAATCGTCTTTTGAATTACTATTGCCGAGTATTCCAATGCTTTTCTTTTTATTACCATAATTCCTTTTTATAAGCAGCCTGGATAATTCTTCTATTAGATTAAGAAATTTATCTGAAGGTCAAGTTGTATTTAGAAAAAATAAATATATACATTCAGTGAATTAGATTTCTTTGAATAAATAATTTTCAACACATAACGCCCTTTTAATTGATTCTTGAGCGTATATATGAATATTAAAGCCTAGTCTACATTAAATGCATTAAATTGTGCGAAAAGCATAGATACGAGATTGTTAAATTAAGATTATAATAAAAAAAAATTATCACTTAATACATTCAAAAAATGATTAGATAATAATTAAATTAACAGAACAATAATTAAAAAATAAATTATTAGGTAATTAATAAATCGAAAAAAAAATTGTTAATGAATTAAAATTTTGTTAGGATCTAGCCTTAAATTTTTGAAAGACAGAAGGGCGCTAATCAAGATTTTGTGCCAGGTGCAAGAGAAGCCAGAACCGTCACTGTAATCTATCATCGTAAAAAAAATTATTTCAGGCTTCTTCTTACATTTTCTCTCCGAACGGGGAATATAATAACATTACAGATCGGTAACTGAAAGCTCCGAGAGGATTTCCAATAGCCGTTATGCAAATCCATTGCGTCACTGTAATCTATCATCGTAAAAAAATTATTTCAGGCTTCTTCTTACATTTTCTCTCCGAACGGGGAATATAATAACATTACAGATCGGTAACTAAAAGCTCCGAGAGGATTTCCAATAACCGTTATGCAAATCCATTGCAATTGCCAACAAGAAGGAATCGGATTCAATTTGATTGCTGAATCTAGAAGCTGGGATCTGTGAACCGTTTTAGCTGTCAGTAAGTAAGTCTGAATGGTTATGTGAGCCATATAGTAAAAATATTATTGAGTTTATAGCTGGTATCTATATTACGTTTAAGCTCCAGCATAAAGGCTCGGGAGGTCAAGGTGGTGGTGGTAAACGAGGCTTGTGTAAATCAAGCGTGGCTACTGACAATGCGATGGTTCTGGAAGGCTTCCGCTCCTGATTTTCCGAACGGGGAATATAATAACATAAGAGGTAGGTATTGATTCAGAGTTCAATCAGTATTGATTCAGAGTTCAGTATTGATTCAGAGTTCAAAGTGAACGGACCTCTCATAAATTGGGTATTTTATTATCATTGTCAAACCAGTTAAGCTTTTTCATTGAATTATAATCTCAGTGAAGTTAGTTAGATTTCGCAATACCCAAGTGAGGTATTCCAGTTTTCGCAATAATAAAGATTATTATTCATCATTCAATGCTCTCGTCAGAATAAGATGTAGTTAAGACCTCTGTGTGGCGTGAATTTATGTGACAATATTATATCAAGGATTATTGATATATTGTGATTAGATGGGACGTAAAAGGAAAAATGCTAAGCAAGAAGGCATGGACAGTTCATTTGACACCTCAGGACTCAGTTCTAGCTCGAAACCGGAAATATCGATACTAGCTGCAGATTTTAAGCAAATTCTTGATGTTGTGAAAGAAAATGGAAATAAGTTGGGACAATATCAAACAATCAATTAGGAACTCTTACCGCAAGGGTGGATAACTTGGAAAAAGAACAATCGCTACAAACGAATAAGATAAACAATACTGAATCGAAAATTGGAAAGATTGAGAATGAAACCTCTAGCCTCAAAATGCAAATAAAAACTTGCACGGATGAAATAATGGAATTAAGAAGGAAAAATGAAGATTATATGTTTCTGATTGTGAGAATGGAAGCTGCAAAGCTAGAAAAATAATGTCATCTTATGGAACGCAGCTTGTAAGGATAATAACCACGCTCAAGTTCTATTCACAGAGGTAGTTCGTCACGGGCTGGAAATGCCCGAAGTAAATTTCACAGTTACTCATTATGATAGCAACCGTAAATTTTTGAAGGTGACACTGATAAAAAAGACGATAAGTTTGCCATATTGAAGAACGCTAGCAAGCTTAAGGATAAGACATTCCCTGGAAACAACAGCAACCTGTTCATCAGTGATGATGTCCCAACTGAAATCCGTAAATTGCGAAAGCTCCTTCTAGTGAAAACGTGACAAATTACGAAAAGATCATGGATGTGATGCCTGGATATCGAAGGGGTTTCAGCCGAATCTGCTAGTGAAAAGACCAGACGGCTCGATTACCAAATACACATTCAATGATGCCATACCGGAGATTGACAATTTTCATAAAAAATTTTCCATCGCCCGAAGGGAAGTGCCTGTTATATTCCCTGTCGATGTTCAAATGTCGTAATGTCGTGGGTTGCAGTAATAGTTCATGTGCCCAAGTAATATGAATGAAAACATTTAAATTGAAAGTGTTTTTTTTTTATGTTTAGTTTATATAAGTGTATTATTATTATTATTATTATTTTTTTTTCCTTTTTTTTTTTTTGTTTATAGCCACATAGAGGTTAAATTAAAAGTTGCGCAGATTAGTCGTACTGAGGGGAAAACGACTTGGAATGGAGATTATTTTTTTTGTTTTTTTAATTGTTATTTTTTATTATGGTTTGCAGGTCTTTTGGGGCATGGTGTGGTTTCTCTTAACGTGGGATTAATATTTGATAATGGATAGAGATAATCGTGAAATTCCATCATCAAGGTTAAAAGAATTTGAGCGGAATTCTCTTTCATTTCAGTCAATTTTTCAAAACTATTGTAGCTGGTGATGATGAAGATACTTCTAGTAATTTTGATATCCCAAAAAATCAATATATATTTATGAATGAGCTGGTAAGAAAAAATGTAAATACAAGTAGGATGTCGTTTTGGAATTGCCGGGGTTGGAGGGACTGCGCAGGATGTGATTGAAACTTTTTTGTCGGATTCAGATACAGATATATTAGGCCTATGTGAAACTTTTTTAGATGATTTTTCAATTGAAAATATACATGTAAAAGATTACCAATTTTTTCACATCGGTCGGAAAAGACAAAAACAAGGGGGTCTAGGTGTTTTGATTAAAAATTGCATACCAGCACGTATAAGGATTGATTTTTTGCCAATGAATATTGAAATGATTTTTGAATCTTGTGTAGTTGAATGCTCTTTTCCAAATAATCGGAAGTTTTTAATTGCAGTTATTTACCGTACTCCGTCATCCAGCCAGATAGAATTTAAAAATTATTTTGAAAGTATGTTGGATAAATTAGCTAGTCTTAATACTCCTTATTTAGTTTATGGGTGATTTTAATATTGATTTAATGAAACTCCTATCTGCAGATCAGAATAGAATAGATAGAAATATTTTTGCAGTTTTTGGAGGGCCCACTATCTTATGGACTAAACCCCGTATGTTTTGTGCCCTCTAGAATAGCTGATACATCATTTTCACTTATTGATAATATTTTTTCACCTTATAGTGCTGTTAATACATTTATTATTCCTGATGATTCATCTGACCACTGTATAATTATGTCTTATTTTCTTATAAATTTTCCGCATAATAAAAAAAATCAAACCAAGCGTAGAGATTTTTCACATAAAAATGTGTTAAGGTTAAAAGAAGGGCTTGGTGATGTTGATTGGAGTCCTGTAATTGATGAGAAGGATCCGAACCAATCATTAGATAAATTTTATTATATTATGAATGAAAAGCTTGATCTTTTTTGCCCATATAAGAGCCCGAGAGGAAAGAAACTCACCCCCAAAAAAACCTTGGATAAATGAATCACTTTTGAGATCTATTAATGAGAAAAATCGTTTATATAAAATTAGAATAAAATATCCCACGGAAATAATATAACGCGTTTTAAAAATTATAAGAATATGCTGGTAAGGATCCTTAGAGTAAGTGAAAGACTTTATTATGAAAAATCTTTTCGAAATTCAGATTCCCCTAGAAAAACTTGGAGTTTGATTAATGATAAAATTGGAAGAAATAAAAAAGTTGTTTACACCCTGAAGGTTATTTGATATTAATGGTAAAGAATTTAGAGGACCACAAGCTGTTGCTAAGAAGTTTAGTGAATATTTTGCTAGTATTGGATCATCTGTTGTTTCAGGAGAAGTTGACCTTTCTTCCCCAAGGTCGCATAAAAAATATCTACCGCCTACTGAAGATACGAGCATATTTATGGCCCCGGTTACTTTTGCAGAATTTCAAAAGGTCATTAAGAATTTAAAAAATGGTAATTCATTGGGATATGATGAACTTTCAACTAATTTGCTAAAAAATATTGCAGGTGTAAATTTTTGAACCATTGCTTCATATTTTAAATTTATGTATTTTCTCAGGTACATTTCCTAAAAGATGGAAAATTGCACGTGTAATACCATTGCATAAAAAAGGAGATAAATCTGATACAAATAATTATCGTCCTATTGCAATTTTATCACCATTGTCTAAAGTATTGGAAAAAAATTTTAAAAGGAAGGATTACTAATTATCTAGATAAAATAAATTTTTTTTACCAAATATCAGTTTGGATTTAGGGCAGGCTATTCGACGGAACAAGCAGTTGCAGCTCTTGTATTAGAAATAAATGACTGCTTAGATAGTAATTATCATGTATCTACTGTTTTTTTATGATGTTAAAAAAGCATTTTTGACATTTTAAACCATGAAAATTCTTTTTGATAAAATGGAAAATTCCGGTATAAGAGGGAAAGGACTAGAAATAATAAGATCATACCTTTATGGACGTAAAAATCGTGGTAGATGTTGATGGACATTTGTCTAGTTTAAATGATCTTGAAGATAATGGTGTCCCACAAGGATCGGTATTAGGTCCGCTTTTATTTTGATGTATATTAATGATCTTCCACGATGTTTGCAGGGAAATAATGGTCTTGCAATTTTATTTGCAGATGACACAGCTGTTTCTGTTAAAGCGAAGGATTCATCTACATTGATTCAAAATTTGTTTAACACTGTTATTTCAGTTAATCGATGGTTTGTTTCTAATTATTTAGTACCGAATTTTAAGAAGACTGAATTTATGGTTTTTGGTCATTCAAAACGTGCTACTAAAAAAATTTCATGTCAGGAGCTTCAAGTTGGTGAGCATAAAATACGTAGAGTTCAATCGTATCGTTATTTAGGAGTTTTTATTGATCCCCTTTTGTCATTTTAAACTCATATTGATCATTTAAGGGTGAAACTTTCGCAAAATATTGGGTCTATGTATCGTTTGCAACATGTTTTTCCATTTTCAATTTTAAAAATAATTTATCATTCTTTGATTGCTCCTTATTTAAATTATTGCACAATTATTTATTTAAATACTTTTTGGACGCATATAAAACCCCTACAGATCCTTTAAAATAAAGCAGTGAGAATACTTGGAAATTTTTTACATCGTCCATCAAAACTTAGAGATGCATCGGAAAATGAAATATTATTTCTTTTCTTGAATTTATTAGATCTGAAACATATAAGAGAACTTAATATATCACTATGGCATTTTAAAATACAAGATCCTAGTAGTCATTTTTATGAAAAATCTCTGTTGATTCTGCCCCCTCCTTCGGCTCTTAGGTGTTCTGGAACATATCGAATTCCCTTTGTTAATTGTGAAAGATCTAGATATTCAATTAGATACCAAATACCATTTATTTCAAATAAATATAGGCTGAAATATAGAATTCAAATTGAGGCATCATTTCGGCAAATATCAGTTCTAAGGAAGAAAATATTAAAATTATGTATTGACCTGTGATGGTGGAATAGAAATTTTTTATTATTATTATTATTATTTTTTTTCTGTTTATATTTGTTACCCATGTTGGGATAGCTTTCCGTGCCTCACTTGTCCAGCGTTTGTTTTCTTCTTTATGTTTGTTATGTTTTTTTGTTTTTTTCTTTAACCAGGTTTTTTTTTTTTCTTTCTCTCTTTTGTTATGATGAGGAAATGTTTTTTTGTTTTGTTTTTTTACCCAATTTTACGAGCTTTGCTCTCTGTTGGGGGTATATGTTTTTTGTTATGTTGAATTAATCAAATAAACAGTTAAACAGGTAACTGAAAGCTCCGAGAGGATTTTTCAATAGGCTCGGGAGGTCAAAGTGGTGATGGTAAATGAGGCTTGTGCAAAGCAAGAGCAAGCGTGGCTACTGACAAGGCGTTGGCTCCTGAAGGCTGACGCTCCTTATATTCCAAACGGGGAATATAATAACATTAAATTTCGGTAAGTGAAAGCTTCGAGAGGATTTCCAATAACGGTTATGCATATTCATTGTAATTACAATCATGAAGAAATTGGATTCAATGTAACTGCTGAGCCTAGAAGGGAGGATCTGTAAACACTTTTAGCTGTCGACAAGTAAGTCTTAATGGGTATGTGGGCCATATGGTAAAAATCTATTTTTTAGAGTTTAGTTATTATTTTATATTATATTTAAGCTGTAGCATAAAGGCTGGGGGAGGTCAGAGTAGTGGTGGTAAATGAGGGTTGTTGAAAGCAAGCGGGAATACTGACAAGGCGTTGGCTCCTGAAGATTGACGCTCCTGATCTTCCAGGTGGGGAATATAATAACTTTAAAAGTCAGTAACTGAAAGCTTTACAGTCAAGAAGAAATCAGGTTCAACTTAACTGCTGAGCCTAGAAGCTGGAATCTGTAAGCACTTTTGGTAAATTTTTGCCAAATCATATTATTGAGTAACAACTACAGTGAATATACCATTCGATGCCTTTTTTTTTATGCTGATTACGAATATAATAATCATTTTTTGTCGGTATTTCAGCGCCCCTCTAACCTAACCTAACCCCACCAAATGTGCAAATATATATCCTGAATTGACATATATAGGGGAGGGGGCTAAAATTCAATTGCGACAGAAATGATTATTATATTCGTAATCAGCATAAAAAAAGGCATCAAATGGTATATTCACTTTATTTTTAAGTCAATAATATGATTTGGTAAAAATTTACCGCACTTTTAGCTGTAATTAAGAAAGTCTTAATGGGGTATTCAAGCCATATAGTAAAAATCAATTATAGAGAGTATAGTTATTATCTATATTATGTTTAAGCTGTAGCAAAAAGGCAGAGGAGTTCAGGGTGGTGGCGGTGAATGAAGCTTGTGTAATGCAAGAGCAAGCGAGGCTATTGACAAGGCGTTGGCTTCTGAAGGCTAATTTTTTTTTTATATAAGCTATTGTGGTGCAAAGAAGCGATTTAGTCCAAACGCCATCTTGGAATTTTCCATGGAAAATAACACAAATTAAGCACGTTCTTAAAGAAAAGAGGATGAAACCTATGTTTTGCTCTTGATTGAATTTATGTATGAAATTTAAAACTAGATTGATTCACTTATGGTGAGTGAAAAAAGTCAACTTTCACAATTTTGACTTCAGAGCACATGACTGTTGTTCAGAATAAGCACCTAAATACTATACCATCTGATGTTTGGCAGTAGGCTAGCCTATTGGTTGTCAACCTGGCAAATCTATTCTTGGCTTATGTTACTCATCTTTTTATTAGTAGGAGCTATTCTGTCTTTTGCTAGTTAAAACTAGTCAAATCTATTTCATATGCTAAACTTCCCTAGCAGATCAAAATGATAGGTTAATCAATGTCTGTTGATTTGGCCAGTGCCTAGCCTAGCCTAATCTTGGACATGTATCCTGAAAAAAAAAGTATTGATAATAGCCTAGAATAGGGACTGTTGAGAACAAAACATCTTATAGACTTGTCTTAAAACTTTACCAATTTCAGAATCCATAGTGTATTACTTAAATTACCTTAAATCACACTTGCCAGCAATAAGGACAAATACTGTAGATATAGATCACAATGGTGATGACCTGGCTCACAAGGCACATCTCAAACTGTGCACCATGACTTTCCACACCTATCTGTGTCAACAGCTGACTTTAGGCATCAGTACTAGGAAACATGACTGTATTCTTGCTAAGGGAGTTCTATAGGCCAATCACATTGTTTGGGAAAAATTGTTTCACAACCTAGTAGCCTATTAGCATGTTTATGGTAAAGTTTTAGGGTTTGCCCCTCTGGTTCTTGAAAAATTGTCCATCTTGAATATGTTTAGGATAATATCTTGGTTGGGACATCCACCACATGGCTAATATGGGAGTAAAGTTTCATTTGTGATGCAAATGGATGTTATATTTAGATTGAGGATACAATTCTAGGTATATATTCACACATTAGGAGGGTGGGGGTATATATTATGTGAATATAGCCTATAGCTCTAAGAAATTCATGAATTTTGGTAAATATTTACCAAATCATATTTATTGAGTTAGGAATAAAGTGAATGCACTATTCAATGCCTTTTTTTATGCTGATTACTAATATAATAATCATTTTTATTGGAAATGAAAATTTGTCCATCTGGACAATTTTGTCCAGGAAATGAACATTTGTCCATCTGGACTCCTAGGCTTAAAATACTGGTTGGCTAATTTAAAGATTTGTATATATATACACTGTCAAGTTAGCCATCTGGTGGTATCCCTCTTGGTTGTAGATCAATTTATATGCCATTAATACATCCCCAAGTCTGAATATTTTGTTGGGGACTGTCCTTTCCTGAATTTAAAAAAGAATAGCTACCAGAGAAAATTCTCCCTTATTCAATATAAAAAATTCAGTACTAATGCATTATAACTAAACCAACACTATACATGAAAGAAGTCAAGTTTGGTTAATGCTAATGAAATAAAATTAAATAAGATGAATAAATAATAGTTTAGAAACAAATTTGGGCTATATTTTTGCACATTAGGGGGGTGGGGAGTAAGTATAGCATGTATCAAATAGTAACCTAACCTAGGTACCTCTCCTCCCTAAACCCCAAAAATCAACTGTTTAAATATTGTCAACTCAATGAAAAACCATACTTTGCCATCAATTTATCTAGCAAAATACCCATTTGTCTGGTTTCCTTGTACAGTCTATAGGGCTGGTTTAGTTATAATGCATAAGCACCAAAAATTCTAATGATGTAAGTTTCATTAAATCTGAAATATCTCTGTCTCTGGCACAAAATGGGTGAAGTTAAATGATTCCTCTAAGATTCCTAGGAAAGCAGGTGTCAGCTTTTAGTTTTGTGTCATTTATTTGGATCTCTTATCACACAAGGTATGGCAAGATTGACCAACAGCTAGGAATAGTTTGGTTTCAACTGGAAAAGCTTTCAATAGACAAGATAGAATTATCCTTTAAAGTATCAAATAGCCTTAACAATTTTTTAGACCAATGTTATGGTAATGCCTCTAGTACTGACAATGCCTATTATCAGACACATATTTTGAATAATATGTGTATTTCATAAAAATGAACAGTTGAAGAAGAATATATGCTTGACTTTCACCCTCTGCATGTAATGGTGTCTGAGCTTGCACAGTCAAAACACTAACTTCCACCTTGTGCCAGAGGAATAGCTACCAGAGGACTCTAGCCCTTGTCCTGAAGGATTACAACTCTAGTATGTCAAACTCTTGGCTAAGGGGTCCAAACACAAACACTAGACTCATAATCTTGGATAGAGTGATGTTGACAGTTTAATATGGTTAGGATTAGGCTAGTTAGGATTGACTATAATCTAAGAAAACTGTTTTTTTTTTTAACATTTAATTCAGGCAAAATTCAGAATTGTAATAAATGAATCATCAATTCTGGACTTGGAATTAAATCTGGTGCTTGGGCACTAAATGGGCCTTAACAAGGAAATCAGTCACAAAAACCATTTTTGACAGGTTAACCACTAGAGAGTAATACAATGATAGCATGGTTTTCATTGTGTATACAATATTTAAGCTGTTGTTTTTTGGGGTTTAGGGGGGGGGGGATGGGGGAAGGTACCTAGGTTTGGTTAGGTTATGTATTTAATATATGCTATGCTTTACCAACCTCCCCCCCTCCTAATGTGCAAATATATAGCCCAAATTTGTTTATAAACTACTATATTCATCCTATTATATTTTATTTCATTAGCATTAACTAAACTTGACTTTAGAAAGGCCCATATAATGCCCAAGTACCAAATATTCTTGAGGGTAATGGTCTCCTCACATTAGGGCTGGCATCCAAACAGGACTTTTTGGAAAGCCAAATTATAATTCAAACTTATAACAAGCAGGAATTAGTGTCAATGAATAAATGAACAGAAATTATAATGAATAATCACATCAAACATATACTACATATACTACATCAAACATTATACTTTAGGTAACAGATACTACTATAGATGAATAAATGAATCCTAAAACAATCAGAAGTTCTAATAAATAATTATGTAAAGCTTAATACATACATCTCATCTCAAAAAGGGAGTAGTGTTGGGTTACTGCCAATTCTTAATCTTCTAAAGGGCAGATCACCATGTTTCACATGGTTAATCAGGGCTTACAAATTAGGTTGGTGCTTTTCCCTCTCTCAACTGTTAGAAAAGGTTGCTATTTGTGATTTATTGAACAAATATATTTCAAACAGTGTATATATGTATATATATATATATATATTATATATATATATATATATATATATATATATATATATATATATATATATTATATATATATATATCTATATATATATATATATATATATATATATATATATATATATATATATATATATATAATATATAAATATATATATATATATATATATATATATATATATATATATATATATATATATATATATATATATATATATATATATATATATATATATATATATATATATATAATATATATATATATATATATATATATATATATATATATATATATATATATATATATATATATATATATATATATATATATATATATATATATTGGCGGTTTTCAAATTTGCTGGCAGATTTTGTCTGAAAATACTAATTTTTTTATATATAAAAATAATTTTGCTGAAAGAAAAGCTGTCAAAAACATAAGTTGTGCTCTGCTGTGCAAAAAGTGGGGTAGCATATTAGCAATGCTACTTGGCAGTTTGCATGGCCTAGTAAAATTTGTTGGCAGATTTTGTCTAGAAATACCAGTGCTTCCACTATCCCCAAATTTTGGGGCTTTCCCCAAGAATCTTGTCTTCTCAAAAAAAAAAATCTGTTCCCCCAAAACCCCTTTTGTTCAGGTTGCTACCCCTAGTAACTATCACTTTCACTTAATTTGACATAATTTTTTGACTATTTTCCAAAGTTTTTGGTCTCAAATATCTACTAGCCTACATATCAAAAACCAGACATTGAATTACTTATCTTTCTTCCTATGCTAGTAAAAGCATAATGTACATAAGACTATATCATTTCATCAAAGATTATCTTGTGATGTGTGGTAAAGAATTTCGTTTGAACACATATATGCTCAGTGTAATCCTGAGCATCAATGCAAAAAAGAGTTATTTTAGACAGCTGTACTGTGAGTTTAAATTTTGTGTTCTTTTGCTATTCTGTTTAATTTTCAAATGTCTGAAAATATAAGAGAGTTAGATATAAAAAGTATTCTAAAATGAAGAAGGGAAAGTATGGTACTTATGCAGAGAAGGAAAGGGGATTTCATAATAAATTTGGAAATATTTTCATTATTGAGATCTAAATTAGATAAACATACCATCTAATTGTATATTATACCATAATTGTATGTTTCCATCATAAGCAAATATGACTCAACAATGTTTAAATATTTGCTGGGGGGGGGGGTGACATCTGGAAATTTTGGCCTGGGTGTCACAAGACCATGGTAATCAGGACTAGAAATAACTGATGAAACTTGACTGATTGTTAAGTAAATGATACTATTAATTCCTGGAAGTTTTGACAATTTTTATTTTTTAATATTATGATTATACAAGGGAAAATTAAAAAAAATGAAAGAGTTCCATGCACATGTGCTATATAACCACTTAACAATGGGTGGGGGGGGGGGGGGGGGCTGATGACTATCAAGAGGGCAGAAAATAGGGAGGTACTATGGAGAATTGGAAGAATATGGCTGTTTTGCAAGGGTCTATGTTTGAAAGAGTCCCTACACTTGAGTTTTATAATTGTATGAGCACAAGGAAGTTGAAGACTGGAGCCTTTCCTGTAAAGCAGTGTTTGTATGAGCAGTAATGGCCAACCTGCAGGCTGTATGCAGCCTGTTGTGAATATTTTTATGGCATTTGAGATCCATCACACATGTAAAAAATATAATGGTAAAAATGGCAAAAACCCAAAATGCTAGAAAATACATGTTATTTTTGCATCCAGTTATTATCTTAAATTGCAGCTTGGAACAAAGCTAATCATTTTCCATCCTTGCAATGCCCTGTGATGACTTCTGCAGGTTGTTTGATTTGGTTGTTTACTACATTCCATTTGAGGACTCAGCAGCTTCCCAGTTGTACTGGAACTCCTGCTGTAGCCATTCTTTGTCAAGATTTTGCTTGAATGTACCATCAAATCAGAAGCCACTATCATCAGAGTTGATTCCACAAGTTTGCTACTTGCTGGCTGAAGAAATGGCTTCTTTCTCAGATTGAGGAGTGTTTCTTGGAGATTTTCTTGGAACCTAGTCACAGAACATTCTGGGGGGGGGGGTAATGTGACCAGGGAAAATATTTTTGGAAATAATTTTATGGGCCATAATCATGTTGCCATGTTTCCTTTGGTATCTGAGAGTAAAAAGCTTTAAATGATGTAAACACTCTTTTATGGCATTTGTTTGAGACTTTTGACCACTTTGGTTTGCCCTTTGTTTTACTCTCTAGTATTTCTTTGTCCTTCTTGAAGTAGGGTGACACAAGGGACATTCCAACCTCTAGGCATGGGCAAACTAGTGCCTTGTAGAGCTTTATAAATACTTTTTGGGTATCTGCTGGAGTTCTTTTGATCATTCTGAGAGATTGGATGGCAGACAACAATACAGATTTACATGGGTCCTGAACTTAAGTTAATAATCAACAATGACTCCAGATGTCTTTCTTCAGAAACTGCAAAGAGGGTTACCTTGGAGATGGTATTGCTGATGTGGATTGTGATTGCCAAGTGGATTACATGGCATTTATCAGCATTTGAAGAGAGGAACCCATACAACTTGTGTTCTTTCTGGAAGGAAACTGTGTATCTACTGAATTATAACATCAACAGCTGCTACTTTTACTTCTGTGATGAGGAATTCATGACAAACTCTGTCAAATGCTTTTGAGATGTGCAGGACCACCATGTCAAAAGGGAATGGTTTATCCAACAATGATGTGACATACTCATATTTCTGTATTAGGTTAGTACTAATGGATTGTGAAGCCATGGCAAGTGGGAGTGAGAATGTTGTTTGTTTCAAAGTGCTGAATTAGAGCTCTGTTGACAAATCTCTTGAGTACCTTTACAACTGCAGAAGTGATGCTGATGGGACAGTAATTTTCTGCATGATCTTTGACATCTTTCTTGAGGATTGGTATGATATAGGATGTTTTTTAATCTGACAGTAGTTCTGCATTTTGTAGGGACAGCTGGAAGAGTCTACACAGGGGAGAGCTGAGAACATTTTGGCACTCCTTGAGAACCCTTGACTGTATCATGTCTGATCCTTTGGATTTGTTAACATCAAGTTTATCAAGGCTAGTTAAGACCATTTCTTGAGTAACTGACAATTTAGGCATTGCATCAGATATTAAATCTGATGGTGCTGCAGGAATAGTTGGACAAGATTGGATCATGAAAGCAGAGGCAAACTGGATATTTAACACATTAGCCTTATTTACTGGCAATGAGTGGATTGCACTGTTACGTTTGGGGTTAAGAATGGTGTAAACTTTAAGATTTTAGCAGGAACATGTCTATAGAAGGATTTGGGGTCTGCCTTAATATCTGTGGCAAGCTTTTCCTCATGTTCAGACTTCAGTTTCCTAACTGCATTGGAGGCAAGGTTTTGAGCCTTTGCATACCTCTGACAATTTTCCAGTGTTTTCTTCTTCTTGTACTTTTTCCAGGCTGTGGGTCTCCCATTCATAACCTTAAATCACACTTGCTAGCAATATGGACGAATCCAATGCATGCCAGTTAGTGATGATGGGGCTGTGGGACATCTTCTGCATCCCATTGAGTGAGCCATGGTTTTGTTGCCCAGTCCTTGTTGAGATTTTATTTGAAGCTATCAATTGTTGAAGATCCCATTTTCCTCTTGCTTAGGCTGTCAACAGACCTACCATTCAATTGTAGAAGAAATTGTTTCTATTGCTGGGTATATGCTGGGTTTCAATAGTCACTATTGCTGGGTATCTACTAGTGATTGTTCCCTTAATGATACCAACAGTTGAATTTGAGGTTTTCATCCACAACAACCCCCAAATCTCTTTCCGAGGTAATCTCAGAAAATCTGTTGTCTCTGGCGAAAATTAGTTTTCTCTTTGTATCCTTTGTGAGGAATGGAAGTGTTTTGGCTGTTTTTGGTTGATGACAGGGGAATGCTTCTTCTCAATTGATAGGAGGGCTTCCTTAACATTTGTCCATGGTGTGTTGATATCAGAACTGATTGATTCTGACCAACTTATTGAGGCTAGTTTCTTCTGTATTGCTTCATAGTCAATAATAGGTTAAGGACAAAAATTAGTTGTAGACAACTATTCAAGGATCAGAGGCAACACTGTAGCGTTGCCTATAGTAAAGGCCATACAGCTCCAATGTTTTATTATTTATTTTTTTCCCCAGAGGCACTTCATATGGAAGGGTTGTCATAGAAACTTCAAAGGGGGGGGTTGGGCTTGTTTGATTGGAAATCGAGAGTTCTAGTGCCCTTTTTAAGAGTCAAAAATGATTGGAGGGCAAATAGCCCCCCCCCCCCACTCCCATCATTCCCCCAAACACATCCAATCAAAATTTTGCGATATCCATTTTGTTCAGCATAGTTGATTTCCAGATAGAAAATATATTTTTGAGGAGGACACTCCCCCACAACCCTCAGGGCAAGGGTTTTAAGTTATGCCCTGGGGGCATATAAGGTTTTTTATAGAAGGTGTTGTTGTAGAAACTACAAAACAGGCTCATTCGATCGGAAATCAAATGAGCCTGCCCCCCCCCCCCCCCCCCACGCCCATCATTTCCCAAAAACACATCCAATCAAAATTTTGAGATAGCCATTTTGTTCAGCATAGTTGATTTCCAGGTAGAATATATGTTTTTGAGGAGGACACTCCTCCCCCCCCCAACCCTCAGGGCAAGGGTTTTAGGTTATGCCCTGGGGGCATATAAGGTTTTTGTAGAAGGTGTTGTTTTAGAAACTTCAAAAAAGGCTCATTCAATTGGAAATTCAAAGGGATAGTGCCCTTTTTAATAGTCAAAAGTGATTTGAGGGCAACTAGCCCCCCCCCCCCCCCCCCCCCCCCACGCCCATCATTCCCCCAAACACATCCCAAAATTTTGAGATAGCCATTTTGTTCAGTATAGTTGATCTCCAGATAGAAAATATGTTGTTTTGAGGGAGGACAATTGCCACAAACCCTCAGGGCAAGGGTTTTAAGTTATGCCCTGGGGGCATATTAGGTTTTGATTAGAAGGCGTTGTCATAGAAACTTTAAAAAAAGGCTCATTTGATTAGAAATTCAAAGGGCTAGTGCCCTTTTTCATAGTCAAAAGTGATTGGAGGGTAACTAGCCCCCCCCCCCCCCCCCCACCACCCATCACTCCCCCAAACACATCCAATCAAAATTTTGAGATAGCCATTTTGTCCAGTGTAGTTGATTTCCAGATAGAAAATATGTTTTTGAAGAGGACACTCCCCCACAACCCTTAGGGCAAGGGTTTTAAGTTATGCCCTGGGGGCATATAATGTTTTTATAGAAGGCGTTGTTGTAGAAACTTCAAAAAAAAGGCTCATTTGATTGGAAATTCAAAGGGCAAGTGCCCTTTTTAATAGTTGAAAGTGATTTGAGGGCAAACTAGCCCCCCCCCCCCCCCACGCCATCATTCCCCCAAACACATCCAATCAAAATTTTGGGATATCCATTTTATTCAGTATAGTTTGATTTTCAAATAGAAAATACGTTTTTGAGGAGGAGACTCCCCCACAACCCTCAAGGCAAGGGTTTTAATTTTATACCCTGGGGGGTATATAAGTTTGTTTTTTTTTTATAGAAAGTATTGTCATAGAAACTTCGAAAAAGGCTTATTCAATTGGAAATTCAAAGGTCTAATTCCCTTTTTAATAGTCGAAAGTAATTTGAGGGCAACTAACCCCCCTCTCACGCCCACCTTTTCCCCAAACACATCCAATCAAAATTTTGAGACAGCCATTTTATTAAAACATAGTTTTAAGTTCTGGAAATTAGGTCTTTGAGGATGACAACTCTCCCAAAGCCCTCAAGGCAAGGGTTGTAAGTTTTGCCCTGGGGGCAATATAAGGTTTTGTACCCCTTCCACACCCACCATTTCCCCAAACACATCCAATCAAAATTTTGATATAGCCATTTTGTTCAAAGTAGTTGAAAGTTCTGGAAATTATATTTTAGCAGGACACTCCCCCCACAGTCTTCAGCAGCAAGGGTTATAGGTTATGCCCTGGGGGCATATATGGTTCTTATGGAAGGAATGGTTATATAAACTTCAGAGAGGGCTCATTTGATTGGAAATTGAAAGTTCTAGTTCACTTTTTAAGTGTCGAAAGATATTGGAGGGTAACCAGCTCTCCCCCCCCCCCAACCCTTTTTTCCCAAATGTGGTGTCAACACAACCCACCAGGGCCCAGGGGCAGGCGTTGTAAGTTATGCCCTGGGGACATATATGGGTCTTATAGAAGAGATACTTGTATTAACTTCAAAGAGGGCTCATTTGATTGGAAATTGAAAGTTCTAGTTCACTTTTTAAGATTCAAAAGCGATTGGAGGGCACCTAGCCCCCCCCCCCCCCCCCTCCTCCGCGCCCTTTTTTCCTCAAACCCATCCAGTAAGAACTTTGAGACAGCTTTTTTAAAACAGTTCAATGACCATATAACAAAAACTCAGGGGTCAATACAGCCCCCAAGGGCCCTAGGGCAGGTGTTGGTAAGTTATACTTTGGGGGAATATATGGTTTTTATTGAAGGGATGCTTATAAAAACTTCAGAGATTGCTCATTTGATTGGAAATTGAAAGTTATAGTTAAGTTTTTTAGAGTCAAAAGAGATTGGAGGGCAACCAGCCCCCCCCATGCTCCTTTTCCCCCAAATGCATCCAATGAAAAATTTTGAGATAGGCATTAAGTTAAAAATTTCTCAAAGTCAGATACAAAAAACTCAGGTGTCATCACAACCCCCCAGGGCCAGGGGCAGGCATTGTAAGTTATGCCCTGGGGCATATATTGTTTGTACAAAAGGGATGCTTGTATAAACTTCAGAGAGGGCTCATTTATTGGATATTGAAAGTTCGAGCTCACTTTTTAATAATCAAAAGGGATCCGAGCGCAGCTAGCCCCCCCCCCCCCCCATGCCTTCTTTTTCAAAACCCATCTGATGAAAATTTTGAGATAGACATCTTGTTAAAAATAGTTCAAAGGTTGGATAAGAAAAAATCTGGTCTTAATAGAACCCCCCAGGGCACAGAGGAAGTTGTTCTAAGTTATGGCCTAAAGGCATGTATGGTTCTTATGAAAGGGATGCTTGTATAAACTTCATAGAGGGCTCATTTTATTGGAAACTGAAAGTTGTAGTTCACTTTTTAAGAGTCAAGAGAGTTAAACTAGCCCCCCACACACTCTTTTTTTCCCCAAAACATGTCCGCTACAAAATTTTGAGATAGCCAGTGTTTTGGAAATTGTTTCAAGAATTAGATAACACAAAAAAACCTGTCGAGCGACGACAAGCAAGGGACCCCCCCCCAGAGCCTGGGGGATAGGTGTTGTAAGTGTTTTCTGGGGGCCATATATGGTTCTTATGAAAGGGATGCTCTTATAAACTTCAGGGGGGGGCTCGTTTGATTGGAAATTGAAAGTTCTAGTTCAATTTTAAAGAGTCAAAAGATATCCGAGGGCAATTAGCCCCCCCCCCCTACACACACCCTTTTTTCCCCAAGACCTTCACGCCCTAAATGCATCAGATACAAATTTTGAGATAGACATTTTATTAAAAATAGTTCAAAGTTCTGATGACAAAAAACTCTGGTGTCAACACAGCCCCTCAGGGCCCAGGGGTAGGCGTTGTAAGCGTTGTAAGTTATGCCCTGGGGCATATATGGTTGTTATGGAAGGGATGCTTGTATAAAATTCCTAGAAGGCTCATTTGATTGGAAATTGAAAGTTGTAATTCACTTTTTAAGAGTCAAAAGTGATGTGAGGGCAGCTAGCCTCCCCTGCACTCCATTTATTTTTTCCCAGAGGCACTTCATATAGAAGGGGTCATTGTATAAACTTCAAAGGGGGCTCATTCGATTGGAAATTAAGAGTTCTAGTGCCCTTTTTAAGATTTAAGAGTGATCAGAGGGCAACTGCCCCCCCCCCCCAGTCCTTTTCCCCCAAATATATTTGATAAAAATTTGAGGTAGGCATTTTGTTAAAAAATAGTTCAAAGATCATATAACAAAAACTCCTTTACGTATGGTCATTTCGTTAAAAATAGTTCAAAGATCAGATAAGAAAAAACTCCTGTGTCAACACAACCCGTCTCCCCCAGGGCCAGGGCAGGGGTTGTAAGTATTGCTCTGGGGGAATATGGGTTCTTATGGAAGGCATGCTCGTATAAACTTCAGAGATGGTTCATTTGAATGGAAATTAAAAGTTGTAGTTCATTTTCTCAGAGTGAAAAAAGATCAGAGGGCAACTAGCCCCTCCCGCCCTCCACGCCTTTGGGTGTATAGGATGAATAAACCCATCCAAATAAAAATTTCAGGTGACCAACTATTAAAATTTCAGGTGACTATGAACTATAAAAATAGTTCAACCATCAGATATTAAAACTCCAAGGTCAACACCACCCTCCAGGGCCCAGGGACAGGAGTTGTAAGTTATACTATGGGGATGTATATGGTTCTTATAGAAGGGATACTCATATAAACTTCAGAGAGGAACCATTTGATTGAAAATAGAAAGTTCTAGTTCACTTTTAAAGAGTTGAAAGTGACCAAAGCTTAATCTAGTCCCCCCATGCCTTTTTTTCTCCAAACCCATCCAATAAAAATTTTGAGACAGTAATTTTGTTAGAAATAGTTCAAAAATCAGATAATGAAATCTCCAAGGTTGACACAAACCCATTTTTTTCATTTTGATGTTGTTACTTTGATATCAGTTTTGATACTTTGATGAATATTTGATTATTTTTTTTTTAAAGTTTGATTTTGAAATAAGGAATTTTTTGAAAATTTGAAATTTTTTGCAATCAAAAACGAACAAAAATTAATTAAAAAAACTTTCCGAAAAATCAGTTTTTCAAAGAAAAGTAAAGGCCATTTTAAACTTAAGCTCAGCAGATACAAATACCTTTTAAAATTCAAACTCAAAACGACCAGAAATTACTACTAAAGAATAAATGAAACCCAAAACGAACAGAAATTAAATAAACACTCATAGCAAAAACATAAACAAGTAATTATATAAATGAATAAATAGATCTTAAAGCAAGTAATGCTTAGATTGAATATTAATATCAAGCTTAAAACGAAAAAAATTTTCCTATTGAAGTATAAATGAAACTTAAAATGAACAGAAATTAAATAAACAATCAATGCAAACAAACATACAATAGATATTAATGTAAATTAATAAATAAATCTAAAACGAGTGAAACTTAAAATTGAATATGCAAATCAAGCTTGAAACAAACAAAAGTCACCACAAACAAGAGTTTGGGTATGACCTCCTTCTCTCACTGTAAAAGTCTAAAACCTACTGCGTCATTGGCGCTTTACTCAAAACTATATGCATATATAACAGTCTTAAAACTATAAAACTATATAACAGTCTTGAAAAGTATAAACAACATCAAATATTTGATGTATAATGATATTAATTGTTGAAAGATCCATCAGTTCAAGAATTTATTTCACTGTAATTGTATTTTTTGTTTTCAAAACTGTAAGAACTGGAAAAGAAAATATTTGTAATATAATCTGTGTTTTTCAGTTAAGCGCCAATGACGCAGTAAGCTTTTGGTTTTTTTTTACAGTTAGGAAGGAGGCAGTACCCAAACACTTGTTTGTAGGGAAACTATATTCGTCTTTAACAACTTTAAAAAGAGCTAATAAATTAAACTGAATATTTTATGTATAATGATATTAATTGCTGAAAGCTCATCAGTTCAAAATGTTACTATAATTTTAATGTTTATTTTTAATATTAAGTACAAAATAAAGTATTTGCCATATAATTGGTTTTCAGTAAAGCGCCAATTACGCAGTAGGTTTTAGACTTTTACAGTGAGAGAAGGAGGCCATACCCAAACTCTTGTTTGTGGTGATTTTTGTTTGTTAGTTTTCCAACCCCCAAAAAATGTTTATATTGGGTTTAAATCTAACACAGGACTGTATAACTTTATAACAGCCTTCTAATGCATGGCCACCCAATGTACTAGGATTTATTGAAAACATCTTCCAATCACATTCAGATACATAAGATGCATAATTCACTCAAATTAGGGAAAATATTAGCTTTGTGGGGTCTGTGAAACAATGTTCAAATAGTTAAATTACCAGACTAAATGCTACTAATTCTTTTTATGTTTAATTTTTACTTACTTTACTTACTTACTTAACTCCCATCCAGCTGGGTTGGCTGATTTGGGGCCTCTCTAGTGGCATCATAACAATATTTTTGGTATGCCTCCCTGTTTGTTGCAGTCCTCAGCAGTTCTTGAGTGGGGTGGTCAGAGAAATTTTCCCACCAACGCCTGGGAGGTCTTCCCTTGGGGCGAGAGGCATTTATTTTCCCTCAAAGGCTATTTTAGGCAGTTGGGCTGGGGACATACACTGAACGTGTCCTAACCATCAAAGCTGTTGGACTTTGATGGTCTGCATTTTGGTTTGAGGGTAATCCAAGGAGGACAGCAGTCGTTTGTTTGATACTCGGTCAAGGTAAGAGATACCACTGAGCTTCTGGAGCAATTTAGTTTCAAAAGCCGTCAGTTGGTCATCTTAATTTTGGTCACCTAATATTCTTATTTTTTCGTATTTCAGAGAGAAGTGGGATGATAACCACCAAATTATCAAATCATATCAATCAAGTACCATAAATATATAAATTTGAATTGTGTCAAGTGCTTCAAAAAATAATCAAAAGTGGATCCCAAGGACCCCAAAATGGAGAAAGTTAAGAACAGCTTAATGATGTCCACTGGGGGTTTTTTGTGGACAAAATAGATCCATTTGCCAAACGAGCTTCAAAGAAGAAACAGAAAAAGAGTCAAGGATCCTCAAGATATGTTACAGGAACAGAGGCTGATCTCCAACCTCTTCCTCCATTAAAAGGCAAGTAGTTAATCACCTTTATAATTTAATAAGTTAATCGCCTCTATAATCATATAATTTAATAATTTTTATTAAGCTTTTGTCATTTTAAGGGCACTATTAATGATAAGTTAATTTATAGGACCCTATAGCAAAAAAGCTATTCTGAACTAGCCAAAACTGTATGGTGCTGCTTGGAAATCTTTATAATGGCCTATTACATGTTTTTTTGTGTCTTGTCCATATTTTTTAGTGCATCCTGATATTACTGTACAACCAATTAAACCCCTCTTCAACAAACTCACTTTACCCCATGTTGACCTTGTACTTCCTGTTGTTTCTTGGTACAAAAGCAAAATTTTAACATAATCAAAAAGTGGTTCCATCCAGTTTCCTACTTAACACCTACTAAAGGTAAACCAACAGGATAATCCCTACACTATTGAACAATGTAGACAGATTACATATAATTTGTGGGCAAGAATGCCCAAAAACTGCATCCTTTTCACCCCCTCCCTTCCTGCCAAGTTTCAGCCCAATTGATCTGTTCATTAAGGATTCATAGTAAACAAATAGACAAGCCAAGTGCTTTACAGTGTTGATACTGAACAAGAAGATAAAACTTTGTTTCATTGCAGTGATCAACTTATTTCAACAAAATTGGCAATAGCTATGGTATCTAGATTATGATTTTGCAGGATTTCCAAAGCTATAATTTAATTGTCATGATAAGGGGAATAGTGAGATTTGCATTAAGTTACCTTAAATTGCACTTGCCAGCAATAAGGACGAATCCGGTAGATGTCAGTTGCTGATGATGGTTGCTCAGGCCATTGGGTGCATCCTGAACAGTGCACCATGGCTAGCTGCACCAGTCTCTGTGGTATATAATTTAAAAGCTTCAGTACTAGGGGACATGACTGTATTCTGGCTAAAGGAGTTTCATAGGCCAGCCACACAGTTGGAGAAAAATGCGCTTCATAGCCTAGTATTACAGTTGGTTTAAAAGCTGTGATGGCCTACAAACCACTAGCTAAAAATACTTTCCACTATCAGTTCTAGACTTGCAAGCCACTAGTGGTCTCAATTGGCTAGCCAATTCTTACCAAAAAGTTAATATAAAGAGCCAAAGGATCTAGCATTGTGATTCCCAAAGTGGGGCAAGTGAGATTTTGGTGGGTAATGGGCAGGACGTGCACCCTTCAGCTAACTGCTTTAGAGCCTTAATTTCAAAAAAAGAAAAAAACATTTTTCATGTGAATGACATGACATTCAATTGTATTTAAAGAGCAAAAAAAGATGCATGATAGTATTGCATGACGTTATACATTGTATAAAAGGTGTTGTATTCAGATAGTATTTTTCATTACTATAAAATATGCCTAGAGGACGACTTGAAAAAGATACCAAGTTTCTTTACGCATGATAGTATTGCAATGACGTTTATACATTGTATAAAAGGTGTTGTATTCAGACAGTATTTTTCATTCCTATAAAATATGCCTAGAGGACGACTCGAAAAAGATACCAAGTTTTTCTTGACGCTTCCTTGATAGTATTGCAATGACGTTATACATTGTATAAAAGTGGTGTTGTATTCAGACATTATTTTTCATTACTATAAAATATGCCTAGAGGACGACTCGAAAAAGATACCAAGTTTCTTGACGCATGATAGTATTGCAATGACGTTATACATTGTATAAAAGGTGTTGTATTCAGACAGTATTTTTCATTACTATAAAATATGCCTAGGGGACGACTCGAAAAAGATACCAAGTTTCTTGACGCATGATAGTATTCACAATGACGTTATACATTGTATAAAAGGTGTTGTATTCAGACAGTATTTTTCATTCCTATAAAATATGCCTAGAGGACGACTCGAAAAAGATACCAACTATTTTGTGACGCATGATAGTATTGCAATGACGTTATACATTGTATAAAAGGTGTTGTATTCAGACAGTATTTTTTATTACTATATGCAAATATGCCTAGAGGACGACTCGAAAAAGATACCAAGTTTCTTGACGCATGATAGTATTGCAATGACGTTATACATTGTATAAAAGGCTTTGTTGTATTCAGGACAGTATTTTTCATTACTATAAAATATGCATAGAGGACGACACGAAAAAAGATACCCAAGTTTCTTGACGCATGATAGTATTGCTTTTTGAACTGATGACGTTATACATTGTATAAAAGGTGTTGTATTCAGACAGTATGTTTTCATTACTATAAAATATGCCTAGAGGACGACTCGAAAAAGATACCAAGTTTTATCAATGACGTATGATAGTATTGCAATGACGTGCAATACATTGTATAAAAGGTGTTGTATTCAGACAGCAATATTTTCATTACTATAAAATATGCCTAGAGGACGACTCGAAAAAGATACAAAGTTTCTTTTTAAGCTTCCTTCAGGTGGAGCACCTAAGTTTTGAATAACATTAAATTGAAAATGTCACAAGAGGATTTTTTTTGGGATTTAAAAAATGCTGAGGCCTTCTGGGGGTGTGGCTCAAAATTGGTTGGGATCCACTGGTCTAGCAGCTTTTCACTTGGAGCAAATGCCAATAGAAGCCTAAACTGGGATATTTATAATAGCTAGCTTGTGAATTGTCCTTCTGTCTATGAAATTATTGATTTCATTTTTTTCTCTTTTTTTCTGATTGTTTTCTTTTTTCAGCAGCATCATAAACTATCAAAATGGTGTTTGTAGCAAAAGTGAGTCAGTCCTAATACTGAAACTATTCACCGGTAACAATTTACCCTTAGAACCTCTTTCTTCCCACCTAGCCTCATGACCAATACAACTCTCTCTCTATTGCTGTACCAGCATATATGGAATAATTTTGTATCTTACAATGTAAAAAAAAAATCAGTCCTAACTTTTTCAAATAAGTAAACTTTGGGCCCCCTCCTACTCATCCAATATTGTTGCTTGCTATCAATGCACAATAGGGACTATTGATAAGAAAAACATTATAAAATTATGGATAAACAAGTTTTGAGAAAAAACAACCCTAAAATACTTACTTTTATCATTCCTAAAAACGCTTTGCTTTACTTTACCTCCAGTCCTTTTTAATGTGCAAATATATAGCCCAAATTATGTATTTTCCCATGTATTTGTCTGTTTTTTTAGTTTCTTTTGCTGTTTGAACAGCTTCTTTGCTGTTAAACCTTTATGAAGAAAAGAGTGATGTAATCAAGATATATTTTTCTACCCCCCCCAAATTAGATATCATAGTAGGTATTTTGTGAAACGGAAGAAGAGGGACCAGATTTTATCAATGTGTGTAAGAATCTTCCAGAAGGGTGCAATATTGAGGATGTGGGGGGGAGAGCAACAATGTTGGACAGCGTTGACATATAAACAGCAATCACAATGAAGCATAGTAAAGACCATGGAAGCATATGAAGCTTAAATGTGGCATTTGATGTGTCCTGTTAGGAGTATGAATGAGTACACGTTAGAATGAGTACAGTTGGCTTTAACTTTAATTAGTTAGAGGCTGCAATTTTGAATTCTACATAAATGAAGAAGTTACACTTCTATTATACAAATATTAGCCACATATCGAAAGGACAGGGCTTCTATGTACTTTATCACCAAACTCTGACTTTGAAAAACCTAAATAGTTTGGTTAGTTCAGAGCTACGATTCCGTACATTTTTGTAGATCTATTTAAGAATATTTGCTGGTGATATTTAACAAATTTCCAGTCAAAAATAGATATAAGGGTTTTTGTCCTAACAAGCTGAGATTATTTTTTTTTTAAAAACTACTTATTTTTAATAATATTGACCTAATATTTTGGATATTTGACCCGTCTTCTTTCAGTGAAAAAAAAAACAACAAAAAATAACGCGAGTGCCTTAAACAGTACTCAAAATTCCTCTAATTAGATTGAGAATTATCAACTTTTCATTTGATTGAATGAGGTAAATCAAAAAAAGCAAAACAAGACAGGAAACTATCACACAGATTTTGTATTGTTGTAATTAAATCAAGTTTTATATGGACTTTGTTCTAGATGAACTTCGAAAAACCGTAGTAATCTGAAATGCCTTTCTTTTTTTTTATCCAGCCAGGTATAAAAAGGGTGTTCTGAATTATTGCTATTTGAAGTGTGTAGTAGCTGACGAAAAGTTTCCTTTGCTAATTAAGTAATTTTATCTATGGAAGCCATTCATTTCCATGACATAGCATCGTATGCTTTTGAAGAAAAAGGTATTTAGATGTTATTGTTTAGGAATGGAATCTATAGATAAGTTTGGTCTAATTCTTATTTATATGAACGTTGCATGGGGGAGAGCCAATCAGGTCGTTTTAAAAAGTGTAACTTCTCGTTTTTTTTGTTGGCTTAAAATTTATGCATAGGAGATACAGAGCCTTTATGACAATCTTATGAAAACACAACAAAAGAGGGACCAGGGCACGTATCTGGGGGATGGATATCCGGTTTGGTCCCTTCCCACCTAAATTTATGTCCGAATCGCACAAGACTAACAAAATACATGAAACAAATATTTGCATGCAGAAACCTTGATAATCAACAATATTTTTCTAGCCCCCCCCCCCGGAACGGGGGAAAGCCATCCCAATGAAATTGAATTTTTTATATAGGAGGTGAAGTAACAGATTAATAAGCGTAATTACTTAGTTAGTTCGGTCGACTTTGGGTAACAACTGGGCATTTTGAGGGGACACCTGGAGGCACTTAAAAGGCACGCCGGAGGCATATTTCAAAGAGCACAATATGTAAATATATACAGCTTGCCTGTTATTCGGTATCTGTCGAATATTTCAGCACCTGGGAAAAAAAGCGATTTTTAAAACTTGGAAAAAATCATTTACGTGTTTTATTTGGCAAGGAAAAGAACCCCAAGACTGAAAACAACTGATATGTACCTAAAGAAGAAGAACGGAGGACTGGAAGTTGTTGATATCCATGCAGAAACTAGGTCTTTAACCCTACGATGGGCATGATTGTGTCACTTTTTCCTATTACCACATGCAGCGCCTAACTTTTTGCCACCAGCTCAAAAATAAAATTCCGATTTTCTTAAAAAAAAAATTCCGAAATTTCAAAAGAATTCCGGAACACGGTTTTTAAGTTATATAACATAGGGCTGCGCGGTGATGACGTAAAAAGCAAGGTGCGAAATGCAAAGTACCATTAAACGTGGTTTCTAGTTGTAACTAAACAAACTGATTGTCAATATTCCTAGGATTATTTCGACGTGAAAACGTTCTGGTGGATTAGTAGGATCTACGACAAATATTTTACGCCAATAAAATTCGCCAAAAGTTCCGAAAAAAACGTGTCTACGCATCCACGTTTCATCGTTATTTGAATTTCCCGCCCAAGAATTGACGTCACGCTTCGCAGCCCTATTCAATGTGGCTTGGCCAGCGGTAAAAAGTTGCCTTTTATCACGTCTTCTAACGTCCCTTTCCCTTTTATCATACCTGCTTTTCTGTTTAGTGGCTGTGCCAAGACGCACCCTTGGATCTCGGATTCTTAATTGTACTAAAAAAAAAAGGAATCTGCTGCTTTGACACGAAAGAATCCGGAAGAAACACAGATCCCTTTTCCCGAATGTACTTAGAATCCAACTTTCTTGGTATTAAACCCAGGCCTTTGGGTATTTGAAGAGAAAACTGTAAAGCAACAGTCAGAAAAACTGTTACTACTGAGTTATTAGTAAAAAGCGCTAAGTAAAGTAACCAACTAAAAAAAATAAACTAGTTTCTCAGATATTTATTGGTACGTTTCAGTAATCATCTCGATAATCACAGCTCAAATGACAACCCTAAGAAACTGGACAAATGAGCTTCAGTAAATCAAAGTAAGCTCAGTTAGCACAAGTATAAACACTACCAAGTCTTCTACTGAGCATAACAAGTTTTCCGATGGTATTCATCGCTTCCGCTGCCCTAGATCTCGGAATGCATTCGAAACTCATAAAATTATATCAAGAACTCAAGCGAATGGGGGACGAGGGGCACACGCACTTGAGCTGGAAGGACCAGCCCCGCCGTGGGTGTCCTCCTCGTCCGTAGGAGACATGGTTTAAGATTCTGTTCAGTGACATCAATTTTTAACGAAGTTTTTAGCGAAAAAAAAAAAAAAAAAAGAAGGAAAAAAGTGCCACCGCAAGAATGGGTTTCTTGTGGACGGAGGACACCCAGTCTACGGGAGAGCAAATAGTTTTTTTGTGTGTAAAAAATTTTAAAGTTGCAAAACAGTAAGCCTTTTGGAAGACCACCTTTAAAATTCGAATTCGTATTAGTGAAAACTGAAGGGTATGAATTTTAAGAAATTGAAGTAAAAATGCCACCGGAAAAGCGTCTCCTAGAGGGGGAAGGACACCCTGGAACGGGGGAGCGATAGATATTTGGCAAGAAAAAAGTTAAATGGTAGTGTGCCTTCATGTCCACTAATACATTGACTGCTACATAATAATTTTTTTTTTTTAAGTTTAGGAGATATGATAATGTATAAAGATGTAAGATTTATATGTTTCTGTATTAAAAATATCACCGAGTGGAGAGAAGGAGGGGAGGGGAAAAAAATAACAACTACCTCTGAAAAATGTTAAACACAAATTCCTTCTGTTGACACACAGAACATGGCGATGGTGGTGGTTATGGTCTTGAGGTCAGTTTTGGGTTTATGTGCCATTTTTAACATGATGATTGTGATGCTGACGAGAGATCAAAAAAGTGGAACCCTTTCTTCTGGATAAATGAATTCAGCTTTGTGAAGACGTCTGAGTCAAAGCCAAAGACAATGTTGGTGCCGATTTCCATAGAAACGGGTTCTGCTGAATGCATGATATACAGGCTGGAGTCACAGTAACCCTGGTCTACCGATGCGGCAGTTAATGTGAGATCAGCATTCAGCCGGAACCACTGGCACAGAATTCCTATGTCGTCAGGGAACGGCATCGCCATGTTCTGAGTGTCAGCAGAGTGGCATCTTCGCCCAGACAAGTAGCCAAACTGTATGACCCGCCCAACTAATACTCTCTTTCCCCTGCCAACAGGTCTGTAAACGCACCATTCACCGATACGCAATTCCGATTTTACACCGACCTCTGCATTGGTTTTGTGGCGACTCACGTAGTCCTACTCGTCGGCCCTGGACCATCACCCGTTTTAATCGGTCACTACTCAGCTTCTCAGAACTTCCTCAGAAGCCACAACAGCGTGGATTTTTTTTATTGGTGTTATGGAGCCGTCAGAAGTCTTGACAAGACAAAACCTAGAATTCTCATGTTCGTCACAGGCTCACTAAACCCAATTTTTCTCAACTTGGTGTTTCACACAGTGAGCAATCACTGGCAAATCTTCAAAAGATGCCGTCACTTTCCGAGCCCGATTCAGTGTCAGTCGCGGAAGCCTTTTCCTGCTTATCGGACAGAGTATTTTCCTCTGAGTCATCGTCTGAGTCACTGTCGTGAAGCACAGAAAGACGAACATTCGGTACTTGGTGACCGAAAGAAGAAAGTACGTCGTCGTTGGGTATCAAGGCTTCATTATTTGCTGGCTTTCAATACGTGGTTGCCCAAGCTCGAGCTTGATTTCATCGTCCCCAGGCAAAGAAAAATCGGAACTGACAGACACAACACCAATGGATCTAACTCGCTTGGCCTTGGGCAAGGACAACTGTTCATTAGAATATATGAGCTTCAAAATACGTTATACTTTCATATCGACGAATTCGATGCAGAAGTTGGAGGAACGAAAAGTTTATTACAGTACTGTAAGTGCTGGTTTGAGACCGCATCTTCCTAAAAAAAAATCTTCACACGGTTGGCTATTCATGTCGGAGAGTTTGAAAAGACGTTCTAGCCCAAGCCGTTTGAATCGACGAATGAGAGAAGCACTAGGGAATGCATATTTATCTCTAGGCAAGGGTAAAGGTTTGTGGTAATAAAATTTTGTTCAAAGCATAATGTCCACTTTTTAGGACCCAGGATCTCCAATGTCGAACGCAGTAAACAATAAGACCAAGTAAAGATAACCTCTTAAGAGGAGAAAGTTTGCCGTCGTAAAAAAACGCGCCGTACGCTTTCCATAAGCAAAGATAAAACTGTGTTCCTTCGCTTCCTGGAACACGCTGTTTCAGTAAAGACTGAATCCTCTCATGTGAGAGTCTTACACATGCATCGTAATTCATTATGTCGTCACTGTTTAGGTCGCTGGGGTTTAAGAAATGCGAGTCCCTTGGCTGTCCCTGGACAGCTTTCTTAACGTCAGATACGGATATAGTATAAGGTCCAATTTGTAACATAACACTGGGACGAACAAGGGCATGCTCTGAACTTGCACATAATATGGACCACGTCCTGGAAGTCAGGAGAACACTCTGTGTCAAGCGGATTCAACGCAACTCCAAAATCTGTTCCATCTCACTTGCTCATGGACGACCGCGTCTTCATTGCATATAAGCACCTTGAATATCCGTCGCTAGCAAATCCGATAACTGAGATACCTATAATAAGTAAGATACTAATCAATAAATTGTGTAAATTTAGAATAAGCGAACATTAATAAATGATCGGCTAAATTAGTATCAATTCTCGAATTTTTGGCAAATAATCTAAGGAAGAGCAAAATATGATATCAGACTTCCAGTTTGGCCATTTCTAAATAAGATAACAGTACTGCAAGGTTACTGCAGCTACCCTTGCAGTAAGGCTGCAAGATACTGGTCGATAGAACAAGGATAGACAGTAAGAAGTCAGTTGTTTATATCCTGCTTCTACTGGGCAGTGGATCTCTGCAACTTTACAGCCCAGTGGACTGAATAAATTCAGTAAAAAATAGGTTATGGTAAAGGGTATTAGTCCCCCCGTAGTGTAGGGTGCAGAGGTCCTACCAAAGGAACTGGGATGTACAGTAAGAATTAAGTTGTTTATATTCTGCTTCTACTGGACAGTATCTTGCAACTTTACAGCCTAATTGACTGAATAATATACTGTTAGAAATAAGTTTTTTTTTATCTGGGGGAACTAATCTGCACCTTTACCGAATTGCCTAATTGACTGAATAATATACTGTTAGAAATAAGTTATTATCTGGGGGAACTAATCTGCACCTTTACCGGATTGCCTAATTGATGAATAATATACTGTTAGAAATAAAATTGTTTTTATCTGGGGGAACTAATCTGCACCTTTACCAAATTGCCTAATTGACTGAATAATATACTGTTAGAAATAAGTTGTTTTATCTGGGGGGACTAATCTGCACCTTTACCGGATTGTTGACTGAATAATATACTGTTAGAAAAAATTGTTTTTTATCGGTTTTTGTCTGGGGGAACTAATCTGCACCTTTACCGAATTGCCTAATTGACTGAACAATATACTGTTAGAAATAAGTTGTTTCTTTCTGTAGCTCATCAAAATAATTATTTGCAACTTTCTGCCAAGCTTTCTCTCGAGCACCAGAATCACCCTGTATTTAGATACCCTTCCTCTAGGCCTAGCCTATATTTACACAGCATGGTATAGCCTATTATTTAAGCAGGCTGGACCCCCCACCCCACACACACAAAAAAAAAATACTATCACTTGCCCGAACTCTATACCTATGCTTGGCTTACCTAAATTTGGTTCCTCTTGATCTGGGCCCTCCATATCAGCAAAATTACATCAGAATAATTTCAGACAACGGCGAGAATCAGTGTTGCCAGCTTCTGGTGCGAATTCCCTGTTAAGTCTAAAAAAATCCCTAATTTTTGAACAAGCAACGAGGCCGGGTGTCTCGGAGGCACGGAGGCAGGCCGGAGGCACGAAGGAAGGGACACCTGCGACGGTCAGTTATTAGCCCCTCGGTTTCGGTTTCCATGATGTTATTGTAATCAATATCGATTACTAGGAGAACTTTTAAGTTCAACAATTTTTTCGGTAAATATGATAATAAATTTAATCATAGGTATACACAGATTTGAGCCTTAGCGAGGATATCACAGGTTTCGAAAATATTGAGATATCAGCGAATAATTTCATGACAGGTCTAAAATCAACGTTGTATGAAGACCACCTCAAATAACTTAGCTACTACTCTAGTCTATATACACACCCATAGTTACATGATGTTGACTTACCAACTTCGAGAAGGAAACTGTGCCATCTTTAGCGCCAGTCATCAGTACACAAGGGGAAACTCCAAGAAGCTGACAAAGCTAAGATCTCAATACAAGACACATCAAATACTTCTCAAGAAGAGCCATAACCACCAGAGTTGCCAACCGCCGACGTCTAAAAAGAGTGCAAATCAAGGCCAAAAAAAGTGGTTTTTGCTAAAAGAGAGTGCAAGTCAAAATTTGCGCGCACATCCCCTCTGAAGTAAAAAAGAGTCATTTCTCACGAGAAATGTGTAAGTTGGCAACCTGTACCTTAGGTACTTCTGACGAAGTTGCCAACTACTGACGTTTCAAGCAAATGAAAATGACACCTAAAAAGAGTGATTTTCACTTTTCCGTATAACCTCTGAGGTAAAAAAAGAGTACATTTCACACGAAAAGTGTTCAATTTGGCAACCCTGATAACCACTAGAACTGATTGAAGGTCTCGACTGCCAGTGTTCCGTCCATCCAGTGCCTAACATGCCACCTTGACAAGGAGTGGGAGAAGAGGCAGTGGAGGTTGGATTGAGAGTTATCAACCCAAGAGACTACAGGTTTGAAGGACTTTGGAAAGCTCACAGATGGACCAAGCCGGTGGAATATAATAATATATTTAGTATTCAGACATTCGTGCCTTTGAGGGGATATCGTAAGGTATCCTATATCTTTTTGCGGGGTGAGGTTTAAAACATGAGAGTAGTGTATTTTGGGGCCCCAACGTTTTACTTCTTTTTGATGGGTGTTCTTTGGACTAATCTTGTGGAGAATTCTTATATCTTTCTTGCGTTTTGCACATATGACATTGAATCCTAAGTTTGTCGAGAATTTGTTTTTAGGAACTGTGAATCTTGTCATTGTTCAAAGATAGGTAGATGTGGCATTTTAGGAAGGCTTCGTAAGAAAAAAAAAAATCAGTTGTGTTATGCTGCGAACATTCGTCCCGTACATCCTCCTCAAAATCTTAAATTTTCCTGTATTTCTGTGCTACTGTTATTCAGATCATCAAATACAATAATTTTTTTTTTACTGTCGGTCCTCGAGAAAAATTCATTCATGGAGGGGGTGGTGGTGAAGGTATGGACCTACTTTTTACGTCCAATCACACAAATTGAAAACTTGCTCGATTCCATTCAAAAAGGGACTGCATGATTTACATTTCTCCTAAAAAGTCGATAGTGAAGGATAGGAGGAATGATTCTAGTTTAAACAAGGTGCAACACCTCTTATCTTTTTGCTGTAAACCTGGTGGTGGTGAGGGGGATATTGGAAGGCCATTGACCTATTTTGGTCCTCTAGTCATAGAAATCGAAAAGTTCTTGTGTGATTCCAGTTCAAATAAGGTGCAACATGACGAACACTATATACTAATATCTGGGATGAGGGCGGGGGGAGGAGAGGTCCGTCGACCCACCGTTTTTGTTGCATTGGAATTCGAAATGTTTGCCAAAATCCAGCTCAGTTTGAGCACGGGAAGTGGGTGGCATATTGATTCGAATATTTGACTGAGACAGACGAAGCTTAATAAAAATGTTTATTGAAGCCAGACTATTTATCTGAATATATTAATTTTTACCGATTCTGTTCTCATTTAAATTCCTAAGACAAAAACTCTTGACGTGACAAGCTTGAAAACCAAACATTTCCTCTGCTATGAAATTATGAAAATCTCTAAACGTCTTTTCGTTTGATCGACCTTATTATGGAATAGAAAAGTCATAACTTCAATTAGGGATGGTTTTAGAGTACTAATAAAAACACTTCTTAATTAGGCATGATGGAGAAATTTACTTGAATACTCAAACGCGGTTTTATTGACAAACTTCTATAGGCATGAGAATTTTTTCGTTGTTGGTAGGTTTGTACCTAGTTTGTTAGAAACGTTTTTGTTTGTGTTTACAATAACATTTTAAAATTTAGTTTTATATTATAAATGAATTAAGTGCAAGCTATCATCGCTTCAGTTTCTATCAGCGAAATTAAGTTTTATCAGAGGCCTAGTTTTTATGTTTTTGTTTCAAACAGTTCGCAGTAACGAACTGTAAGTAAGGAGCGACTCGTATTAATATTAACCAAAATTCTAAATATAGAGTTTTGAAACAATATATACGCCAATTATTTTCGATTTTTATGGCAATTCCAAATATATAAATTTCACTAAGTTTCGAAAATTACGAGTCTGAGAACATTTGCCCAATTTTTGAAAAGGGGGGGTACCTAACGGCGAGGGGGTAACATCTTGATGAAAATTAACAATAAAATTTAAAATTTCAAAGAATCCTGTTGTAGAGGTTCAGCCCTTTTTACAAATATGTGGAGTTTGGGATTTTTTTTTTTCGATAAGGATGATCACGGATTTTTGTTTATTATTTTTTCTTTTTTTTTCCATTGGGGTGACTGTATCGAACCGATGGTTGTAGAATATCGGGAGAAGGTTCATTAGAAAGGAAATTAAAATTTCTTGTGTAAAGATTGCGCAGCAGCAAAGTGGCGTTTTCTTCCATTTTGTGCACAAAACGACAAACTTGGCCCAAAGGGCGCAATTAACAAAAAAAAAACCATCGAGTGAAGATTCTGAGATAGCTTGTCTGTCTTAAATTACTGACTGACTGTCAAATGAACTTTGGGAGTTATGTCATTCCCATAGTCATAGTCGTTTGAACTTTTAACTATTTTAAACAAGATGTCTTTCAAAATCCTAATCAAATATTTTGGAGGATTGCAATTAAAAAAGCATAGGAGGTGGCTGCTGGTCCTTCATCCATTTTTCAACATCCACCCACAATATGTTTTGAAAGTTTCAATTCAATACCCTCCGTCGTTCTTGAAATATTACAGATCCTTCTATTTGATAAACTGGCATCTAATGAGCTTTCTTGTAACCTGTGTTGAGATTTTTTTTTGTGATTAAGCTTACTGTGCTATTTCAACATCATTGAAATAACATCTTCTAGGATTAATTAAAACTAGGACAAATATTACAGATCCTCCTTTTTATAAACTGGATATAATGAGCTTTCTTGTAACTGTGTTGAGCTTCCTTTTTTGTGATCAAGCTTAATGTGCTATTTCAACATCCTTGAAATAACATCTCTTGAGAGGAAGCAATGCCGCTCGGTGGTAATTCCTTTCTAAAGACGAACGTTGTTCATACAAAATAAACGAGTCAAAATACAACTTATTTTAAAATTTAAATTAACAACATTATTTAACAAAGTTGTTTCATTTGAGGCTTGGTAAAATTATGTTCAGTAGTCTGTAATTGTGCATCAGCGGTTGTAAATTTGGACCGGCGTATCCATGTGTAAATGTGCGTGAAGCTTCAAAAAAAAAAACACGTCTTAATGTCAAATTTTCTTGACCCACGAGCCTTCAGAAAAATAAAGAATATTTCTTTTCCTTTTCTTTTTTTGGGAGGGGGAGGGGCAATCTAATCTCCTTTGATTTCCAGGATTAGTTTTTGATTACACCCATGACAAGGGGGCTGTTGGGTGATGGGGTTCCTTTTATTCCCGAAATTCTTTTCTGGGTAACATTGATTTCACTGACATGCTCAACGGCAGAAAAGTGCCTATGTGACTTATTCAACTGTAAACTTGTAGGTACCGTGAGTGATGCCATTGTTCCATTTAGATTCGACATTTTATAGTTATACATAACCCAAGAACCTTCAGAAAAATAAAGAATAGTTTGTTGTTTTTTTTGTTTGGGGGATGGGGTAATCTAATCTCTCTTGGTTCCTAGGATTTTTTTTTATTGTGCCTATAATAGGGGGGCTGTGGGTTGATGGCGCCCTTTTATTCCCGAAATTCGTTTCTAGGTAACATTTATTACACTGACATAGTCAACGACAGAAAGGCGCCAATAGGACTTATTTAAATATAACTTATAGGTATCATGACGTCATATATCCTACGATTATTACGATATTCATCATATAGTAATCTAGTATATGAAAAAAAAAAACAGTTTTTTGTCAAACAGTGATTTTATTTTAAGTATTTAATTACAAAAAAAGTACTAGATACAGCAATTTCTTTTAAAATGAACCGTTAAACAGCTTTCTATGATTTTCAAGTGCCCAGCTATCTTGGGAGGAGGAAAAGGGAAAAAATATGCTGTCGATGCAAATATTGTGGTCTCAGCCACTTTCCTTTTTTTAAAGTCAATGGATTTTCTTTGCTATTCAAGCCAAGGGACTGTATTTTTCTTTTACAGGGGTTTCGGACAATGCGGTTCTAATAGTGTGCTTTTTGTTTCGATCTGACCTTATTTTTAGGAGTTATGGGCTATTGTATTTTTACTATGGGACGTGATCGTTTCTTACTAGGTTGACCCACTACAGCTACAACCCTGAACAGTAAGTATATAAATATTTATGGAAACTGAGGAATTACCGAGTTTTCAGCAAAATATCGAAAATCGTGGAAGCTTAAATTAAAAATATCATCGAGATGATTTAGCTATATAGGCTACATTTAGCGCTACGATTTTGTTGTGTAATACTATTGGCAGAGTCGTTCTAAGGGGGGGGGGGGGTGATAGGGTGAGCTGCCCAGGTACCGTGGCTGGGGGGATTGCCCACTGTGATCATATTTTGACTTCGATTCGGCTTTTTTCGCTTATATTTGAGACGAAAGGGGGCAATGTAATTAATTTTCCTCTGAGCATCACCAACCCTAGGGAACGACTCTTAGGAAAAACTAATGACGCCAGAAGTCTACAGGCGTCATTTGTTTTTTATTTTTTTTCTCTCAGAGACGAGCTACTTACCTCTTTTATCCATAGCATGTATTTTGCGAATTTCCTATACTATTACCTTGTGACAGTGTAGTGGATAAAGCCACGCTTGGAAATAACCAGTACTGAGGTTCAATTCAGCCTGTTGCAAGGAATACCCTCTTTCTTTGTTTATATAATTTTTTCACTATATTTTTAGATAATTTATAAAAAAAAATTCAGCTGACTTTTTCCTGAGTTGAGTCGATTTATTTTCTGTAAGTACTACTATAAGTACATTTTTTATGATTTTGGTCCATTGTCTCTTTAATTCGAGTTGGAAAAAAAATTACCGCTCCATTGCTATTTTCAACTGCCTTCGTTCAGTTTTGACACATCCCTTGGTTGCGTTTTGGGAAAAACAACGCAGTTTACTACTTTAATTCCTTTAGTTTTTTTCTTCATTTTAATTCCCTTTAGTGTAATTTAAAGTTTTTTAAAATAAAAGTAAATAGCAACATTAAAAACCTAAAACAAACAGAAACTATTCTGTATGTAGGACGGGATGCCCCTCCTCAACTCTCCGCTCTTTGCGTTATAGTTTGATTTTTTCGTCCCATTTCTTTAGAATCAATTCAAAAACAAGGGCTGTTGAATTGAAATAAGACATCTGATTTAATGTGAGCGTAAAGAATAGAGGGAGAAAAAAATGCGTATAAAAATATTTAAGTTTGACTATAGAGTTCATAAAATACATGTAGTTTATTTTCTGGGTAAATCTTTGTGTAAGTTCTATTTGGTTATACATAAAGGCTGAATTCAATAAAGTCTGACGTGCAAAGAATTAGACAAATCTATTATGCCCACTCCTTTCCCTTTCTTGTTTGAATCTTAGCTGCATATAGGTGAATTGTAATTCTGTTCATTAGTTTTTTCGCTGGAGTCCAACCAATTTTGGATGAAAGATGTTTGCTTGCATAAAAGGAATTGATGTAGCCATTCCATGGTTAAAGTTTGCATATCTATGCATATGTTTATATTTTAGTTGGAGGAGGGTCTGAAATCGAGAACGCCCTCCTCCATTGCTGTGCTACTGAAGAGACAAATCAGTTACTTAGAAAAAAAAATGTTAACTGCAACAAGTAATCGGAAGTTTTTAGATCAAGACGCGTTCGAGAGGGATGGGGCATAGGTCCATTCCGTGGTTTAGAACTTTTGGAAGCTTGTTTATATTGACGTATGAAACAAAGAAAAGAAAGGATATAATAAATGAAAAATCAAAACAAATAAGTGAGAAGAAACGAGGATTTTGTCAACCGTCCTCAGTGCTCAGAAAAAAACAAAAACAAATTTTTCTCTTCTTGTAGGTTCACTTCAAAAGGTTTGATTTCGTTTTTTGTCTTTGTTATTAGATTAAATCAAAAAAAAAAACAAGTTTTTTTTAACTGAAAGTAAGGAGTGACATTAAAACTTAAAACGAACAGAAATTATTCCGTATATGAAAGGGTCTGTCCCCTCCTCAACGCCTCGCTCTTTACGCTAAAGTTATACTCTTTCTCACAACTCTATCTTTCAAAACAATAAAAAAATTTAGCGTAAAGAGCGAGGCGTTGAGGAGGGGACAGCCCCTTTCATATACGGAATAATTTCTGTTCGTTTTAAGTTTTAATGTCGTTCCTTACTTTCAGTTAAAAAAAAACTTGTTTTTTTTATTTAATCTAATAACAAAACATCGGCTTTAAAGTCTATTTTTAAGATTGTACATCTATTTTGTTTTAGTAGATTATTTGTTTTATCTGCTCATTTATTGTATCGTAATTATTTAGTAGATGCTAATCCACAAGAACAGGAAGAACTGTTTATTCGAAAGTTGCGCCAATGTTGTTTGGGATTTGACTTTCTGGACCCTGTTGCCGATTTAAAGGGAAAGGAAATTAAGAGAGAGCAGCCTTGAGTGAACTTGTCGACCATATTGCCACTGCCAGAGGAGTTATTACTGAACCTACCTATCCAGAAATTATTCGATGTGTAAGTTCTTTTGACTGTTTTAGTGGCTTGTTCTAAATGCACTCTAAATATATAATGTTCTTACTAAAAATACAGAGAAACGGAGAGACTATTTATAAAAAAAAATCGCGTGACTCATAATTTTTTGTTCTTTTACTGGCTAAATTTCCAAATAGAAGAACCAATCAGGTGGAATTTAACTTTTTTTTTTTTACTGGCTTAAAATTTGCCAAATGAGATTCACAGCTCAGATAACGCTCTTACTAAAACACAGAGGAATACAGGGGGGGGGGGGGGGGGTGCAAGGTTTTAATCCTTCCTCCCTCGAAATTTTTACACACAGAAACCTTAGTAATCAACAATCCCTTTTTGTACTTCGCTTTCGAACGAAAAATCGTGAATACGGCCCTGAGAAGGACTATTTGTACAAAATCGTATGACTCATAGTTCTTGGTTCTTTTTAGTGGCTTAAAATTTGGCGTTGGTTTCCCAACCAATCTGGTTTTTAAAGGGCTGTGCAATTTGTCTCCAGAAATAAAGATTAACGTGATGGGCTTGCGAAAATACGTCACTGACCTATCATCAATTTCAAGAGGGTTTCAAAATCGGTAATCCCACTCCACTGGATACGGCCTTGCGGGAAAGTAATTGTTCTTTTTTCTTATCTGAAATTTTTTCTCGTTTTTTTCCAAGGGATGTTACTATGCTTTTTCAAGGATAATTAGGCTCATTATTTGTGGGAAATAATGATAAGCATGGAATTGGCTCTTCAAAGATTAAGTAATTTAGTAGATTATGTTCTGTCTAAAGGAGTTTGCTGATTATATTACCGATTGGGTATCAAATAAGTCCACTGAATGTATTTTATTCCTGAAAATTTTCTTACTCTTGTCAAATGCATAGCCTACTGGCTTTTCAAACTCCGTGTTGACGTACAAGCTTGATAGTATCCATTTTTTAAAAACATTGAAACCATTGTTTTCATCTTTGTAGGAAACGTAGTGGACTCGCTGAACGTTTCTCTACGAAAATTTGGGATGCTGCATTTACATGTTACAATGCAGTGATTCTTAATGGAATATGCAAATTTTTACTGATAAATTGTAAAAAAAAAATGTTCTGATATAAGTCATAAAAATAACTCTGGCTTACAAGTTTGGTAAAAAAAAATCTTATCACATCTTATTAAGAAAATAAAGTAGATGGCGCTAGACACGTGCGTCAGAATGTCAATCGATACGGTGCAACGTCTTTGCTATGATGTGATCGTTGTGATAAAGAATATTTTAGCTGCGGTGAACGTATTGTGGTGCAACTGACACTCTTTGCTGCGCGCTTAGCTCGCCATATATGTATGTGTTGTGTCGAGTCTCAAGTATAAACTGAGATTTGAGTAGAGCGAAGCTTGAACTGGGATGCATCCCTTAGAACAGGGGGTACCTACCTCTAGAAATGTGATAAATAATTTCCGGGGATGATTATAAGAACGGTTTCTAGTCAATTAGCTAAGCACGGCTTATGTGATAGTTATTATTTCACCTTATTTTACCTTTGTCCAAATGGGGTTTGAAAACCCCTGGAAAAGGGTCGAATGTCATTGCCATAAATGGTATCGTGTTTCGTCCAGCTTTAACTGGATGGAGTTCAGGTTAGGTATGACTCGAATTTAATTATGCGAGATTAGCTGTGTCTAAGTGATTACTCAATAGCGGATATTAACTAAAAATTTAATTATTTATTACTTTTTTATTTCTTACGTTTTTTACTTTAAAGACTCCTGACTTTTCACTTTCCTTACAAAATACCATGTAGAATTAGTTACAGATAGGACTACATTTAGGAAAAGTATGGGTCATTCCTCTCTCAAATATTTTTTTGCTGATAAAAATTAACAAAAACATTTTGTTTTTCCTTTGTGTGCACTATACAACAGTTTTTCACCCCATCATGTAGGGGTTCGATCACTATAACTATCAATGCTTACTGGAGACCTTCGGCCCTTGTGATTGATAAAAATCTTTTTATTATTTTTTTTTACCAATCAAAAGGCTTTTGAGAGTTTTCAGGTTCTTTATGAAATTACTGCAAATATGCTTTCAGACTAAAATTTTGTTATTAAGACTGATGAAAATAATAATTACCATTTCTGAATCAGCTGCAAATTGCAATATCTTCTCACTAGACTCTTTTTTAGAAGCCCGTTTTTAGAATTTTGGTTACTATGGTCTGTTTCAAGCTCCTTTAAGGGTTCAAAATGAAATTTGCCCCAAAGGCGATTATTGAATTTGGAAAGAGCGTGAAAAAAAGGACTAAATAATGTGTTTACTTTCTTCCTAGCTAAATTATGTGAATATGTAAATATTTACCGACCGAGAAAAATTTTCTCTGGGTGGAAATGTCCATGAAATACTCCTCCCTCCCCCTGTATGACCTTTTAGCCATTGGTCTATTTTTTTTTTTTTACTCTGTGCCGAGGTTTAGCCTACTGTGCAAAAAAAAAGTTCAGCAATGGATAGTAAATATGGATAATAGCCCTTTTGTTTTAGAAGGGTTTTTATTTAGAGGTTGTGTATGAATCTAATGCCGCCATGTCCGTATATTTTCAATGAATAGGGACGCTGCGCAATTAAAATAAAAATGAAAGTTTAATTAAACTAAGCACGTACAGATGACTTTGATGAGACGGCCTCCCCTCCTAAATTGGCCCCTTTTGGCCATTGGTATGTGTAGTTTTGTTTCAACAAGTTTGCTTATCAAAAATTCACCAAACATCTTGTTTATTTTGCCACTATTTGCATGATTCACTCAGGGGAAATATTCTCCCACTAGTGCTCTTCAGATATGTTTATGGCTGTCGAAATAGCTTAATTGGTATGGAAGTCGTCAGTAAAAGTGATGGGATTTTTTTTTTCTTTTTGTGAAATCAGTTTCTTTCTTTGAGAATTTGGCATCTGTTCTATCGGAGAATTATGAAATTGGCTTTTCTTTTTAACCTCATTAAAGCTATAGCATTGAAAAATTGATTGATTCGGATTAGTAGTTATGCGCTTGTTACTTGTAAAAGTAATGGAGATTAAGTATGAGTGGTTCAGTAGCCGGGAAGACTAAATTCATAAATAGATTTCTGAGTAAAGCGAATCAATGCTCTATTTTGGGTATTGATTCTAGCGTTTCAATTGCCAATCATATGGTTTATTCAACTTAGACTTTATTTGGTATCCAGTGGCTGGGATATTTATCTTAATTTTTTGTTATTAATGGTGCTTTCACACTATGCTATAGAATCTTTCACACTAGCATAACTGAAAACTACGTTATAAAATTTTACAGAGCAAATTTTGTCCATAATGTAGATGTTTCCAAGTAGAGTCGGGCTGTGCATTGAATTTCACGTTACGCAAGTTTGTGTTACGTTATGGAAAGTCACCTTTCCTAAGCTGAAACATTCTCCATACAGAACCGGAGCAATAGGTTTTCTCAGCGGGGAGGGGGTGGGTGGATGGAGCATATGTGTACTTTGCCGGCCCGGCCACACTATCAATACTGTAAACATTGCAATTTTTTACCCTAAAATATTCTTCTTTTGTCGCCCCCCGGGCATACCGCCGTGGGGCTTACCCCCTCTAGCCCCCCTCCTAGATCTGGCCCTGTCTCCTTATGTCTGACGACTTTCGGGCGTTATAATTTACTGTAGATGCTGGTCCGGCTAGATTAAACGAAATGTGAATCTGTGACCCTTTGAAAGCTGATTTGGCTCAAACCGTCTTGTAATGGTATTGCTCAGGTCGGTACCGTGCTTCCCTTTTGCTATGATATCTTGGTATGATATCTTTTGCTATACTCATAATAAGTTTTCTGAAGCATAAACTGAGAAAAACTTGGATGACTTGCTAAGGTCAGGGGTTAATTTGACAAAAGAAAGGTCGGCTTTACAATCCGTTCTTTGTGCCTTGCGTTGTGCGTCCGTTCTATGCGTTTTCTGACTCCTGTCTGGCGATATTTTCTTCGCGACGGAACGCCAACGAATCTGTTCCGTTTTCTTTCGATTTTGCAAATATTTGCTCCAGATTCCAAAATGAACTAGAAACGCCTATGTCTCTTGGCCGTATGCCGTGAAACTTGTGAAAAGATGAAAAGCTTTCGATCCGATTTTGTAACTGCTCTGATAAAATGTTGATTTCCCGTTAAGGCAGTGTCTGACTTCTTTTTTCTTTTTTTATGTTTGTGTGTTAAGATATGATTTCACAGTTTTATTTATTACTATCGGTGCCGAGTGAATCCTCTTACTGTTTTAGATGCCTGTTGATTTTGCTTCTTTTTTTTGTGAAGTATTTTTTTTTCTATTGTTCCGCAGTAAACTCCTCTAGTGTGTATTTCTCTTGTGAAACTTAGAAATATAAATAGAAAGATTGTGAAACTTATTGAAAAGCTTTTAACTTATTGAAAAGTTTACCATCGAGAGCTTAAAATTCCAAAATTAATTAATTTTAATTTTGACTTTCTGTTGTTTTTCTAAATTATGAGAAATACTCCCCTTCTCACATACAGAGGGAACGAATAGATTATTATCATTATTAGCAAAAAAAGAAACTTCTTGATGAGCAATTAATAGATATGGGGATATAGTTAATTTTTAATTTTTAAATTATAGTTAATTTATAGTTAATTAACTATAGTTAAAGTACCAAATTATAATTTTTAATTTATAGTTAATTTTTAAAGTACCAAAGGGAACTTGTAAAAAAATATGCTGCCTGTAGTCTAAAACTACATAATACTAGGATGCAATTTGGGGAGATGCAATTTGGGGGTTCTGATAAAATTTATTTTTGCAAACTTCAGATTCATATAGTTTTTCACCAGTGTGGGTTCTCATATGACCTTGTCCACCTCAGGCCAAAACAGCAGCGCAGAGCTATGCCAGTTTCTGAACTACATTTCTTAACTGTTATTAATAAATCAATAAATTTTGATTAAATAATAATAGCAAGAGATCGCCCTGCATAGCCATACGTTTATCATTCCATTCTATATTTTTAATATCAGAATAGATTTCATATGATGATTGTGATAACTTTAGATGATGACCCTGACGGTTCTATGGAATTTTACCTTAGCCTAGTGTGAAAGGCTTTTTTACGTGTGAAAGGATATACTTATCTTTACGCAGTTTAACCACTTATCGTGGATACATGGTGTGAAAGCCGCTTAACCCTTATTTTTTGGAGCCATTCAATGAATGCATAATTGTACGTCGATTTAATCTAAAAAGGAAGTTAAAATATGGACTTTATCGATTTAAATTTGGATACTTAAAAGTGATGGATACAATATAAATCTAGAGGGAGTGGGGAGCTTAGACGCACTGGCTTTTCATCTGTCTTTATTGTAGTAAATAAATTAATAGAAAGAAGATACAATTTAAAAAAGAAAGGTTATGTCGTTTTTTATAAAAAAATTTTTTTATCAAAGTGTATAAATAAATTTCATGTGCCTACAATGGAGGGTAAAAGTATGTACTTAACCATTTTTTAAGAAGAAAGAAATACATACAAAATACGGAACGTTGCAAAATTTGATTCGTAACAATGACACTTTCCTGGGGAAATTGTGAAGTAGCACCTTCCTGTAAAAAAATTGTGAAGTAGCTATTGTTTTTAATATTTTAAATTGGTCGACAATTTAACCACACACTCCCATTTTACTATGCGTGTACCTATGAAGTGACAATTGCATGTCACGTTGTAAAAATAAACCAAAATGCTGAAACAAACAAAGAGAGAGCCTACTTGCTACAGGTGTCAGCACTCAAGTGGATAATTTCAGACATAAACACATGCACTAAGAAGTCTAAAAAAAGGGCCTTGTTTTGAGAAGTAATTTTGCCATGTGTTTTCTCATTCCTTTAATTTCAAAACGAAAAAAGTGAAATTTGAACGTTCTAAGTGCTCTTTTTATTTGAGAGTTGTTTCCTAAAAGTATTTAAAAATAAACATTCCTACGAAAAAAAATTCCTAAAATATATATCCCTGTCACCCAAGTTTGCCATCGAGAGCTTAAAATTTCCAAAATTTCGAAAGTAAATTTTTAATTTTGACTTTTCTGTTGTTTTTCTAGATTATGAAAAATACTCCCCTTCTCACATTGACTGAAAACATTAGAGAGAGAGAGATTTATTCTAAACAAACAAACAATTTAACATAAGTTTAGCGGCCACCCCAAGAAGTAAAAAACTTGTCCAAGGGGTGGCAAAAAATACACTAACATAACAAAAACAATAAAAAAAAAAAACGAAAAAAAAATAATAACCTATCTATATCACAGTCCCCAAACAGCACCACAAACCTTAAACCTTAACATTTTCATTAAATTTGCAATCATATTCATAATCATCACCCCAGGAGCCATAAAAAATTACCAATATCATTATTAAAAAAAAACAAACTAAAATTCATACTTACTAAAAAGCATCCCTTTAATTACTATCTTAAACGAAGAAATATCACCTATATTTTTTATATTTTGATCAAGATGGTTCCAACTTCTGATCCCCCTGTGAAGCAAAGAAAACATCGATCGGGCCAAAACTACCAGTGGAATATTAATCTCTGCTGATGACCTAGTATCATAATCATGGACAGAAGATCTCAAATTAGCCAAGCTATCAAAACACGGGAGGTTTATGCCCCTCTGAATCCTAAAAATGAATAGAAGTGTATACAACTCCCGTAAACCGGAAGCTGGCAGTATCTTTACACGCTCATACACGTTTCGTACCGAATCCCGGGGTTGTAGGCCATCTAACAGCGAACAGCGTTGTTTTGTAGAACTCGTATTGGTCGAGCAATAGAAGGAAATGTTCCAAGCCAAACGCTACTACAATACAATATATATGGATGGATAAGGGAATAATAAAGAAGGCGCATAACAAAAGGAGGAAAAAAATGCTTAAGTTTTCTCATTATACCCAGGTTACGAGACACGGTTTTACAAACATAATGTACATGGCGCTTGAATGATAAAACATCATCAAATATAAACCCCCAGGTATTTATAAGAACACACCCGCTTTAAAGCTCCATACTGTGTTGCAATATCCTGAAAACCATGGATAAAAATCTGGTGAACGGGAAAAAAATAACAAAATTAGTTTACCCAGATTAATCTTTAATCTATTTACCCTCAACCAGGAATATAACCTTTCAATAGCATCTTTCATCGATGTCTGAAGTAATTCTTCTGTCTTCGCGGTACTAACAGCAACTGTGTCATCAGCAAATAATGACACCGTCTCATTCCTGGGATTTTTGGCCATATCACTAACATTAAAACAACAACTTGGGATACAATTAGGCATATCATTAATATACAATAAAAAAAGAATCGGACCAAGAACTGACCCCTGTGGGACACCACTAGTCACTGGGCGGGCGCCTGATTGTATACAAGTCATCTCTACAAACTGGTACCGGTTACTAAGGAAACTCCGTATAAAGTCAAGAGCTTTACCTCGGATCCCATAGACCTCGCATTTTTCCAGGAGTAGGCCATGGTCAACTGTATCAAAAGCCTTCTGTAGGTCTAGAAACACTGCACCAACCTTAAATCCTTCATCTAAAGCCATGTTAATTATACTAGTCAAAAATATCAATGCATCCTCTGTCTTCCTATCTTTTCTGAAAACCGAACTGATTATTATTCAACAATTTAAACTTCTCTAAAAAATAGGTCAACCGATTACTAAAACATTTTTCAAATAAGACGAGAAATAACTGGCAAGACTGATATTGGGCGATAATTACCCAAATCATTTCTATCACCACCTTTATAAACCGGTGTCACTTGCATTTTTTAAACAATCTGGAAACCTTCCTTGACGGAAGCAATCATTAATCAGTGATGTCAAAACACCAGATATACAAGGGAAAATGCATTTTAGAATTTTTAGGCTGACTAGGTCACTACCGGACGAACTATTTTTCATACTATAGATAATATCCCTTAACTCATCTAATGTAATCATCTTTAGATGTAGCGATACATTTGCAGGAGATGGTAGAATAGATCCAAAGGGTGGGTCATCTGGAGACGAGGAAATCATCTCGGCTATTTGTAGGCCTACTGAACAAAAATAATTCAAAAACTCATTACATATCCCAGTACCATCTGCAATTGTAACCTCATTAACAGTCACTTCAGTTGGTAGAATATTAGACCGCTGACCTATAACATTACGGATTATTTGCCAAGTTTTCAACGGGTTACCTTTAACATCCGTGAACCTCATACTAAAATATTTTTGTTTAGCCTCACGGAGGAGATTATTCAAACAATTACGAAAAGCACGGTATCGCTCTTTATTTCATCCGTCGGTCTTAAAGCTTGTGACTTAAACAGTCTATCTCTTACATTTATTTTTCGAAGAAGGTCATGCGTCATCCATGGCTTCCTCCCATTATGTTTTCGACCTTTCGAATTCTTCACTGCTCCCACTCCCTTAACCATTTCTAAAAGCTTACTATAAAAGAGTGAAAATTTTAGTATTTACATCACTCTCATTTCCAAACAGAGATACCCAATCAATATGAACCATATTATTTTTTAGTTTCAATAGGGCACTACGATCAAAAACAACAACTCTTTTACTCCGTTCAGGAGTTTCTCGCTTAGGGATAGATACCTCAAAATCTGCAAAAACACCAAAGTGGTTAGATTCCACATTTACAAGAACTCTTGGCGATCTAAAAGGTGAATTGGAAAAAATATTTATCCAAAAGTTTTGCAGACGTCCTAGAAACTCTAGTTGGGATGTTAATCGTTGGGATGTTAATAAGACATACACAAATTTAATAACTGAGAAGTCACACAAAAGACTCCATATCCAGCATGTTAATATTAAAGTCACCTAGAACAAAACAAGGGTTATTACTAATTTGTACTTTTGCCAGCTGTTCATGAAGATTCTCAAAAAATTCTTGAATAGAACCAGAAGGAGGCCTATATACAATTACTAAATATGTATCAAAATTATTCAATTTAGCTTGTTATACTAGTGTTTCACACACCATTTCCTTATATTCACTTAGATCATCTCGGACTCTAACATGGAGATCTTCACGAACATAAGCCGCAAGACCCCCGTGTTGACGTAACTCCCGGTTCCGAATAAACAAAGTATATCCAGGTATATCTAAAAGAGCAGAATTGTGGTCCTTCAACCAGGTCTCCGTCAAAGCAAACACATGGAAAAGATTAAGTTTACCTAGATTCACTAAAAAATCAAATGTCGTATTTAGGCCCTGACAATTCAAATGAAAAATCCCAAAATCTTCCGATCCACCATGCCGATACTCAACATCATGAAAATCATAACTAAAAATAAATTTAGAATCCTCAGGGGGGTTAAAAGCTGGAACCACAAAGTCCAAATTTCTATTAATACATTCATTAAAATAATTATAAAAATTAACCTTCTTATTTTCCAAATCAATTATACTACGAGCCCCCAGGGGTAGTACAAGATCTCTAACCACTATCTATTAAAGATCCAAATGGCCTGTGGTGACAAATAGGGCATGTACCAATCACAATTAAAGATACTCTCTCAATACTCACAACAAAAAGTGAAACAAAAATAATCAAAAGAAAAAAAGGAAAAGATAAAACACCAAAAGAAATAAGGTATAAATTCTAAATAAAGGCAAGCGAAGAAAACAATCATTATTAATCACCAAAGAGCATATATAATCACACAGAGGGTATCCAATCTAAACTCTAACAGCCAATTAAATTATTGAACCTTACATCACAAACTATAAAAACAAATATAATTTTCCTTGATTAACTACAAAACAAGCAAAACATTCACTTCTGCTTTCCGAATCGACCTCTTTGACTACGCCCTCCATAGTCATGGCTAATAACCGGTCTAGCAAGTTCAGTAATTACATTATTCTGAAAATACTTAGCGATCGATCCATCAGGGCGTTTAAATTGAACACAAGGTGGGAAAGATTTAGAAACCCATGCATCAAAACCTGCATCTCGTAACTGGGCTCGCTTATTAAATAAAATTTTTCTAGCCCGACGTAACTCAGGGGTAGCATCATCACTAAGAAACAATTCCTTTAATGGGCCAATATTCTTATTCTTTAGTTTTTTTGCACTCCGTAATAGACCAATTTTTTTGTTTCCTTGCCACTTAGTTCAACTTTGAAAAATTTGGCATCCTTCTTACACTGAATAACTTTGAATGGTGGGTGCTGTTCTAAACCCACTTTAACAATATCCTGGAACAAAGCAACAGCAACATTTTCACTTTCGCAACCTGCATTCCAAACAAATATGTTTTTACCCCTCTGTTCAATTTCCAGTTTAACAAGCCTATCCGACATTTCCAAAACTGCATTTCCCTGGGCCTTAGCCTCATCAACAAGAACTGATAATTGTGATTTCAAGGATGAATTCTCATTTGTTAGAATTTCAATTCTACTATCATGAATAGCAACTTGAGAACACTGGTCAGACTGGTCATTTACACTTTATTGAAGCTGTGGTTCCAGTATCCTACTAAAAAATTATTGGCGGTAGAAAACAGCAACCTAGCAGTAAATGTTAATGAAATTCCCTAACTTTTCGAGACATTCTTGGAGAGAGCTGTTAATTAGTGTTGGGCGATATTTTGATTAATCGATATATCGATATTTTTACTATCGACATATCGATATCGATATTTCGGACCAGTTTTTGCTATCTCATGGATTTGCCGAAGTTCAGTACCGCAAAGGGTAAATCAAGGGTATTTTGTATACCTTTTTTTTTCAAAATTTAAATATTATAAAATCAAACAATAAAAATAAACTTTGACTACATAAATGAATATAATAAAAACCCAGATTTGATTCGGGCTCAGGAAAAAAGAGAAAAATAAACTACTGGCTATTCAAAAACAGCAGCATGTCAATGTTTTTCCAGAGAGTCGGTTCCGCCGTTCAGTGATTATCTGACCAGCTTTGGAAACCACTCTTTCAGAAGGGACACTGGTAGCGGACACAGACACGAATTCCATTGCAACTTCGTACGGGTATTTTTTGGACCCCATAGTTCGAGACTTCCACCACTTGAGTGGAAAAGTATCTCTTGAAACTATTGGCTCCCTATTGAAAGTTTGCAGAGCCATGATATATTCGGCTACTGTTGAAGCATGTTCTGCATTGACTATAAGGACTTCATCGTGTGAACCCCACAAACTGGCTGGAGTCTGATATAGCAGCATCGCAGAGACTGTGATGGTACTTGGATCTTCTGATCGAGATTCGGCATCCAGCAAGGCCAAATCTATCTCGTTTGCAATTTTGCTCTCAACTTGTAGAAGATTGTCTGGTGAAATATACATTTTTTTACAACGCGGGTCAAGATATGTGGCAATTGCGACGGGTGTGACTTGACCAAGGTTTATAAACCTACAATGCATTTTATTCAGCAAAGCCTTTCGAAGCTCATCAGCCACATCTGAGAATCCACCAAAATCTACCTGAACAAGCTGGCGTCTCAAAATCTTATACAAAGGCAGGACTTTCGAGATTGAGGGAAAGCTTTCAGAAGAGAGCTCAATAGTCGCCTTTTCAAAGGGTGTAAGCACCGCAATCACGTTTGAAATTACACCCCATTCATATGATTATCAGTGAGTATGAGGTCCACTTTACCGAGAAGCACAAGTGAACTTGTTACCGACTCTTTCAAATCTTGTAGACTACGCAACATAGTGAGAAGCGAATTCCATCTACTGGTCACATCAGGTTTTAGTTTTTGGTGCAAACATTGTCAATAGAGGTTTGAACCTGGCGCAACATGTCGGTAGCTACAACACTTCGTCTGAAAAAGCTGACAATATTTCTAGCCTTTTGGACAAGTGGCAAAAATTCAGCAGTATCATTAATTGCACACCCCCCCCCCCCCACAATCAAATTTAGAGTATGTGCGAAGCACGAAACATGTGTCCATCCTGTACCTACATGGGATGCAGCATACTTTAAGGCCCGAACTACATTTGCTCCATTATCAGTTACTACAGCAGCAACCTTTTTCCTTGATCCTCCACTCAGTGGCAATTTTCATAAGGTGAGCCTTAATAGTATCAGCAGTATTTATTTGTATATATATATATATATATATATATATATATATATATATATATTATATATATATATATATATATATATATATATATATATATATATATATATATATATGTATGTATATATATATATATATATATATATATATATATATATATATATATATATATATATATATCTATATGCATATATATATATATATATATATATACATATATATATATATAATATATATATATATATATATATATATATATATTATATATATATATATATATATATATATATGTATATATATATATATATATATATATATATATATATAATATATATATATATATATATATATATATATATATATATATATATATAATATATATATATATATATATATATATATATATATAATTTATCTGTGACAGATAGCTCCTTATATATATATATAAGGAGTTTATATATATATATATATATATTTTTATCTGATGCATTTAGGGCGTGAAAGGGGGGGGGCTAGTTGCCCTCCGATCTCGTTTTTGACGAGGCAACCTTAATATCTACTGTAAATGGCCTACCACAAACTTTTAAAGAGGTAATTGAGATATAAAAAAAAAGAATACATGAACCAAAATTTAGCAATAAATAGAGATACTGGAGATATTTCATTAAGCCCAATTTACGACAGTTTAATTTTGAAGGCCTCAATCAATATTTTCACCCGGTACAACTTGAAAGAACCTATTTGCACATCAAATGATATTAAACGAATTTGTAGGCCTGCCAAAGCAATAGCAAAACAAAGTATTATTGCCCTATCATCTTGGTGGTTTTCTTTTTCATTGATTCCAGTCTGTTCTTATTTAGTTTCTGTTTTGTCGTTGATAAGTAAACTTCGAAAGGTTTGATTTTCGTTTTTTTTTTTCTTTCCTTTCTTTCTTTTTTGTTTAGCACTGAGGAAGACTCGGCGGAGGTCCTTGTCGAGATATTTGCTTATTTCTTCTTCTTCGTGGTTTGCCGCTAGCTAACAAAATCCTCGTTTTTTTTTTTTCGCCTTTTTTGATTTTATTTTTCATTTTGTTATTTTCTTTCCTCTCTGAGTTTCATTTGATCTCCTTTGACTCAAAAAGTGAACAAGAACTTTCAATTTCCAATCAAATGAGCCCTCTCCGAAGTTTATACAAGCACCTCTTCCATAAGAACTATATATGCCCCTAGAGCATTACTCATAACGCCTACCTCTGGGTCCTGGGGGGTTGCGTCGACAAAGGATATTTTCTTATTTGACCTTTGAACTATTTTTAATGAAATGGCTATTTTAAAAATTTTATCAGATGGGCTTGGGGGGAAAAGGGTGTGTAAGGGATGGGGCTTGTTGTCCTCGGTTATCTTCTGACTCTGGAAAATTGAACTAGAACTTTCAATTTCCAATCAAATGTGCCCTGTCTGAAGTTTATAATAGCAGCACTTTCATAAAAACCACATACGCCCCCAGGACAACACTTACAACGCCTATCCCCCGGGGTGAGTTTTGTTATCTAATTTTTGAACAAATTCCAAAAAACTGGCTATCTCAAAATTTGTAGCGGATGGGTTTGGGGAAAAAGAGCGGGGGGGGGGGGCTAGTTTCCCGTAACTCTCTTGACTCTTGAAAAGTGAACTAAAACTTTCAATTTCCAGTCAAATGAGTCATCTGTGAAGTTTATACGAGCATCCCTTTCATAAAAACCATACATGCCCTTAGGGCATAACTTAGAACGCCTTCCCCTGAGCCTTGGGGGGTTGTATTGACACCAAAGTTTTTTTCTTATCCGACCTCTGAACTATTTTTAACAAAATGTCTATCTCAATATTAACATCAGATAGGTTTGGAAAAAGAAGGCGTGGAGGAGGGGGGGGGGGCTAGTTGCCCTCGGATCTCTTTTGACTATTAAAAATTGAGCTCGAACTTTCAATTTCCAATCAAATGAGTCTCTCTGAAGTTTATACGAGCATCCCTTTCATAAGAACCATATATGCCCCCAGGGCATAACTTACAAACCCTAGCCCTTAGGGCTGTGGGGGAGTGTCCTCCTCAAAAACATGATTTCTATCTGGAAATCAACTACGCTGAACAAAATGGCTATCTCAAAATTTTGATTGGATGTGTTTGGGGAACTGGTGGGCGTGAAAGGGGTGTTAGTTGCCTTCCAATCACTTTTGACCCTTTAAAAAGGGCTCTAGAATTCTCGGTTTCTAATGAGCCCCATTGAAGTTTCTACGACGACCCCTTCCATATGTGCCTCTGGGAAAATTTTTTTTTATAAAGAATAGATAATAATAAAACATTGGAGCCGCATGGCCTATATATATATATATATATATATATATATATATATATATATATATATATATGAATATATATATGAAATATATATATATATATATATATATATATATATATATTATATATATATATATATATATATATATATATATATATATATATATATATATATATATATATATATATATATATATATATATATATATATATATATATATATATATATATATATATATATATATATATATATATATATATATATATATATATATATATATATATATATATATATATATATATATATATATATATATATATATATATATATATATATATATATATATATATATATATATATATATATATATATATATATATATATATATATATATATATATTATTATATATATATATATATATGTATATATATACTGCTGATGCTATTAAGGCTCACCTTTTGAAATTGCCACTGAGTTGGGGATCATAGGCAGTGCGCTAGCGCTGCCTAAGTAAAGAACGATGTGGGCACAATGTGTGTTTTTTTTTTTTTTTACATTTTTTCTCCATACTGGGGCACTTCGTATCGAAGGAGTTGTTGTAGAAACTTCGAAAAGGCCTCATTCGATTGGAAATTGGAGGGGCTAGTGCCCTTTTTAATAATCGAAAGTGATTGGAGGGCAACTAGCCCCCCCCCCCCACGCCCATCATTCCCCCCAAACACATCCAATCAAAATTTTGGGATAGCCATTTTGTTCAGCGTAGTTGATTTCCAGATAGAAAAAATGTTTTGGAGGAGGACACTCCCCACACAACTCTCAGGGCAAGGATTTTAAGTTATTCCCTTAAGGCATATAAGAAACGATGTTGGCACAATGTACTACTTATTATTATTTTTTTTCCCTTTAGAGCAGGACACTTCATATGGAAGGGGTCGTCGTAGAAACTTCAAAAGGGGCTCACTCGATTAGAAATTGAGAGTTCGAGTGCCCTTTTTAATTGTCGATAGCGATTGGAGGGCAACTAGCCCCCCCCCCCACCACACCCATCATTCCCCCAAACAGGTAAAAACCCCAAGGTTTTTATAGAAGGCGTTGTCGTAGAAACTTCAAAAAAGGCTCATTTGATTGGAAATTCAAAAGGCTAGTGCCCTTTTTAATAGTCAAAAGTGAATGGAGGGCAAGTAGTCCCCCCCCCCGTGCCGATCATTCTCCCAAACACATCCAATCAAAATTTTGAGATAGCCATTTTGTTCAGCGTAGTTGATTTCCAGATAGAAAAAATATTTTTAAGGAGGACACTCCCCCACAACCCTCAGGGCAAGGATTTTAAGTTATTCCCTGAAGGCATATAAGAACGATGTTGGCACAATATACTACTTATTATTTTTTTTTTCCTGTAGAGCAGGACACTTCATATGGAAGGGGTCGTCGTAGAGAAACTTCAAAAGGGGCTCATTCGATTGGAAATTGAGAGTTCTAGTGCCCTTTTTAATAGTCGAAAATGATTGGAGGGCAACTAGACCCCCCCACGCCCATCATTCCCCCAAACACATCCAATCAAAATTTTGAGATAGCCATTTTGTTCAGCGTAGTTGATTTCCAGATAGAAAATATGTTTTTGAGGAGGACACTCCCCCACAACCCTCAAGGTAAGGGTTCTAAGTTATGCCCTGGGGGCATATAAGGTTTTTACAGAAAGCGGTGTCGTAGAAACTTCCTAACAGGCTCATTCGATTGGAAATTCAAAGGGCTAGTGCCCTTTTTAATAGTCAAAAGTGATTGGAGGGCAACTATCCCCCCCCCCTCCGACGCCCATCATTCCCCCAAACACATCCAATCAAAATTTCGAGATAGCCATTTTGTTCAGCGTAATTGATTTTCAGATAGAAAATATGTTTTTGAGGAGGACACTCCCCCACAACCCTCAGGGCAAGGGTTTTAATTTATGCCCTGGGGGTATATAAGGTTTTTATAGAAGGCGTTGTCGTAGAAACTTCAAAAAAGGCTCATTCGATTGGAAATTCAAAAGGCTAGTGCCCTTTTTAATAGTTGAAAGTGAATGGAGGGCAAATAGCCCCCCCCACGCCCATTATTCTCCCAAACACATCCAATCAAAATTTTGAGATAGCCATTTAGTTCAACGTAGTTGATTTCCACATAGAAAATATCTTTTTGAGAAGGACACTCCTCCACAGCCCTCAGGGGAAGGGTTTTAAGTTATGCCCTGGGGCATATAAGGTTTTTAAAGAAGGCGTTGTCGTAGAAACTAGAAAACGTAGAACGAAGGCGTCTGTCGTAGAGGCTCATTCGATTGGAAATTCAAAGGGCTAGTGCCCTTTTTAATAGTCGAAAGTGATTGGATGGCAACTAGCCCACACCCCCCCCCCCCCCCCCCGCCCAGCACGCCCATCATTCCCCCAAACACATCCAATAAAAATTTTGTGATAGCCATTTTGTTCAGCGTAGTTGATTTCCAGATAAAAAAAAATATATTTTTGAGGAGGACACTCCCCCACAACCGTCAGGGGAAGGATTATAACTTATGCCCTGGGGGCATGTAAGGTTTTTATTGAAATCTTTGTCGTAGAAACTTGAAAAAGGAATCATTCGATTTGAAATTCAAAGGGCTAGTACCCTTTTTAATAGTCGAAAGTGATGTGAGGGCAACTAATCCCCCTCTCACGCCCACCTTTTCCCCAAACACATCCAATCAAAAATTATAGATAGCCATTTTATTCAACGTAGTTGAAAGTTTTAGAAATTAGGTCTCTAAGGATGACAAAACCCTCCCCCCAGAGCCCTCAGGGCAAGGGTTGTAAGTTATGCCCTGGGGCATATAAAATTTTTATTGAAAGCGTTGTCGTAGAAACTTCAAAAGGGCTCATTCGATTGGAAATTGAAAGGGCTACTGCCTTTTTTAATAGTTCAAAGTGATTAGATAGCGACTAACGCCCCTCTCACGCCCACCATTTTCCCAAACACATCCAATCAAAATTTTGAGATATCCATTTTGTTCAACGCAGTTGAACGTTCTGGAAATTAGATCTTTTAGGATGACAACCCTCTCAGAGCCTTAGTGCAAGGGTTGTAAGCTATGCCCTGAGGGCATATAAGGTTTACATAGAAAGAGGTTGCATAAATCATAGGCAGCGCGATGGCGCTGCCTAAATAAAGAACGGGGACACTCGAGAACGAGACAAGAAACAGGGACTAAGTAAAGAGGAGGACACTCCCCCACAACCCTCAGGGCAAGGGTTTTAAGTTATGCCATAGGGGAATATAAGAACGATGTTGGCACAATATATTATTTACTAATTTTTTCCTTTAGAGCAGGACACTTCGTATCGAAGAAGTTGTCGTAAAAAACTTCGAAAAGGGCTCATTCAATTGGAAATTGGAGTGGCTTGTGCCGTTTTTAATAGTCGAAAGTGATTGGAAGGCGACTAACACCCCTTCCACGTCCATCATTTCCCGAAACACATCCAATCAAAATTTTGAGGTAGCCATTTTGTTCAGCGTAGTTGATTTCCAGATAGAAATTATGTTTTTGAGGACAGTCCCCCACAGCCCTTAGGGCAAGGGTTGTAAGTTATGCCCTGGGGCATATAAGGTTTTTTAATAGAAGCTTTTGTCGTAGAAACTTCAAAAAAGGCGCATTCGATTGGAAATTCAAAGGGCTAGTGCCCTTTTTAATAGTCGAAAGTGATGAGAGGGCAACTAACCCGCCTCTCACGCCCACCTTTTCCCAAAACACATCTAATCAAAACTTTGAGATAGCCATTTTATTCAACGTAGTTTTAAGTTCTGGAAATTAGGTCTTTGAAGATGACAACCCCCCTCCCCCCACAGCCCTCAGGGAAAGGGTTGTAAATTATGCCCAGGGGGCATATAAGGTTTTTATATAACGCGTTTGGAGCATATAAGATTTTTATATAAACTTCAAAAAGGGCTCATTCGATTGGAAATTGAAATGGCTAGTGCCCTTTTTAATAGTCGAAAGTGATTGGAAAGCAACTAACACCCCATCCACGCCCACCATTTCCCCAAACACATCCAATAAAGATTTTGAGATAGCCATTTTGTTCCACGCAGTTCAAAGTTCAGGAAATTATACCTTTGAGCAGGACACTCCCTCTACAGTCTTCAGGGCAAGGGTTATAAGCTATGCCCTGGGGGCATATAGGTTTTTATTGAAATCTTTGTCGTAGAAACTTGAAAAAGGGCTCATTCGATTTGAAATTCAAAGGGCTAGTGCCCTTTTTAATAGTAGAAAGTGATTTGAGGGCAACTAACCCCCCTCTCATGCCCCTGTTTTCTCCAAACACATCCAATCAATATTTTAGATAGCCATTTTATTCAACGTAGTTGAAAGTTTTGGAAATTGGGTCTTTAAGAAAGACAACCCCCCACAGCCCTCAGGGCAAGGGTTATAAGTTATGCCCTGGGGGCATATAAGGTTTTTATTGAAAGCGTAGGAGCTTCACAAGGGCTCATTCAATTGGAAATTGAAAGGGCTAGTGCCTTTTTAATAGTTGAAAGTGATTGGAGAGCGACTAACGCCCCTCTCACGCCTACCATTTTCCCAAACACATATAATCAAATTTTGAGATATCCATTTTGTTTAACGTAGTTGAAGGTTCTTGACATTAGGTCTTTTAGGATGATAACCCCCTCAGAGCCCTCAGTGCAAGGGTTGTAAGTTATGCCCTGGGAGCATATAAAGTTTTATATAGAAAGTTGTTATAGAAATTTCAAAAAGGGCTCATTTGGTTGGAAATTGAAATTGCCCTTTTTAATATTCGAAAGTGAGTGGAGAGTAATTAACCCCCTCTTACGCCCACCATTTCCCTAAAACATTCAATCAAAGTTTAGAGATAGCCATTTTTGTTCAACGTAGTTGAAAGTTCTAGAAATTATGTATTTAATGATGACAAACCCCCCTGAGACCCCAGGGCAAAGGTTTTAAGTTATGCCCTGGGGACATATAAGGTTTTTATAGATAGAGTTGTCGTAAAACTTCTAAAGGGGCTCATTCAATTCGAAATTGAGAGGGCTAGTGCCCTTTGTAATAGTCGAAAGTGATTGGAGGGTAACTAACCCCCCTCTCACGCCCACCACTCCTCCAAATACATCCGATCAAAATTTTCAGATACCCATTTTGTTCAACGTTGTACAAAGTTCTGGAAATTAGGTCTTTGAGTATGACACCCTCCCCCAGCAATCAGGGCAAGGGTTGTAAGTTATGCCTTGGGGGCATATAAGATTTATATTGAAAGTTTTGTCGTAGAAACTTCAAAAGGGCTCATTTGATTGGAAATTGAAAGGGCTTGGGCCATTTTTAATAGTTGAAAGTGATTGGAGAGCGACTACCGCCCCTCTCACGCCCATCATTTCCCCAAACACATCCAATCAAAATTTTGAGATAGCTATTTTGTTTAGCGTAGTTGAGGGCATATAAGGTGTTTAAAGAAAGTGTTGTCGTTTCCAAAAGGGTTCATTCGATTGGAAATCGAAAGGCCTAGTGTCCTTTTTCATAGTCGAAAGTGATTGAAAGGCTTGACATTTTTATAGTAAAGATCGATGTTGGTATAATGTTTTAGTTTTTGTTGTTGTTTAGACGAGGGCACTTCGTATCGAAGGAGTTGTCGTGGGAACTTCGAAAAGGGCTCATTCGATTGAAAATAGAAAGGGCCGATGCACTGTGATAATGCTAATTCCCAATAAGGCATTTCAGCAGTATCCCAAGAACGACTGAGGGTATTATGTTCAATTTTTCGGGCTACTTCTGCTCTTAAGGGTGTATGTTGTTAAAAATTGCTGAAAATTTTTCTCCAGCATACAAATTGCAGGCCAAACTATAAAGTTTCAAAAAACGAAAAGATTTAAAGTATTATTTTCTTTTTCCCTGAAAAGACTATGTCAATATAAAACGAACAGAAATTAATTAAAAAAACTTTTTCCACAAAATAAGTTTTTCAAAGAAAAGTAAAGAACTCCATTAAACAAAAAATGAGCAAAACTAAAATCAAATAATCTACCAAGCGTGAAACTACCACAAATCAGCATTGATAAATAAATGAAACCCAAAACGAACAGAAATTACAATAATTAACCGAGTCAAACTCAAAACGAGCAGAAATTAACATAAGTTGGGCGCAAAACCCCTATGCCTTCCCAATGCTAGAACAAAATTTGCATTCACTGAAAAGGTACAAATGAATGTTCATTGTCAGTTTAATATACATATACTGATATTTAGTAATCAAAATGTTAATATTATTTGATTTATTAAAGTTATAAATGTAAAAATATTTATATTTTTTCAGTAAAGTTCTTTACTTTTCTTTGAAAAACTTATTTTGTAGAAAAGTTTTTTTTTAATTAATAGGTAAAAAAGCAGTTGATAAAAGGAAGATGGTTGAAAAAGCTGGAAATAAACAGCTGGAATGACGGAATAAAAGCCAAACAAGAAGCAATTATCTATAATAACTATAAATTTGATTGTGGGGGTGCTATTAATGAAACTGCTGAATTGTTGCCTCTCGTCCAAAAGGCTAGAAATATTTTCAGCCTTTTCTGGCCTAGTGTTGTTGCTACCGACATGTTGCGCCAGGTTCAAATCTCTATTGCAATGTTTGCACCAAAAAACTAAAAAGGAATTCGCTTCTCACTATGTTGCGTAGTTTGCAAGATTTGAAAGAGTCTGTAACAAGTTCGCTTGCGCTTCTCGGTAAAGTGGACCTCATACTCACTGATAGTAAGTGGGGGGTTATTTCGAACGTGAATTCGGTGCTTACACTCTTTGAAGAGCCAACTATTGAGCTCTCTTCTGAAAGCTTTCCCTCCATCTCAAAAGTCCTACCTTTGTCTAAGATTAATTAAAAAAGCTTTTCTACGAAATAAGTTTTTCAAAGAAAAGTAAAGAACTCCATTAAACCAAAAATGAGCAAAAAGTAAAATAAAATAATCTACCAAGCGTGAAACTACCACAAATCAGCATCGATAAATAAATGAAACCCAAAATGAACAGAAATTACAATAAATAACCGAGTCAAACTCAAAACAAGAAGAAATTAACATGAGTAGGGCTCAACACACCTATGCCTTCCCAAGCCAGAACATAATTTGCACTTTACGGAAAAATATAAATGTTTTTACTTTTATAACTTTAATAAATCAAATAATATTAACATTTTGATTACTAAATATCAGTATATGTATAATAAACTGACAATGCACATTCATTCGTATTTTATTTTAGTAAAGTACAAATCATGATCTGGCTTTGGGAAAGCATAGGGATTTTGAGCCCTAGTCATGTTAATTTCTGCTCGTTTTGAGTTTTGACTCGGTTATTTATTGTAATTTCTGTTCGGTTTGGTTGTGTTCGTTGTAATTTCTGTCCGTTGATTTTGGAATGAAGTTATCAAGTATTTGGCAGTAGGTTGCATCAACACATGGCTAATTGTAGAGAGAGAAAAGCCAAAACAGATAGTCCAAGTAATTGAGAGGCAAATGTTTAAATGGCTGCGGCAGGGGTAAATGGCGTGAGTAAGCATGACTCTTATTGGACACATACTTGTTTGTTAGTTTTTGGAAGAAGTCCTTATAGTCAATGCAGGACATGCTTTGACAGAAGCCGAATATCTCATGGCTATGCAAACTTTCAATAGGGAGCCAATAGTTTCAAGAGAAACGTGTCCACTCAAGTGGGTGGAAATCTCATGCTATGGGCTCCCAAAAACACCTGTACGAAGTCTCAATGAATCCGTGTCTGTGTCCGCTACAAGTGTCCCTTCTGAAGGAGTGTTTTCCAAGGCTGGTCAGATAATCACTGAACGGCAGAACCAACTCTCAGGGAAAAACACTGACATGCTCATGTTTTGAATAGCCAGTAGTTTTATTTTTCTCTTTTCCTGAGCCCGAATAATTTCAAATCTGGAATTTTATTATACTCATTGATGTAATCGAAGTTTTTATTGTTTGATTTTATATTATTTGAATTTTGAAAAAAAAATTTAAACAAAATACCCTTTATTTACCATTGACGTTACTGAACTTCGGCAAATCCATGAAATAGCAAAAAACTGATCCGAAATATCGATATTTAGATTAAACAAAATATTGCCCAATACTATCTTGAACACATTCATTATCCGTTTGCTCACCGTCTCTCACATAGCCAATGATTTCATTGTTTAAATCCTTACTATTTCACATCCACAAATCAAATGAAACCCACATTGGGAATGTACCTACATGCATGCCCACACCATATGGACTTCTTTCTATTATGATTTTTTTCCAAGAAAAGTTGTTAGCGATATTCAAAAATAGAACAAGCAGTTATAAAGTCGCATAAGTCAAACTTAAAAAAAAACAAGCTTTAATGAAGGTATCATCCTTGTATGGTATACCAGACAAATACATTAAAGTGATTAGTTCTATGTACAAGAAGGGAATGAAGTTAGCAGCTGCTTCCATATTGAAACGGGAGTTAATCAGGGTTGTGTTCTATCCCCCTTTATATGGATCATTTTGATTGACTTAGTCTTAAGGAGCACAATAAAGGCAATGGGAGAACTCGGAATCAAATGGGGAAGAAAAACTTTCCTGGACTTAAATTATGCTGATGATTTAAGCATCCTAGATGAAAATATGAGCAAAATGACTGAACTTTTAGAGGTTTTGCGAGATCAGGGTGCTAGAATAGGTTTGAAAATAAATGTTAAGAAGACTTAGCCTCTAAGGCTAGGAATAAGTGAAGATGAAAAGCTGACGTTGGTAACGAAAAGATTGATCAGGTGGACAGCTTCACTTACCTAGGTAATATTATTATTAAAGATGGTGGGAACAGTGAAGATGTTAAAAGTAGAATAGCCAAGGCTCAGGGTGCTTTTTCAAAGTTAAAAAACGTTTGGAAGAATAGAACGGTACTTCTGCAAACCAAGAGTAGAATATTGGAAGTTACAGTGACCACAGTGGTCAAATATGATTATGAAGCATGGACACTCCGAAAAACAGGGGAAGATTTCCTAGATGTTTTCCAAAGAGATTGCTTACGGAGTGTTTGGTTTACCCAGCTGACTGAACGTATTTCAAGCAGTAGGCTGTTCGAAAAGTGTGGTTAATCCCGCTTTCTAGGGCTATAATTGAGAGAAAGGTTGAGATGGCTAGGGTACATTCTGCGGATGAAGAATTACAGATTGCCGAAGATTGCCTTTTTTGGCCCACCGTCTGGGGCGAAACGAAGAGCAGGTTGTCTGCGGTTGGGTTGGGAGGATGTCGTAAAGAAAGATTTAAGGGAAATGGGAACTTCCAGGGAGGCTGTAAAGAGGGAGGCTTTGAATAGATTTGGATGGAGGAGGAACGTGCGTTGTTGTGTTGGCCTCAGACTGCTTGGCTCTGCGGTGAGTTGTTAGTAGTAGTAGTACTAAAATGAGCAGAAATTGAAATGAATTTTGAAGTCAAACTTCAAAATAACAGATATTACTATGTATGAATAAATGAAACCTAAAATAAACATAAATTCTTACAAATAAGAGTAAGGTCACCCAGAGAGGGGGATAACTAGCCCTTAATTCAATAAACCATTCATTTTTCTAAATCCCTCCTCAAATCTGTTGATTTTCCCCAAGTTTCCTCGACCTGAGACCATGCGTGGTAAAAATTAAAATATGCTATATTCTCATTTTGCTTGCCTCTGTGAATGCTAGTTCTATTTAGTTCTGAGGAGAATCGAAGCAATACAAATTAATTTGCTAAGTACAAAAGGATCAGATACAGACTCCTGATCCCTACGTATTATAGGTCCTATTTGGAAGATCCCAAGATATTCTAAATTCGATATTCTGGTCAATGATAAGCTAAAAACAGTGAGAATATAATAATTAATCGTTAAAATAGTTCACTAACATTTATAAAAGAGCGAAAGATAAAGTTCTATTTATAAAATATTCTAACAAAATACATGTAAGAAGTCTGGGATAAAGAGACCCTCAAGCCAAGAAAAAAACAGTTGCTATCGGCGGTACAGAAAGAACTCTATTCACCTCTCTTATTTGCACTAGTCAACAACAATACAAAACAATGTTGGGGAAATTCCACAAATCGCTTCATATTTAGCTAGATATAAAAATTCCAGACCTTGATTAGAATTGATAAAGTAATGAACAGGTAATAAACGATCCATAAACTGTTGGAATGCACTAGAGTCCTAGTTATTCAATGTAAGGGATGCGTTGGTGGGTGTCCTCTGCCAAAACTTGGTATCTGCACCTTTTAATTTTCTAGAAAATGGCAAAATGGTAATTTTTTTCTTTTTTGGAATGAAAGAAATAGATGAAGATATAGAGTTTCTTTTGCTGGACGTAGATATTGAGTTTTCTAATTTCAGTCTGCATTTGGTTTTGGCTACTGAAAACGGGGGAAATATGATCTTACAATCTAGATACTAGTACATACCTCAGAAAGAATAACAGATTGGAAAATTCTGACCACGCCATTGGACTTTCCATAACAAGATTGGGGGAGGGCCATCCTCAAATTGACATTAACCTTTTGTGTAGATACTCGCTTTAGCGGGGGGATAACCTGCAATGATCTCAGGTAGTCAAAGTAAAAAAAAAAATAGCACTCGCTAGTTTTTTTTGTATTTCTCCGCTTGTTTTTATTTTTGAATAAACCTCGTATATAAATATTGAGACTGAGATGGGACACTTTTCAGCAGATAGGGAAAAGACGATAATCTGCAATTTCTCCCAAAACGATTTGAGCATATCCCAAACCAAAGTGTTTGGTCATAAAGTTGCTAGTCACAAATAAGTGACGCCCGGAGGTTCTTTAAAATAGTGTTATTTGGTGGTTGTAGTATTCTACAGTCTTTGGATCCATACCGAGGCTAGGGCTGTGTGTGAAAATTAATTTGCAGAGAAATATATTGCGGGGGAGGGGAGAGGGTATTGTAACGTCCATATAGCTTCAGCTCTGTACTTTGAACGTTGTGTAGACGTTAGAAATTTGCATGTGTCCTCAAATTAATTTTGCTTTACTAAATATTGTCTCCTCTCAGTTCAGGGACAAATTGTTTCTTGAACTCAATTTAACAAATTGTGATACCCCTCACAAAACCAGGAAGTGGTATATAGACCATGCCTATAAATAGTTGAAGGCCACGTTTTTCTTGGTGGTCTACATCACGACCTTGTATCACGCACCTATTGTGTGCCTCATGACAGCTCGGCGGATGAAGCCGCGCCTGCTAAATTTGGAAACCACGGTTCAAGCCTGTCTGTCGCAAGGCACTCCAGGAACGGCTGTCCTCATGGTAAATATAGCCAAGAAACTAACATAGGTTTATGCTGTTTTGTTGCTATATAAGCAACGTCCATGGCAATGAGCCATATCGAATCAAACAGGTTGTAATAATGAATTGTAATTAAGCCAAAAACTAAACCAAAAATCTAAAAAATAAATTTTCTATGCGGATGAAAGCTTTCGTGCGAATTTTTTTCACACGGGGGAGGGAAGGGGATTTTCTTGGAATAACTTGAAAAATAGTCAGGAATCAAATAAAAAAAGTAACTTTTTGAGCTGAAAGCAAGGGGCAGCAAATTCTGAATTCCTGAAAACACTAATGACCGTTCCAGTTTAGAATTACTTAGAAATTCAAAAGAAACTAAAAAAGAATACTGGTTATACTAGATCACTGAAAACCCCGTCTATTTTGTTTTAACTTTTAGGTTTTTGCTTGTTTGTTGTTTTTTTTAATTAAGAGTGCTGTATTTGCAGACGCATAGTTAAATATAAAATCTAAAAGATGTTTGACTAGCACTCCTAGAAATAAAAAAAAAAGTTCCTTTATTTCCTGGTATCACTTTTTATCGATTTATACTAATCAAACTGTTGATCTTGAAGCTATGTTAAAGTTGTTTATATCAAAAAGTACATATTTTTTTTTATAGTTTCACGACTCAAATAAAATAACTAAAAATATATAATTTTCTTTTCTTTAGATATTCATCCAGGTCACTATTTTCTTTTGAAAAAGCGCAAAAATAGAAAGACCGTGTCCTCTAACGTGTAGAATTATTCATCGTCTTGATTAAGATTACATTAGGTCCTTATTGGAATCACTTAAGGCCCGAAGCATTACTAGGGCCTGCCGAAAATATACCTTCTCTACGACTGATCCCAAGTCCTAATTGTATTTCTTTTTGTTTTAGATATCAACCAACCTTTTTTCGTACCTTGCCCCCGTCTGACAACCCGGATTTTGACCCAGAGGAAGATGACCCCGACACTAGAAGCCTCTTGGCCTCATCTGCAGGTAGTTTATGTGAGGATTCAATGTTTATACGGGACTGCGCTAGCTGACGTTGTAGTTATGTAGTTTTTGAAGGCATTTCTATGTTTTTCTCTATCTTGAAAAGACACCCTGTGAAGCTATTCAGCCCCTCATCTGTTCTCCCCTCCTCTCAAAGTTTTCAAGTGGGTTTAATGCAAAAAAAATTATTAGTCCTGAATATGAAACACTTTTAGAATATGACGCTATTTAAATAAATTTCAGGCCACTGCTCTTCCATGATTTCAGGTAAAAATGGACAAACGCCATGGATAGGTTTTTTTGGCAGTTGAAACGCTATTCAAAGGGAATCTAGGCTTTGGCCCTTGCCTGATAAAAAAAAGATGTAGCTGAAATGCATTGAAAAGACGGTTTTGCAAATTAAACAGTTCTTCGATAATTACATATATAGTACCCCCACCCCTTCGTATTTTTGTAGCATTGCGCTCCTACTTTAGACAATCTATTCGGAATTGAAGTATTTAATGTGTACATTAAATGCAGGACCATACACAAGATTTTACTTGGGGGACCGTGGTGAGAGTGATTTTTGGGTCTTATTCATAGAATAACTGAAAATGTGCTTTTTTTTAATTTTTTCTTAATTTATTGGGGATGGGGCTGTTTTTTTTAACCAAAGGCACCCAGGAAGTGGTTTCTTCTGACAATTCCCGAACAAACCTCGATTTGGCTCATCTTGTCTCAATACACAAGACGAGATATATTTAGCCCAGCTATCAGCTTGTTAATGGCAGAATAAATATGTAATAATTTCTTTAAATAAGGTTGAAAGTACGAAAATAAGTGTATGTACGAGGAAATGACACGAAAAATCCTTGAAAACAAACAAAATTGACAATTTAAAACTGAGAATGTTTGCAACAAATTCTTTAGGTGTTACTCATGATCAATTTTGCACCTCATCTAGTCAATATCCAAACAATTAAATATTGTAGAATTTTGGCTAAGTGAATATGATGTCTAAAGTGAATTTTTCATTTTTTAATTATATCTTTTCTCCTCTCCCTCCTCTTTTCTCCTCTTCTGGTTTGTTCGTAAAACGCCAAATTCGGCACGCGTATCTATATTCGACACCAGTTGTCTCCAATCCAATCTATTTATAACTGACCCAAAAAATAGATGGTATCCCCATCTATTAAATAAATAGATAAGTAGTAAACGAATAGTACTTCACTATTCCCTAAAAACTGTTAATGGTTAGGACACAAATTGATAATTTTTCTAACTAAAATTATACTGCTTTTCCAAAATAAATATCTTAGCAATTTAGCTTTATTTAAGGTTTGTTTGCGTATAAAATTGTTCGGTTTGGGAGTCGGCGTTCGAGCCCCCCTCCCCCGGCGAAAAAAAATCAGCGAAAAATACCCCCATGGAAAACACCCCCCTCTCTTCTGCGGCTGGTCAGTCTCCAATCACTTTCGACTTGTAAGAAAAGCACTAACTCTCTATTTCTGACGTAACGAGCACCCTACGAAGTTTTTGCGACCATGAGATGTAGGTGGTCATGGTCGATGTAGATGTAGATGTAGGTAGGGTATGAAGGAGGGGCAGTCCTATACGAACTAAATTCTGCTAATTATGGGGTTTAATGTTACTCTTTACTTTCATGATAACAGCATAGACCAAAAATATTCCCAGAGATCAAGAGGGATATATCAGTTTAGCATTTTTATGTATTTTTTAAGGTTTTTTTTACACCTCCCCTCTTTCCCAAACAAAGCCCTGGATACCGCCCTGGGGATTATGTATCAAACAAAACTACAAAACAATCAGAGACCCCCGTTGTAGAGGTTTAGAACCGTTATGTGCAAATATTTGGAATTGTAAAAGAATATGAAATTTACGTAAGACAGTGAAATCTTTTTAGACCATTAGCAATTTTTCGGCTAGTTAGGGAGGGAGAGAGATACCTCAAATAGTGCATTTTAATGCAAAAACATCCCAACTCTTATTGAGCCTTCAGATAAATACAAAATAAGTTCTAAGAGGAGGGTGGAGGTAGAAATTGACGCATAATGCCCAGGGCCGTATCCGGGATTTCTGTTTAAGGGGTTATATTTTTTTGGGTGGGATTGGTGGGAGATTGGTACAAAAAAAACTTTTCAAAAACCCATCAAAAATGTGAAGTTGATATTTAATCTCTCTTGATTTCTGGGAATATTTCTGGTTTACGCTGTTATTATGAAAGTAAAGAGCAACATTTAATCCTTAAATGAGCAAAATTTATTCCATATAGGAGTGGAATTGTCCCTTCCTCATCCCCACCTCCGCCTCAACAATTTTTATAAACAGTATAATGGGTGCATCCTTTGTTACTGTGCAATTTAAAAAAAAAGAGAAAAGTAACATAATTATTGATCAAACGTCTGGGTAAAAGTATGGTAAAACCCTTTTTCCCTTTTTTACTTCCATTAGAAAAGGCTTAGAATATAAGTGAGTGCTTTGTCAATCATGTCGAAGATAAAAATTGAAAGGAAGAAGAAAATTGGATAGAGGGATGCGTAAATTTGGGTTTGCAATAGAAGCAATTATTATATTCATAAAAATAACAGTTCAAACCTCATTTATTAGGCAACTCAAATATAAAATGTTTTCCTACCGTTTCAAGTTTTTCAAATGCTGTCAACAAAGAGAACTTTGGAGGCATTAGTGAATGAACCGCTTCGTGTCCTCCTTCTCTTTTTTTTACTTTTATCTTTATACTTTTCTTCTCTGTTTTTAGTATTTATGCTCATTTTATAAGAAATTGAAAGTTCTAATCCCTTTTTATAAGTCGAAAGTGACTGGAGACCAACCAGCCATGGAGGGGGGGTCTTGAGGGGGTATTGGTAAATGTCTAGCCCCGTTCAGTTCACCCAAGGTTAGATAAAAAAAAAGATTGTAGAATGCTACTAAAGCCATGATTCGGTATAAAAGTAAATTTGAAAGAACTATTAAGGACAAATGTTTAACTTGTCATTTTTGGTTCAATGTTTGTAAGATTCAGTTTGTCAAAGGGTCAGTTTGTCGGACTCGTCGTTAAAAATCAATTTTGTGCCTGTTATAAAAGGGCAAATATTCAAATGCTTGTCTGAGTAAGTATGGGAACTTTCTTGTATATCCACTACCAAATATCTTTATAACTTGATCTCTAGTTGGAACTAGGGCTTCTTCTAGAATTAGGAGAAAAATGCTTTTTTTGGGAATATCTCTTATAGGTACCATGCACATTGTAGGCTGAATCAGCCTGGTTTGAGACCAAATTAGCTACTTTTGTTTTTTATTAAGATTTTATTTCCGGAAATAATAATCCTCATAGTCTTTGACCTAACCGCCTAACTTCATCAGTAGTTATTATCCTGTCGTATTATCATACCATTAGAAGCCAAAAAACAACACGAATCCCTCAGTTGATGAAAAAAAAAATTAATGAAACCTGCTTTATTTCGATCTTTTCTTTTTTTGCACATAAAATAAACTCCTGTTTGTAAATTCTTTGTAATATTTTATAAATGAATTAAATTAAAGTTTAATAAAGATATTTAAATAAAATAAAAAGATATTTTAATCAAAGTTTTTGTGAGGTTTTTATTGAGAGATTTGAATTTCACGTTTGAAAAAAAAAACTTGGAGGACGTACCATGAAGAAACTTCCCTTTTTTTGTATATAAAAATCTACGGATTTAATATATATTTCCAAATTTCTAGACTTTGAACCCGAAGCGTGATAATTCTCCGCTGATTACGTTAATGGTTTCACAGGGTGTTTGTTCTTTCTGTGTCTGGCAAGTTTTAGTTGCCCACAGTTTGCTTCGTGTGCTCTGTTTGAGTTGAAAAAAAAAAATGAAATAAAGACATATTATTTGTGCAGCTAGATGCAGGACCTCGCACTACACGCTTATCCGTATTTGCGTATTATCTGATAGTTTGTGGCATTGTTTTCTGTGTTAATGTTACTGAAGAATCGTGCTTATAACAGAATTTCTTTTACGAGAGTTCTTCAAAAAGTAACTTATTTTTTTCGAATAAAAAAGATACAGTTTAAATATAAACCTTGCATTAAAAAAAACGTAAGAATTGAAAGCTACTCTCTTAAATTGCAACGGTGTCTGCTAAAATTAAAATACAACGGTTTTTCAGCATAGTCATAGCTCGACAAGGGTGGGGAGGTCCTCTTATTAAACATTTAGAAACCGATAACACGTGTTTTGTTTTTATTCGGGTACCTGGCTGGGGTTTTTTTTCTTTGTCTCGTCGCTGTCTTGTTTTGTGTTAGTTATAATTTATGCCATTTGACAATTTTTAGAGAGCATATGTATTTCATGCTTTGAACGGCAGGGACACTAAGTGTTCATCGCAGAGCGTGAGACTCGTGGGCAAGGGCGAATGGCAATCCGTTTTTATTAGGGAGCCTGGTTTTGGTTTGTCTGTCTGTCCGTCTTTCTGTCTGTCTGTCCGTCTTTCTGTCTGTCTGTCTCTGTCTCAGATGGATACTTCCTGATTTGGGATGTGCCCTCGCTCCAAAACAAAGCTAATGGCAAAATCGAGTGTTTCCAAACTGCTATGTTTTATGAAGAGGACCTGAAAAAGTTTGAACACCCAAGGTGTTGAACACCCTAGGTGCAGGTCGCACCTTGTGGTGTTAGTGGAATATAGCTAAATCCAAAGGAACTAATTACATTTACAAACTTGGGCTGGTACATTGCCGAGTTACCCAGGTGGGTCTTTGAGTTGGAACTTTCTTATTCCCACTATTGCTTCTGTAACTTTCATCTAATGCTCCTTTGTTCTGCAACTAACTGCGAATTCCACGACATGATAAAAAAAAAAAAAAATGTAGTGAATGCTTCTTTTTGGGTATTGGGGAAAATATTGGGTTTTCTCTGAAGTTACAGACAGTTACCAAATCCTAATTAGATTTAAATAAATATGTCCACTAAAACAATTCCTGTGCCATGTTTTGGTGTTCAAAACACATTGTTATTGGGTGTTTTAAACACATTGTTATGAAAATACTAACACTATTGCAATTCATCGTAGCCTGAGGCCACAAATCAGAGCTATATCATGTCAGCCTGAAGTTTTCACAATTTCTAGGCGTGGCTAAAGCTCATATTTGTAAGTTTGGCTATAAGTATGTGGCTGATAAAATCGGAGAATTGACCCATTTCATTTCAGAGCTGCTCATTTCAGAGCTTCATTCTCGTTTCAGAGCTGCTCTGAAATGAGAATGTGTTAGTGCGATGCAGTGACCCCCTCAATATCTCGATTAATGCATGAACTGCCACTTAGTTCGGGATTTTAGCGAAAATTACTGAGTGAAGATGTATTGGAATTAGAGCAAAAGAGCTCAGATGTCAACTGTTTTTTTTTTTTTTTTTTTTTTTTTTTTTTTTTTTTTTTTTTTTTTTTTTTTTTTTTTTTTTTTTTTTTTTTTTTTTTTTTTTTTTTTTTTTTTTTTTTTTTTTTTTTTAGCCGCTCCGCTAAACTTTAATCAACTGAATTAAGGGGATTAATATAACAACTGGTAAAAACGTGTACTTGTTACTAGAAGGGTAATAACACAAGCTCTGTATTATTATTTAACGCCCAGGTTGGTAGAAATAGGGATAGATGGTATCCCAGCCTGGGTAATTTGGTGAAGGAAAAGAAAACAGTAATGGATACAGACTTATGCAATTTTGTAGGTATAACAATCTAATTATAACCAATACGGTGTTTGGTCATAAAATGGCTCATAAGTTAACATGGTATTCACGTGATGGTAAGACAGCAAACCTTATTGATTATGTTATAGTAAACCGAAGACTGGCAGGATCAATACAGGATACTAGGGTATATAGGAGAGCTGTTATTGATGTTAAAAGTGAAGATCACCATATAGTAGTGTCAAGGGTTAATTTAAAGCTGAAATATCGGAAGGGTAACTACCTCCCGGGAAGTTATGATGTTGGTAGACTCAAGGATGAGAATTTGAGAGAAACTTTCCAGGAACAGTTGAATACTAAACTTCAGAGTTTAAATTTTGATAATGTGGAAGATGGTTTGGAATAATTTTAGAAAAAATAATTTGTGAAGTTGCTGAAGGGTGTATTAGGGAAGAAAGCTAGAACTGCAGCTAAGAATTTTAGTGAAAAAGCTCTATGTTTAAAAGGACTTGTACAAGAATTATCTGAGTGATAGATCGTATAAAAACAAAAGAAATGTAAAGAAAGTGGAGAAAAGCATTAAAATATGAACTAAGGAGGTGTGAAGTGGAGGCCATGGATAAAATTGCCGAGGATCTGGAAAATGCAGCTAGACGGCATAATAGTAAAATATTGTACTGGCACGTTAACAAATTGAGAGGGAGTAGTCAATCCGGACTTGGCCCAGTTAAAGATGGGAGCGGGGGTCGCAATTAGCGATAAGGAAAAAACTAAAGAGAGATGGGCCGAACATTTTGAGAATTTTCTTAACCGGGATAGAGTCGCAGGAGGAAAAAATATAGAGGAAAATGAAAAAGTTTGTGATACCTTGGATGTGAAGGAAGATTTGTTTTGTGAGGAGGAATTAGCAACAGTACTAAAACAGGATTAAAGAATAATAAGGCTCCAGGTGCTGATAGGGTGGTAAACGAGTTTCTTAAATATGGTGGCTCTGAGGTTAGAAATAAGTTACTTAAGATTATGAATATGATTTTTGAAAAAGGGGAAGTACTTAACGATTTTAGGAAAACCTTAATTAAGCCACTTTATAAGAAAGGTGATAAAAGTGAGCGTGGTAATTATCGAGGCATTAGTCTGGTCTCTGTAGGTAGTAAATTACTTAGTAATGTGATACTTTTTAGACTGAGAGATGCAGTAGACAAAGTTTTTTAGAGAAGATCAGTGCGGTTTTAGAAAAGGTAGAGGATGTGTCGACCAATTTTTCACTCTTAGGCTAATAATTGAGAAGTGCCTGAGTTTTCAAACACCTTTGGTCCTCAGTTTTATAGATTATGAGCAAGCGTTCGATTCTGTTGATAGAAGAGTTTTTTTGTAAAGGTTTTATCCTTGTATGGTATACCAGACAAATACATTAAAGTTATTAGTGCTATCTACGAGAATAACACTGCTGCGGTTAAGGTAGGAAATGAGGTTAGCAGCTGGTTTTGTATTAAATCAGGAGTTAAGCAGGGATGTGTGTTCTATTCTCTCCTTTGTATGGATTATTTTGATGGACTTTGTCTTAAGGAGCACAGGAAAGGCAATGGGAGACCACGGAATCAAATGGGGAGGAAAAAGTCTCCTGGACTTGGATTATGCCGATGATTTAAGCATCATAGATGAAAGTGTGAGCAAAATGAATGAAGTTTTAGAGGTTTTGTGAGTTCAGGGGGCTAGAATTGGTTTGAAAATTAATGTTAGGAAGACTAAGTCACTAAGGCTGGAATAAGTGAAGATGAAAAGGTGACGTTGGGTAATGAAAAGATTGATCAGGTTGGCAGCTTCACTTACCTTGGTAGTATTATTAGTAAAGATGGTGGGAGCAGTGAAGATGTTAAATATAGAATAGCCAGGCTCAGGGTGTTTTTTCACAGTTAAAAAAAGTCTGGAAGAATAGGAAGATAATCCTGCAAACCAAGATTAGAATAATAGAAGCTACAGTGATGACAGTGGTCAAATATGGCTCTGAAGCATGGACGCTCCGAAAAGCGGATGAAGATTTGCTAGATGTTTTCCAGAGAAATTGCTTAAGGATGGTTCTGGGTACCCGGCTGACTGACCGTATTTCAAACAATAGGCTATACGAAAAATGTGGTTCAATACCGCTTTATACGGCTATAATGAAAGAAAGGATGAGGTGGCTAGGGCACGTCGTGCGGATGAAGGATGACAGATTGCCGAAGGTTGTTCTTTTCGGCCAACCATCTAGGGTTAAACGGAAAACAGGTCGTCCCCGTCTGGGGTGGGAGGACGTCATAAAGAAAGATTTAAAGGAAATGGGAACTTCGTGGGGCGGTGTAAAAAGGGAGGCTTTGAATAGATTGGGGTGGAGGAGGAGCGTGCGTAGCTGTGTTGGCCTCAGGCGGCTTGGTGCTGTGGTGAGTTGTTGTTAGTAGTAGTAGTAGTATATTATTTACGTTTTTTTTTATCATTGCTTGTTGATAACTTGTCGTTAGTTATCGGAAGCTTTTGGGGTTTAAATTGGTTATTAGTATGTGGCACTGAGAAATTATGCTTTGAGACAGTTCAACATTAGATGATTGTATCGTTTATATACTACTACTAGCAACATACTGCATCATCAAGTCGCCTGAGGCCAGCACAGCTATGCACGCTACTCCTCCATCCCAATCTTTTCAAAGCCCCCCTCTTCGCATACTCCCATGAAGTTCTTGTTTCTATTAATTTTTCCTTACGATATCTCCCACCCCATTCAAAATCTTTTATGGAGTTTACAATTTAATATGTTTCCTTAATTCTGGCAAACTATAAGTTAAACTATCTGTAAAGCTATTCCGCGAACTTATACATTATCTTAAAACTTAGACTGACAGCTCATATCCTCAAATTAAAAGAGTTCTAGCTGTTGGCCTAATTGGTCTAGCAATTAGTCTAATAACTTTTGTCGATTTTTTACTTTCTCAGATAATTAAAATAATCTAATTAAGATAATTTAACATAATTATAAATTTAATTTTTTTTTCTTTAATGCGTTATATTCTCTTTTGTAACCCACAAAAATAGTTGGACAACGGAACTTTTGATGTCAATTTTTTTTCCCATACTGGAAGTTCTAAGAACATATTAATTGCACAAATAACTGAATGGATTAATTTATTAATAAATCATAGGCAGTATAATAGCGCTGCCTAAGTAATAAGCGATTTGGGCATTAATAGTCGAAAGTGATTGGAGGGCAACTAGCCCCCCTCCCACGCCCACCATTTCCCCAAACACTTTCAATCTAAATTTTGGGCAAGAGTTGTAAGTTATGCCGTGGGGGCATTTAAGGTTTGTATAGAAAGGTGATCGTATAAACTTCAGAGGGGGCTCATTGGATGGCTAATCAGAAGTTTTTGTGCCCTGTTTGTGATTCAGGGTGATCGGAGGGTGGATATCCCTCATCCCCCCCCACACCTCGTATTTTTCCTGAAATGCATCTGATAGAATTTGAGATGGCCATTTGTTGTCGTAGAAACTTCGAAAAGGGCTCATTTGATTGAAAAATTGAAAGGGCTAGTGCCCTTTTTAATAGTCAGAAGTGATTGGAGGGCAACTAACCCCTCTCCCATGCCTACCATTTCCCCAAACACATCCAATCAAAATTTTAAGATAGCCATTTTATTCAACGCAATTGAAAGTTATGCCCTGGGGACACATAAAGTATATATTGAAAGGGTGACCGTAAAAACTCTGAAATGGGCTCATTTGATTGGAAGTCAGATGCTCTAGTGCCCTTTTTAAGGTTCAGAGTGATCAGAGGGTGGATACCCCCCCCCCCCCCACACCTCTATTTTCCCGAAATGCATGTGATAGAAATGTTCAGATGGCCGTTTGTTTTCGTAGAGACTTCGAAAAGAGCTCATTCAATTGGAAATTGAAAGGGCTAGTGCTGTTTTTAATAGTCGAAAGTGATTAGAGGGTAATTAACCCCCCTCCCACGCCCACCATTTCCTCAAACACATCCAATCAAAATTTTGAGATAGCCATTTTGTTCAACGTAGTTTTAAAGGTCCGGAAGTTATGTCTTTGAAGATGACAACCCCCCTACAGCCCTCAGGGCAAGGGTTGTAAGTTTTACCCTGGGGGCATATAAGGTAGATACAGAAAGGGTGATCGTATAAGCTTTGAAGGGGGATCATTGGGCTGGTAATCAAAAGTTCTAGTCCCCTTTATAAGATTCAGAGTGATCAGAGGGTGGATACCCCCCCCCCCTCCACACACACACACACACACCTCATATTTTCCCGAAATGCATCTGATAGAAATTTTGAAATGGTCATTTGTTTTGTTAGAAACTTCGAGAAGAGCTCGATCGATTGGAAGTTTAAAGGGCTAGTGCCCTTTTTAATAGTCTAAAGTTATTGGAGGGCAACTAGTCGTCCTTCCACGCCTACCATTTCCCCAAACTCATCCAATCTAAACTTTTAGATAGCCATTTTGTTCAACGTAATTGAAAGGTCCGGAAATTATGTCTTTGAGGATGACAATCAGGATCCGCTTAATTAATTTGATAATTCGAAGTGATTTGACATTTCCATTTTCAGATTAAATGTCCATCTAGCCCGGGAAATTTATTGAGAATCAAACTTCGGTGCCTAACTTTTATAATGAGGATGAATGTACCTTCTTGATCTTGCTCCACTCGCCGTCTTACAATTCTGCTAGCTGTTGGCGAGTAGTTAAAAATTCATAAGAACCTTCTCTCATTGTCGCTTTGTTTTCAAAATGGTGAAAAACATTTCAGGTTTTCGGTATTTTCAGTTCGGTATTTGTTTGATAAGCTTTAGCTAGCTTCTCTCCGCAAATGCATGTATCCTGTCTCTATCTACTACTTTGTCGTCTGAAGTCAAGACACATGCACACAGGAGAGGAGGAGGTTGAAAAATTTTTCATAAATGTGTCTTTCTTGCCCCCCCCCCCCTCCCTCCTTTCCCTAAAGTTGGATCAGTGTTTTATATAGCATTTGTTTATGATTTTGAGGGAAATGGATAATTCACTGTTGCTGTTTTCTATATTGTTGTTGTTGTCTGTGTTGTATCGATTGGTGAGGATTGATCAAATGCTAACTGTTTCCAATTCAGTTCGTCCTGGTTTACGAAACGAAATGAATCCTCACTTGTCTCAGCTTTAAGGTTTAAGATTCAATTAGGTTTTAATCAATAAAAAATTAAATAATATTAAATACACTATTCTGTGATAAAATAGGCGTCGAGCCCCATGAACATAAAAGACTCGTCATTAACATGCAGTACAGTCCTCACTTCACTCTTCGTCACAAACACACGCCTCATCAACGAATAAATTCAATTACCCCTCCTCCCTGTTCTCCCTTCCTCCTCGGGTGTACAACGACCTCATCTACTTAAACTAGTTCAATTCATCCAATTCATATTCAAAGCAAAAAATCTGACTTATATCTTATTTGAATTATCTTTAATTTTTATCTTTGTATACTATTTTTTTTAATTATTTTTTTTAATGCCTGAGGCAGCTTCTACATCTCAGCTCTTAATATAAGCATGCATGCTTTACCCTTCAACACGTGCCACATCTGTGGAAAAATCAGAATGCATTATGGGGGAAATATTCCAAGTATTTCAGTTGTTTTGTTTTCATTTTGGATGTGCGCACTATGGATGATTTTGCCGGCTATCATTGAATTCTTAACTCCTCTTCGCTTTTGTTTCAGCTTGTCTACGAATTTTTTCTCCGTTTTTTGGAGTCGCCAGATTTTCAACCCTCAATTGGAAAGAAGGTTATCGATCAAAAATTCGTATTACAGGTGAGTTGAAGATTTTTTTTTTTTTTCTGTTATGTTTCCTATTCGTTCTTCGGCATGTATTTTACTATATCGAGTTTTTTATATAAAATTTTCTTCCTTCCTTATTTTAAATTTCGAAATAGTGTTTCGAATTAGCCCAAACAAATAGGGTAGCCTATATCTTGCGCTTTCTTTTCAAAATGAGTCAGAAAGAAAGAAATTGTGAATGTTCATTGGTTGGATTGGCAGTGATATTTGGGTCAGTCTTCGCCAAATTATCCAGTCAGAACTGCGGTTTAACTTCGTGTTTGGCCAAAAAGCCCTCAGCCGTGCTCCTGATTGAATGTACATGCTGAAATTATTTCACATTTTGTATTGCCACTTTGTTCTCCTTTTGCCACTTTTGGTCTCTAGATTAGAAACACCAAAAACACGGTTTTTCGAAAAAAAGTGATAAAGTTAGGAATATTAACTGACAGACGGTTGAAAGAAAAATGTAAGGCGATCCAATAGCCCTGAAATCTGTGGCAGTCAACTTACAAAACAGGTTTTTCATGGAAATGACTTTTGAAGCTTTTATTATGGTTAACTATTAATATAATTAAGTATCATTAACTTATTAAGTATTATTTATCTTATATTTTCTTATGCATTTATTTATGCCCGAGAGATCCACTGTCGAACAAATCTTTACCATGCGCCAGTTAATTGAGAAGACGAAGGAATTCAGAAGGGAACCATATGTAGCCTTTGTGGACTTCAAGGCTGCGTTTGACTCGGTGGATAGCAACTCGCTCTGGCTGATACTTCGATCAACTGGTCTACCAGACAAATACTGCAAGTTGTTTGACAAGCTTTACGAAGAGACCGTGAGTTGCGTCCAAGTCAACGGCAAACGGTGCACGACATTCGGCATCAAAACCGGTGTACGACAAGGGTGTGCCGCCGCCCCGGAACTGTTTCAATTGCGTAATAGACCATGTCATGATACGAACGACAAATAGCCTGCCCTTTGGTCTGCAGTTTGGAGATCGCGTTCTGACGGACGCTGACTTAGCAGATGATCTGGTCTCGTTGCTGACTCGATCGACCAGTTGACTGACGCTCTGGAAGTCCTGAGGAAGAGGCAGCAAAAGTTGGCTGAAAATAAACTGGCTTAAAACGAAGATAATGGCAATTGAGCCCCCAAGCCCAGTCTCGCCCCCTGAGATCATAACTGTTTGCGGAGCTCCTGTTGAAGTTGTAAAAAACTTAACTTATCTTGGCTCCGTGCTGTCTAATGACGGCTCTATAAAGGAAGAGTTGTGCAGCCGAGTTTCAAAAGCCTCGTCTATCGTTGGAAGGCTCAACAATCTCTGGAGAATGCCGCATATATCTAGGCGCACGAAGATGCAAATTTATAATGCATCCGTAAGTTCGGTCCTCTATGCAGCGGAAACCTGGCCTCTCAAATCAACAATCCTCAGCATGATAGACGTCTTCCAGACGAAACAGCTCCGTCGGATTGAGGGACTTCGATGGGACGAATTTGTAAGCAACGCAAGGCTGCTCGCACTCACCTCCCAAGTGCCATTCTCCATCCAAATAGCGCACCGTACTCTCAGATGGTTCGGACACCTCCTGCGTATGCCGACGACAACCCCAGCCCGAATTGTCTACGATTTTGACACTAAAGCTCATAGCTGGTCTCGCCCGAGGGGCAGACCTCAGACAAGGTGGAAGGATAGCCTCAACAAATTCCTTGAGATAGCTAACATTGCTGTCGACGGGGCCCACTAATAGCAGCAGACCGGTCAGCCTGGAGGAGCAGAGTTGTGACGCTCTCTACGCCGCCCCCAACGCGGCAAGAGCCTTAAGTCAAGTAAGTTAGTCATTTATTTAAATTATATGTGCATTGCATACTTTTATAAGCTATACATTTATTTAGGCATTATTAATCTTAAGTTTATATTAGTACTATTTTTATCAATTAAATATAATTAGGTATTATTAATTATGCTATAGTTCAGTATTATTATAATTCTCATCGACATGTTCAGTATATAATACTTCTCACCGACAGCTATGATAATGATAATAATTCATTTAAACCCTCTGTATAGAATTGTAGTTAAAACACAGACCTTCGGTTAAAGCAAGGTTTTGAAGATGTCCAAATTTCTGTGCGTTAATTGAGTAGTTTTTAGTACTACAGTTAAGGTAGAAGCCTTCCATTGTGTATTCATGTCATCTAAAACGGTCTGAAGGCGAAACTAAATTGAAAGTGAATATAAAATTGATTAAATAGTGTCTGATTAAAAGGAAGCAATTTTTTTTTTGTTATCGCAAGTCGTCAACAAAGACATATTTAGTAGATTTTCGACTATGCTGGACGAAATGACTATCTCAAAATTTTTGATTGGGTGACTTCGGGAAAAAAATGAGCGTGGGTGGGGGCCAAGCTTGAGGGGAATGTCGCCCCCTTAAGGTGTTTGTTCCCTCTGAAACAAGTGAGTTCAAGATCTATCCATTTATCGAGCCAGAATTGTGGTATTACTTAAGCTTTTTTTCTTCGACAAGGATCTAAACTTCCTTAAAACATAGGAAAATTGTCCTTTTTTAAATGGTTTTCAACAGATTTTCTATCTAAAAAACCATGTACACCAAATTTGTAAAAATTTAAGGTACTCCTGTATTAAACGCACTCTTTTATATGCTGCAATGAAAACCAGTCACTAAAACCTGTTTTTTGACGGCTTAATTCAAGACACCGCTATAGGGTAATACAATGTATAGCACGGTTTTGCTTGTACGATATTTAAACTGTTTGTTTTTGGGGGTTTATGGGAGGGGGGAAGGTCCCTAGGTTAGGTTAGGTTACGTAATAATGTATGCTATGCTTTACCCCCCCACCCCCACTCCTAATATGCAAATATATAGCCCAAATTTCTTTCTAAACTATTATATATTCGTCCTATTTTATTTCATTAGCATTAACCAAACTAGCACTATATAAAAGAGTGCGTTTAATACAGGAGTACCAAATTTAATTTGTTAGGTCCATATAACCGAATTTCAGCTATAGAATGATAGGAAAATTGCTGTCTTTTGGTGATATCTTAAAACCATTGGAGACCAGAAAAATAGCATAACAAAGCTTCCAAAGGGGAACAAATCCAAGGACATATCCAGGATTTTGTTCGGGAGGGGGGGGGGGTATAAAACAAAAACTTTTAAAAAAAAACGCATCAAAATTTGTTTACGCATTTTGTTATTTTTTTACGAGTCTGGGGAGAGTGGTTTAAGCCCTGATTCCCTCTTCTCCTCCCTTGGATACGGCCTTGCATAAACCTTGAGTGAAAAACATAATCTTAAAATGTGTAGTAAGCTAGCAGTAAAAACTAGGATGGCGAGTTTTTTTTTTTCATAGTCAAGCAATTCGTGGTAACGAACTGTAAGTAAGGTGCGACCCGACTCAATAGTAACCCAAACTCTAAAAAAACGGAATTTGATACCAATAGATACATCAAAAGAATCAGATTTTTATGCTGGTTTCAAATATATAAGTTTCATCAATTTTAATCTTGACCATCAAAAGTTACGTGCCTGAGAAAATTTGCCTTATTTTCAAAAAAAAGGGAGAAACAACCCCTAAAAGTCGAAGACCTTTAATGAAAATCACACCATCAGATTCAGCGTATCAGAGAACCCTTCTATAGAAGTTCCAAGCTCCTATCTGGAAAAATGTGGAATTTTGCATTTTTTGCTAGAAGAAAGATTACGGATGCGTGTTTATTTGTTTTTTTTTTTTTTTTTTTTTTTGTTCCCAGGGGTGATCGTATCTATCCATTAGTCCTAGAATATCGTAAGAGGGCTCATTCGAAGAAGATTAAAAGTTCTAGTGCCCTTTCTAAGTGACCAAAAAAATTGGAGGGCAACTTGGCCCCCACCCACGCTCATTTTTTTCCCGAAGTCACCCAATCAAAATTTCGAGATAGTCATTTTGTTCAACATAGTCGAAAGTCTACTAAATATGTCTTTGTGGATGACTTAATCCCCCACAGTTCCCGGGGGAAGGGCTGCATGTTATGAACTTTGCCCATTGTTTACATATAGTATTGGTTGGGAAGTATACAGACGTTTTCAGGAGAGATTTTTTCTGTGATGGGGGGTGGGGGGGGGTTGGGGGAGGATCTTGCCGTGGAGGATGTTTCCTTGGGGGAAGGGACATTTCTATGAAGAGGGTGTCGGATTTCCCAGCATTATTAAAAAAAAAACGATCAGAAATTAAATAACAAAAACTATTTTTTTTTTCAACTGTAAGTAAGTAGCAACATTAAAACTTAAGACGAGCAGAAATTATTACATATATGAGGGGGTTCACCCCCTAGTCAATACCTCGCCCTTCACGCTAAAGTTCTTTTTAGTACTTTCAAAAAGAACTTTCCGTAGGTATGAATTTGTATGAATTTGTTTGAAGGGTGGTATAGTTGAGTCACTCTCAGGTTAGCCCGGAACCCGTTTTTCCCGTTTTTCCTATATATTTTTATTTTTTTATTTTTGTTTTGTTTATTTATTATTTATGGGATGGCGGCGGGAAGTTTTGGAGTTTTGGAGTATGTGAAGTATTGATTTTTGGTTATTGGGACCATGAGCCGAGTGAGTGTAAGATTTTCATTTTTTCTTCTTTTTTTTCTTTTTCTTTCTTTCTTCTTTTTTCTCTTTTTTTAGTATGTTATTATAAGTGTTAATTTTAAGAGGGTTAATACTTCCGAACAAGCGTTAGCTTATGGAAGGTCATTTGTTTTTTTTTTGTGTTGTGTTGTTTTTTGGAATAAACCCTTATCTTATCTTATCTAAAAAGGGCTATCTATTCTGATTAACCGGCCTTTGTGATTCAGGGGTTTGTGATTCGAACAAAATTCGAACTTTAGCGTAAAGTGCGAGGTATTGACTAGGGGGCAAATTCACTAATATACGTAATAAAAACATACGAATATAGAAGTTCGTTACGTAAATTAATTCGTAAGTTACGTCACAACAAAATTTCGAGAAAGCCATTTATGTACGGTGAGCCAAAATCAAAGCTGCATTAATTCAAAAACGTTCAGAAATTAATAAAAAAACAAGTTTTTTTAAACTGAAAGTAAGGAGCGACATTAAAACTTAAAACGAACAGAAATTATGCCGTATATTTTCATATAGGATGGGCTGTCCCCTCCTCAACGCCTCGCTCTATACGCTAAATTTTTTTATTGTTTTAAAAAATAAAGTTGTGAGACCGAGTCAAACTTTAGCGTAAAGAGTGGAGGCGTTGAGGAGGGGGACAGCCCTTTCATATACGAAATAATTTCTGTTCGTTTTAAGTTTTAACGTCGCTCCTTACTTTCAGTTCTAAAAGCTTGTTGTTTTTTTTTTTATTTAATGTCCACAGAAGTGTGTACCTGAAAACATCCGAAGGCTGCCTAGCAAAATCTTATGTTTTACATCGCAGTTCAAACATGGACACCCTGTATGTAGATTAACCAAGAAAACAAGTTTTTTTTCAAATGAAAATAAAAAAGTGACACAAAGCCTCAAAATAATCATAAATTATCCTGTGTATGAGGAGGACTGCCGCCCCCTCATCCCTCCATTCTACGCTAAAATTTAACTAGTATTTAACTGGACATATTTCAGAGTGCAAAAAGTAGCCAGGTGGTATTTGTTGGTGTTTTATTCATCTATCCCATCAAAACACTAACACAAAGTTTTTATTTTTATCAAAACAAATAATTAAACCCTTCCTTTCTGAATGCGTTGTGAAAAAAATCATCAAATTGCTCTTTTAGTAGAGCATTTATTCTTGAAACATTGATGAGAATTCAAACAATCGGGAACCAAATTCAAACAATTATCCTTATATCGTTTCGTAATTCAGACAACTCATTCACCTCGTCAGTCAGATTGGACTTCTCTTGAATTCCTAGAATACTCTAGATGAGTCAGCTAGAAAGTTACTCACTTAGCACTTTTAAATAAATTTTAAATGAACATAGATTTCTAGGATATTTTTTCCTTCTTTTTTTTGTTACTCCTTTTATTTTTGTTTTATCTTGCATTAGTAAAAGTTGAAGGAGATGATAGGCTACCTTTCTCGATATTTTGTTAATAAAAGTAGAAAACCAATGGGGTTTCTCAATATATAGAAAACCTATATATTACAACAGATATCTAAGGTTTCATTCGTGCCACCCGATTTCAGTGAAAAAAGGAGTGGTTATTTTATTAGTTGACAGGGTTTCTAGAATTTTTTTTTTTCTCCGGAGTTTCTTGATTCTGAATTATTGTATTTGAGAGAAATCTTATTTTGCAAAGTAAACATAATAATAATAAAAAAAAAGCCTTCTGAATCTAAAATTTTAACAATTATATCTCTACCTCATTTAGCCTTAGGTGAGAAACTTGAGCGTATTTTATGTGAATATAATACTGAAATTTGTTTTGAATTGGTTAGGCCTTTGGACAACTTTCTGAATACTGGGAAGGATGGGAACCTACGGTAATTTAGTGAGTGGGGTTTACAGCATTCTTTGCTTTTTTGGGCAAATTCTACATTGGCCACACTCACCAACAGTTTGTGGATTGTTTTATTGAGCACAACTCGATTGATAAGCCTCTCAAGTTTAGAAACTCTCGGGAAATTTTTCGTTTCGGCTTTGGCAGATCATGTTTTTCATCCTCCTGGCCCATTTGTACTGTTTGAGGAGGGTCGAGCCATTTCTAACGAGAGAGGTTTAACATAATTGGCTAGAGAAGCCATAGAAATAAAAAAAACACATTTTGCCAATATCCCAATCAACAGAGAGCCTAGCAATTTGAATATTGATTCGATCTATAAAATTTTTTCTAAAAGATGAATCACTAATTGTAATTAAAGTCTTGCAAAATCCCCAGGGGGTTAGAGTAAATGCAAGACCAAAAAGAATAGCTGCATTCAAAGCCGTAGCCAGGATTTTTATTCGGGAGGGGGGGGGTCACAAAAAAGAAATTAAAAAAGCATCAAAATTAATTTATATGCATTTTTTTTTACCTTTTTTGCGAGTCTGATAAAAATTTCTCTCCCCCCCCCTATAGATACGGTCTTAGCTGCATTGGATGTCAACAAAGGATCATTTATCCTTTGTTTGATTGTATAAATAATTTGGACAGATAATTTGTCCAATTCATTTTCGTATATTTATATTCAGTTGCTTTTGTGTGATCATAAGGGCATTCTCTAATTATATATCTACGTTTGTGTTTGATTAGTATTAGTATGTCTATTGGTTTGACCTTTTTATTTTCGTTATTTTTACTTTTATTCCTTTTCTCTTTTAAATAGTTATGTTTTAAATTATTTTGGTTTTTAGCGCTGATAGGGCCTAGTTTTTATTGTCTCTTCTTTCTACTCGCTGTACCCGTCTTTTTGTATCCGTTTTTCTACTGTCTACCGTTTTTTTTTTTTTTTTTTTTTTGTTTTTATCGAGATTTGTCTCTCTTTGTCGCGTCATGGTAGGCCAGTTTCGGCTTTAGATCTTTTCGCAGTTCGGCTTTGTAGCACAAATACTTACAACATTACTTTCATGAAAAAAAAAGTTTTAGGCCTAGCACGGCTTTTTGCGAATTTGGTCTTTATTTGAAATAAGTTTTTCTCTCTCTTTATCTGTCTTTTATTATAACTCTTTACTTTCTTTGTAGTTGGTGAAGTTGGTATTAAACTGCTCTTTGAATGTATAGTCGTGATTAATCATTCTTCGATAGAATGTTCCCACTTCTTGAACCCCAAAGCATGAATATTTGCTTTTATGAAAATTCGATGGTGTTGGGAGTTGCATACAACACATTGGTGGACCATTACACAATTCATTTATTTGGCCCTTAAAATATAAAATTGGGTCTCAAATATGAGATCCAAATTGGCTCCCAAGACACATTGGCTCCAAGAGCTTAAATTTGTCGCTCAAATATGAATATTTGCTTCTTTTAAAAATTCGACGGTGCTTGGATCTGTGTAAACAGCTCCAACACCACGTGTGAGACGCTGTTGGGCTGTTGAATAATTAATTTATTGGGCTTCTTGGGCGTCCTTGTGGCACAAGAACCGGAATATCTGAAAGACATTGGAGAGACGAACCTTTTTTTCTATTCTTAACAAATTTAATAAAAATATCACCAAAATGCCTGCAGAATAAAAAAAAATCCCTGTATCCGGGAGAACTGAGTTGTTTAAGGACTAAAAATGTAAGCATGGACCAAGGCCGTGACTTCTTCCGACCACCATTCGAGGACGTCCTGCTTTTCACTTTGCTGAAGATGGATGGTTAAAAAGCACGATTGTTAGCGAACTATCATCCCTCACCCGTAAAACCTGACCTAACTTCAGAATAGGATTGACCCACATTCCACCTACTACTCAGTGTTTAATAGTACAGTCAGTCTAGTGAGTAGCCAAAATTGTCCTTAAACAAAACATCTAGTATAAACCTGGAAATCATGTACCACATCTTCCTCAATCTTCCGAAGTACTCACGTTTCAGAGCCATGCTTGACCACTGTCATTACCATGGCTTCCAATATCCTTGTCTTACTTTGAAGATTTATTATCCTATTTTTTCAAACTTTCTTCAACTGCGAAGAGATATCTCGTGCCTCCTTATTCAACGATGCCCTGATTTTTGCTTACCTTCTACTCGATTACCAAAAACAATTTATTTTTATTTAAATGTCTTCCTAAACGTAAAACGTGACTTGGAGCGCCCATATTTTCACAGGCATACTTGATCACTGGCCTCTTCCGTGCCCTCTAGTGTCTTAATTTTAGGCATCTTGCTTTTCTTCCAAACGTTTTTCAACTTCGAAAAAAAGTTGCCTTGGCTTATAGTTCTTTTTACATCTTCATCGTATCTACACTCCTTACTGTAAATCCTACCTAGCTAAGAGAAGCTATATACTTTAACCATAATGTATCTAGGAAATCAAAATCATCTGTGTAATTTTAATCTAAAAGAGATATACTATTCTATTTTTATACCACATTCTTCTATAGCCTTTGTGATGCTGCTTGGAAGAGCATTCGTGAAAATAAATCATCAACAGGGATAGAAACCCAACCTAGCTTAAATCTTGATGACATACCGAACCAACAATTAACTTTGCTTCCTACATTAAAGGGATTTCATACCTTAAAATCCTCTTGGGAGCTGCAGCGTCGGCTAACTTTCTAAAGACAAAAGGACCCATTTTTGAATTCTCCCAGGGGACTTGCCACAATTAGCCACAATTCAGAACCTGTGGTTTGACTATGAAATTTGACTGAAAAGATCCTAACTTAGGATACAGGGGAGGTCAAATTTCCTTACGATTCCCAAGGTTCTTCAGTCAAAGCAAATGGCACCACAGACATCTCCCAAAGCTGTCAAATGTGAGCTATTTTAGAGTTTTCCTAGCAGGTATTTTAGAACATTTCTAGGGAGTATCCTTTCCTGAATTTTAAAAAGAAAAGTTTTCTCAAAAAAATTTAACGCTTTCTATTTATGAAAAACTAAATATCCCTATCTTGGTCAAAAATGGGAAAAAGTGGTTAAGTGGTTTTCCTGAGTTTTTTTTTTAAAGAAGGTGTCGGCTGTTATTTGTCAGTCATTTATCCGGATCTCTTATCCAAACTCTACGAGTTATGGCAAAACCATCCGATCAATTCTAAATAGTTTGGCCGTACAAACTAAAAAAGTGTATAATGAACGAAAAAAAAATCCTTCAAGTATCGAATCCCCTTAACAGCAGCAATATCATTCTCTTACATATCACTAGTCACTTTAACATACTGTTTTATATTTTGTAAAGTTCTAGAACGTTTTCATATACATTGTAGATCCAGAGGCCAGGTCGACTAATTTCGTAACGGTCCGTATGAATTCAAGTTAATAGCTCTTTCTTTCTCCACAAAGTAGAAGTTACTTTTTGTTAAGTAAATCGGTCTTTATAATTATTAATGTCTGTTTATGTTTCAGGTTTTTCACTTCAGCATTCATGTGTCTTTTTCCTTCGTTGTTTTATTATTTGATTCTATTCTTTTGGTCTTGTTTCATGATTCTTTTTGTTTTTAGTTATTAGAGCTGTTTGACTCAGAGGATCCCAGAGAGCGAGATTATTTGAAAACAGTATTACATAGGATCTATGGAAAATTTTTGGGCCTCAGGGCGTTCATTAGAAAACAAATCAATAACATATTTTTACGATTTATTTATGAGACGGAACATTTTAATGGTGTTGGGGAACTACTCGAAATCCTTGGAAGGTAAGATTCCTTTGCCTTTTTTTTTTAAGTTACAATCAGTGCTTCCATTTCTTCCAAGTTTTCCAGGGTCTCGCCTAATTTAACCAAATGAGAATTGAGTTTTCCGATTATCTCACTGAAAATAAACATTCGTAAATAGATGAAAATTTAGAGGAAATATAAGTTGTTAATTTTCATTAATACAAATTAAAACAACATGGTTAGTACAATTCGTTCAAGTATACCAAGGATTTCAAAATGAAAACACATTTTTTTTTTCCTGGGCACATTCTAGGTCTATTGGTACATGAAAACTGATTTCAAAATTATGAAATTTTCAGAGTTTAATGGTGTTGGAGAACTACTGTTAAATCTTTTGAAGGTAAGACTCCCTTTTCTCTCCAGGGTCTCCCCTAATTTCACCGAATGAAAATTAAGTTTTCCGAGATCTTCCTGAAAATCAACATTCGTAAATATGTAAACATTGAGGAAATACAAGTTGTTAACTTTTATTAATACAAATTAAAACAACATGGTTAGCACAATTCGTTCAAGTATACCAAGGATTTCAAAATGAAAAAAACGTTTTTTTTTTCCCTAGACACAATGCCAACAAAAATCGATACTCGGAGGTGTCGTATCAGTAGACCGATACTTTCGAAAGCTATCGTTTCTTTCGACTCTCAATTAGTGCCATCTATCTGAAATTCTTCTGTCTGAAATTCAATCATGCTCTTCACTAATCCGACCGTAAAATCAGTTTTAACCCTATTAAGAAGCGTCGCTCTCATGTCTGGATTGCGGTTGCTCTGGTTGTAGACTCTGCACGTTGGTATAATTTACCTTAGGACTCTTAGAATGCTCTCCCATGAGGGATTATTCTAGCAAAGCCATCTGTGTATTCCTTGAAGTGAAAATTTGACGGATATATTTAGTCTAAATATGGAATTGATCCTTGACAAAATATCTAGGTGTTACTACGATATCCCTATATGGGGTTCGAATACCCCATAATTCTAAGCTACCGTTCGAATCCATCAGGCAAGCGAAGAGTTTCTAATTAAAGAAAATATATTATTGTGAGCTACTTTAATTTCTGGTACGTTACTTGAAACTGTTATCAAATCTTTCAATCCATATTAGTTTTTTTTTCTTGCTCTTCATGGAAGATATCCGGATTTTGGCTATCTAAAAATTCACAAAGATCAAAAAAAAATAATGGGAATTGGACACACCCGTTCAAAGCACCAAATCTGGCGTTCAAGCCAGATCTGGCGTTCAAAGCACCAAATCTGGCATCTGGCGTTCTACCTGCCGTTATTATAGCTGTTAGTTTATCCCATGCAAGTTGTTGCCTCGTACATTATAATCCATCCCTCCTTTGACAAAAATTTGTATGTCGTGAATGATCATTTCAAGTATAAAGATATTTCGGTGCGCTAGTAAAAAGCAACCTTTTGCTGTTTTCGCTGTGGGCCTATAGCTTTGTTTCTAAGTGTTTTTTTAAACATGGTATAATGATATAAATATAAAATAATGATATTAAACATAATAATATCATAATATAATGTGATAATACAATATAAGATAATTTAAAGCCTTTGGCTTTAAGCCTAAGTACTTTTTTTTAGTACAAAATATCCTTTGGCAGTCTTCCAACTTTCCCCTGTGCATCCAGATATAATGCCATTCATTTATGAAAAAAATAATAAATAAAACTTTCAGTTGACTTTTATGAATCTGATTAGTTTGTTTTTTTATTTCAGCATAATTAACGGCTTCGCTCTGCCATTAAAATCCGAGCATCGGCAATTTTTAATTAAAGTTCTTCTACCTCTTCACAAGGTGAAGTGTTTAAGCTTGTATCATCCTCACTTGGCATATTGTATTGTACAGTTTTTAGAAAAGGACGCTGCACTAACAGAACCCGTTATCAAAGGCCTCCTCAAGTATTGGCCAAAAGTCTCATCCCAAAAAGAGGTAGGTCTCAAGTGTTTCTACTACTTAATGGAAAATTAGTTTATTAGGCATAAAAGACATTTGAAAATAATAGATTTTTCCCTCTTTTTTGTTTACCGCAAAGGTTCAAAATATTTTATGATGTTGACTCGTTTTTTTTTTTTTTTCTCTCTCTCTCTCTCTCTCTCTCTCGGCACCCTCTCTCTCTCTCTCTCCTCTCTCTCTCTCTCTCTCTCTCTCTCACTATAATAGATGTGAAGTTTTTTTTTTTCGTTCTCTTTCTCTCTCTCTCTCTCACTATAACAGATGTAAAGTTTTTACCAAACAAATAATGCAAAAAAAGCAATCAGTAGCAACCAGCAGGGGTGTCCCAAGACTCATTTCATTGGGGGGGCTATCTTCGTAAAGTTTACCGAATCGATACCTGATTTATGCCGAATTTTCTGCAGAATCAAGAATTTTGCTAAATTTCTGGCAATTTTGCAAAATTTCTGCCGGAATTTTCGCCTTTAGCGAAAATTTTACCGAATGCCAAAACCATTGGAGGGGTGGCGCGCCCCTCCTCTCCTCCACTCCCCCCCCCCCCTCGGGACGTCCTTAGCAACCAGAGTTGTAGTAGTAGACGATTAGGGTCGATGAGGCAAATATTTTATCTTGTTAATTTTCAGGGACAGTCGTTAAGTAACCTATCTATAAAAAAGCTGCAGTACACCAAAAAACATCGCTAGCGAGGCTGTGATGTAAAACATGATTAATAATAACTGAAACAGATCGAGCAGAAATAGAGGGCGCCCTAACCTATACAGTATGCACCCCGTGCTCTGAGAATAAAAAAACACATACAAGTGGAAATGTGTAACATGATATCATCCCAAAATAAAAACACAAAACAATATTATTTAATTCTAAATAATAATGAATGACATCATAGCATAATTAAAATAATAGATAAGTTGGAAAGATGAACCACGTCCTATAATTGTACCTAGGTAGCCTCTGATAATTGTCATAGCTGTGATACAAATCGACGACTTGTGCTTGCTAGCTCTAGCTTCCCAAGACTAAACAACCTCTTAAAAGGAGCTACCTATGGAACAAACTCAAACTGAGCCCATTTGATAGCCTATGTCATCGACATGATCGACATCGACAGAATCAAGAAGCAATAACTACATGATTCAAGCGATTGGAGCCGAGCTGTTTTTTTCCAAAATTGCCCTTTTTGGGATCTCTTAACGGCCGTTCGGGGACGACGGCCATTGAGAGATCCCAAAAGGGCAATTTTGGAAAATGACTTCGACAACGTCAAAATAGCCCAGTATTGTAAAACGTCCCATGAGGATGACCGGGACGTAACTAAAGTAACTAACTAAAGTAACTGTAAGTAACTGAAGAACAAATAGTATTAATAATGCTATTATCAATAAAATAATATAGTATTATTTAAGATTAATCTACTAATTAAGCTATTTAGTGAATAATACAATGGGGGGGGGGGGGGTACGACTTATTCAGGCATAGCATAGCATTTGGTCAGGTCCAACCTACAGCCTCTTTAAACATATATAAAACGAAAACTAAGTTGAATATAATAAAAAATGACAACACAGAACATTTACGCCGTATAAAATACAATGTTAACCAAATAACGTTGACATCTGGATACTCAAAAATACCTTCTCTCAAACCCTCGTTGAGTCCAACACGACATCTACTACATATATAGTTTTTTTTTTATTATTATTAAATGTATGAATGATTATTTTTTGTTTACTTTTAGTACAAGGTTGTATATGAAAAGGAAGGTAGTTGTGTTAAAAGGCATTTGTAAGTTAAGGAAAATAATGCGACGTAATAACGCTTTTTTATTAGCAAAATAAAGTTTTGCAATATCTGATGCGTCAACGCGAAAACTCAATAAACATTAATAAGATAAAACATTTAATTAATGTGAACGTTTAGTATTCCAAAAAGAAACAAAACTGCTTTTCATCACACTCTTGACACTAAAGGCATATTTCTAGTATTGTTAAGTCGTATATATCTATATAGTAAAAAAAAAAAAAACACTTTAGGTTGTGGTTCCTTTCGCCTTGATTTTATGTGTATTTTCTCAAGGAAGAATTTAAAAATATATTTTATATTTTTAAACATTTGGGTTAATGAATAAAACATATTAAATTAGGAATAAGCATTAAATGTAAATTGTTTAAAAGACGTAACCAAAATGTTTTCGACTCTTTTTCATTGCCTAAAAGATAGTGTTATGGTAGATAGTTGTTATGATAGTTGTTATGATAGTTGTTATGATAGTTGATATGATAGTTGTTATGATAGTTGTTAACAACTAAAAGATAGTTGTTATGGTAGGTCGCAACGGGTTTCTATCGTATACCTGTTACAATGATATTTAAAATGTATTTGTTCGTAATTTTCGGTACCAAAAAATTTTCTTGTTTATTTAACCTGATTTTCTTACTTTTTGTGCAGGTCATGTTCCTTGGGGAAGTGGAAGAAATCCTGGATGTGATAGAGCCTTCTCAGTTTGTTAAAATTCAAGAACCTCTATTTAAGCAAATTGCAAAATGTATGTCTAGTCCTCACTTTCAAGTAAGTATTTCTCCTATTTTAGATTCGGGGGGGGGGATGCTTCTCGAGGGAAACAAAATGTGTCACCTTAGAACAAGTAAACAGCATTAAAAAAAATACTATAGCTAATTTAGATTGACTTAAAAATTAAGTTTGTTTTTCACTCCTTTCTTGTTTTATAGATAGATTGGATTAATCGGTCGTACGATATGTTTAGAATAAACAGAAGCGTCCTTCCTTCGTAAGGCTCAATAATGGTTGAGGTTTTCATTGTGGTACTATTTTAAGCAGTTTAATGTCAAAACTGCCCTAGGTAAGATATATTGGCACTTAAGCCTTACCAATGGTGACTGTTGAATTACCTTGCAATTGGTGAATTCTTATCTGGATAAAAAGTTCTTTTAATATCCAGGGTAATACTCATATTAATGATGATTACGACTACGGGTATATGGTTTTATCCACAGGTAGACTAACTGAAAGACTAAAAGACTTCCGAATGACTGAAGAAAAACATTTAAAATTTTAGGATTTTTAGATTATGAGCCGAAATATTGAAAGAGTAAAGAAAAAAGATAAAAATCTCGAAATTTTTAAAGTATGAACTGAAAGACTGAAATACTTCAGGAAGACTGCAGAGAAACGACTAAAAAATCTCAATATTTTTGAGTACGAACTGAAAAACGGAAATACTTCAGAAAGACTCGAGAGAAAAGATTTAAAAATCTCAAGATGTTTAGAGTACGAACTGAAAGACTGAAAAGAAAAGATTTTAACATCTTGAGATTTTTAGAGTACGAACTGAAAGACTAAAAGACTTCTGAAGGACTGAAGAAAAACATTTAAAATTTTGGGATTTTTAGATTATCAGCTGAAATATTGAAAGACTAAAGAAACAAGATATAAAAATCTAGTATGAACTGAGAGACTGAAATACTTCAGAAACACTGCAGAGAAACGATTAAAAAATCTAAATATTTTTAGAGTACGAACTGAAAGACGGAAATGCTTCAGAAAGACTTGAGAGAAAAGATTTAAAAATCTCATGATATTTAGAGTACGAACTGAAAGACTGAAAAGAAAAGATTTTAACATCTTGAGATTTTTAGAGTACGAACTGAAAGACTAAAACACTTCCGAAGGACTGAAGAAAAACATTTAAAATTTTGGAATTTTTAGATTATGAGCCGAAATATTGAAAGACTAAAGAAAAAAGATATAAAAATCTAGAAATTTTTAAAGTATGAACTGAAAGACTGAAATACTTCAGAAAGACTGCAGAGAAACGATTAAAAAATCTCAATATTTTTAGAGTACGAACTGAAAGACGGAAATACTTCAGAAAGACTCAAGAGAAAAGATTTAAAAGTTTCGAGATTTTTAGAGTACGAACTTTAAGACTAAATAGAAAAAATTGGAAAGTCATGAGATTTTTTTAGTACGAGCTGAAAGATTGAAGAAAAAAAGATTTAAAAATCTGGAGATTTTTTTAGAGTTCAAACTGAAAGACTAAAGAAAAAATATTTATAAATGTCGAGATTTCTAGAGTCGAACTGAAAGCCTTAAGAAAGACTGAAGGAAAATGATTTACAAATCTTGAGATTTATAGAGTTTGAACTGAAAGACTTCTAAAAAAAGTTAAAAATCTTGAGATTCTTAAGAGTTCGACATGAAAGATCTCATCGTGATTTTTAGAATAAGAATTGAAACACTGAAGAGAAAATATGTAAAAATCTCGAGAATTTTTTAGTACGAACTGAAAAACTGAAGAAAAGGGATCTCAAAACATTGAGATTTATGTAGTACGGCCTTAGGCTTGATTACCCATCTCTTGGATATTGATTTTCACTCATACACTGTGTATGAGTAGGACTGTGAAAACCAGTTTTCAAAAATGTCAAAAAAAAATAGCCTCAGAAATGACGTTGATTCACACCATTTACATCGCCTCCGTCTAAAATTCTTAGCCGAAAGTTTACTGCCTTCTACCCTTGAAAACAAGGGAAAACATATTTTTGCAAGGGTAGGGAAAACATATTTTTGCAAGGGTAGGCTACTACCAATGTCTCCCTTTATCCTTTCTTTTCATCAGCGCTAGCAGGTTACTGCAAGATGACTGAGAGATGATTAAAAGCGAATTATTATATCTAAGTATTACTTATTACAAAATAAGTTTTTCAAAGAAAAGTAAAGAACTCCATTAAACAAAAAATGAGCAAAAATAAAATCAAGTAATCTACCAAGCGTGAAACTACCGCAAATCAGCATCGATAAATAAATTAAACCCAAAACGAACAGAAATTACAATAAATAATCGAGTCAAACTCAAAACGAGCAAAATTAACATAAGTAGGGTTCAAACTCCTATGCCTTCCCAAGGCCAGAACATAATTTGCACTTTACTGAAAAAAATATAAATGTTTTACTTTTATAACTTAAATACAATAATATTAACATTTTGATTACTAAATATCAGTATATGTATATTAAACTGACAATGCACATTCATTTGTATTTTTTTCAGTAAAGTGCAAATTATGTTCTGGCCTTGGGAAGGCATAGGGGTTTTGAGCCCAACTTATATTAATTTTTGCTCGTTTTGAGTTTGACTCGGTTATTTATTGTAATTTCTTATTATTTATATGCTTTCTATAAACACCTTATATGCCCCCAGGGCATAAATTACAACCTTATCCTAAAGGCTGTGAGGGTCGTTGTCATCCTCTAAGACATAATTTCCAGAAATTTCAACTACGTTAAACAAAATGGCTATCTCAAAATTTTGATTGGATGTGTTTGAGAAAATGGTGGGGCGGGAGAGTGGCGTTAGTCGCTCTCCCATCACCTTCAACTATAAAAGAGGCACTAGCCCTTTCAATTTCCAATCAAATGAGCCCTTTTGAAGTCTCTATGACAACGTTTTCAATAAAAAAAAAACTTATATGCCCCCAGGGCATAACTTACAACCTTGCCCTGAGGGCTGTTGGGGGGGAGGGGAGTTGTCATCCTCAAAGACCTAATTTCCAGAACTTTCTACTATGTTGAACAAAATGGCTCCCTGAAAATTTTGATTAGATAGGTTTGGGGAATGGTGCGCGTGAGAGGGTGGTTAGTTATCCTCCAATCACTTTCGACTATTAAAAAGGGCACTAACCCTCTCCATTTCCGACTGAATGAGCCCCTTTTGAAGTTTGTACGACAACTCTATCTGTAAAACCTTATATGCCCCCAGGGCATAGCTTACAATCTTTGCCCTGGGGGCTCTGGGGGGTTTGTCATCCTCAAATGTATAATTTTCAGAACTTTCAACTACGTTGAACAAAATGGCTATCTCTAAACTTTGATTAAATGTGTTTGAGGAAATGGTGGGCGTGAGAGGGGAGTCAATTACTCTCCAGTCACTTTCGACTATTAAAAAGGGTAATTTCAATTTCCAAACAAATGAGCCCTTTTTGAAATTTCTACAACAACTTTCTATATAAACCTTATATTCCCCAGGGCATTACTTACAACCCTTGAACTGAGGGCTCTGAGGGGGTTATCATCCTAGAAGACCTAATTTCCAGAACTTTCGACTACGTTGAACAAAATAGATATCTCAAAATTTTGATTGGATGTGTTTGGGGAAATGGTGGGCGTGAGAGGGGGGTTAGTTGCCCTTCAATCACTTTTGACTATTAAAATGGCATTAGCCCTTCCAATTTCCAATTGAATGAGCCCTTTTTGATGTTTTTTACAACATAGATTTCTATGAAAACCTGACATGCCCCTAGGGCATAACTTACAACCCTTGCTCTGAGGGTTTTGGGGGAGGGGTTGTCATCCTTAAAGACCTAATATCCAAAACTTTCAACTACGTTGAATAAAATGGCTATCTAAAAATTTTGATTGGATGTGTTTGGGGAAAAGGTGGGCGTGAGAGGGGGGTTAGTTGCCCTCAAATTACTTTCGACTATTAAAAAGAGGACTAGCCCTTTGAATTTCCCATCCAAAGAGCTCTTTCAAGTTTCTACAACAAAGATTTCAATAAAAACTTATATGCCCCCAGGGCATAACTTATAACCCTTTCCCTGAAGACTGTGGGGGGAGTGTCCTGCTCAAAAGTATAATTTCCTGAACTTTAAACTGCATGAAACAAAATGGCTATCTCAAAATTTCGATTGTATGTGTTTGGGGAAAAGGTGGACGTCAGAGGGGGGTTATTTGCCCTCAAAATACTTTCGACTATTAAAAAGGGCATTAGCCCTTTGAATTTCCAATCGAATGAGCCCTTTTTTCAAGTTTATACGAAAAAGATTTCAATAAAAACCTTATATGCCCCCAAGGCATAACTTATAACCCTTGTTCTGAAGACTGTGGGTGGAGTGTCCTGCTCAAAGGTATAATTTCCTGAACTTTAAACTGTGTGGAACAAAATGGCTATCTCTCAAAATTTTGATTGGATGTGTTTGGGAGGAAAAGGTGGGCGTGGGAGGGGTTAGTTGCTGTCTAGTCACTTTCGACTTTTAAAAAGGGCACTAGCCCTTTGAATTTCCAATCGAATGAGTCTTTTTGAAGTTTTTACGACAACGTCTTCTATAAAACCTTATATGCCCCCAGAGCATAACTTACAACCCTTTCCCTGAAGGCTGTGGGGGAGTCTCCTCCTCAAAAACATAATTTCTATCTGGAAATCAACTACGCTGAACAAAATGGCTATTTCAAAATTTTGATTGGATGTGTTTTGGGAAATGGTGGGCATGGAAGGGGTGTTAGTTGCCTTCCAATCACTTTCGACTATTAAAAAGGGCACAAGCCACTCCAAATTTCCAATTGAATGAGCCCTTTTCGAAGTTTCTACGACAACTTCTTCGATACGAAGTGCCCTGCTCTAAAGAAAAAAAAAAATACATTGTGCCAACATAGTTCTTATATGCCCCCAGGGCATAACTTAAAACCCTTGCCCCGAGGGTTGTGGGGGAGTGTCCTCATCAAAAACATATTTTCTATCTGGAAATCAACTACGCTGAACAAAATGGCTATCTCAAAATTTTGATGTGTTTGGGGGACTGATGGGCGTTGGGGGGGGGGATTTAGTTGCCCTCTAATCACTTCTGACTATTAAAAAGGGCACAAGCCACTTCAATTTTCAATCGAATGAGTCCTTTTCGAAGTTTCTACGACAACTCCTTCGATACGAAGTGCCCTGGTCGAAAACCACGAAAAAAAATAAATAATACATTGTGCCCACATCGTTCTTTACTTGGGCAGCGCGATTGCGCCGCCTATGATCGAGAATACTAGGAAAGGCAAAAAGTCTACAATACAACTAAAATTACCATTGTTACCAAAATGAACCAAAATGAAAAATGAAATTTCAAAAAGTACGTTTTTTAAAATAAACTGTCCAGTGCGAAATATATCCTAACTGACAGTAGCGTGTTATTACGAAAATGCTGTTTATCGAGAATCATGGGTGCAATAGCGCCTTTTCATTGTTACATAAATAGTTGCGACCTAGTAACGAGCAAACTCCATTTAATTTCCGTTTTATTTAATTTCTGAACGTTTTTCAACTAATGCAGATTCAATTTTGGCTCACCGTGCATGAAAAATTAAAACACAATTTGCACATTAGTTTTGGCAGATTTATTTTGGATATGAAGGGTCGCCCCTTCTCAATACCGTGCTCTTTACGCTAAAGTTGTTAGCACTTTTAAAAAAGCTTCCTATTCTTATTAAACAGCCCCTGTGTTTCAATTTTAGTAAACAGTCAAACTTTAGCGTAAAGAATAAGGTATTTAGGAGAGGGCAACCCTTCTTATATGGCGTAATTTCTGTTCGTTTCTCAAATAATGCCGGTAAATCTGGCTCACCCTCTACGAAATATACCCCTCTCACTCACGGAACTCCTCCGTGGAAATTTCATCCAGCGTAAAGTGCCCCCTACCCGTCAAATTCCCTTCGGGCAGTTCCTTCCTTGCTGAGATTCCCCCCCCCCCTCTCTCTGTAAAATTGCTTTTGGACGATTCACCCTGAAAAATCCTCCTTAGTATTTTTCCATTGGGATAAGACTTTAATCTATAATCAGTTTCTCTGTCACTCCAGAAATGCCCCCTTCCGTGGAAATTATTTCCCAGAACACAAAATGCGAGGAACAAAGCCCGGGATAATCCCCCCGAACATCTCCATGTAAAATTTGGTAAAGAGAATGTACGGCAATTAAAAAGAATTTCGTATAGTAATTCTGTCAAAAACCCCCCATGTAACATTTGCCCTAGAATATTCACTAATCAGAAATTTCCTACCAAAGGAAGATTCTCCGCTTAGAAATCCACCCCAAGTGTCTGGGAGAGATTTTATAGTACAAATTTTCTATCCCTCCAAAATTCCGAAACGGACTTCTTACTATTATTTGTGTAGCAGTTTAATATTCTGACAAGAAAGTCAAATTTCTGATTCCCTGTGATTCCCGCTGTACAAAAAAAAAAAAGAAAAAAAATCCCGTCAATATTTCCCGAAAATTCAATTTTTACTTCGGAAGAATTTCTGTATAATGTAACCAGTAACCATGCATGTGCTATTTGGGGTAAAAGGAATCAGGAACTCTACCAAGGAGAATTCCTGGGATCTTTATTGTTCTAAAGGTCACACGTTTGTGCATACACATGTGCAAATTACGCAAAAAAAAAAAATTGAGAAAAATCACAAAAAAATTAGCACTCTGGGGGACTTGTGTATGTGTGTACGTGTCATGCTACACAATGAGATTTTTTATTTTCTTTCCTTTTATGCAAATCTGCTGTGATTTTTCTAAACGACACCCCCGTCATTGAATCTTTTGAGAAATAGTTGGAAATGTTGCTTCATCGTAAGTAGCGTTGCCATTAAGTGTAAATTGTCAAAAACTGATTTTTTTTGTATATCTTAATGTTATCCCTATAAAGTTTTCTTATTTGAGAATTTAGTAAGCATCTCTTGAAAGCAAGGTCGTGTTCAATGAGGGGGGGTTTGCCTGATTTTATTTTGACCGTCTCGAAGAAAAAGTAACAAAAATAGATCTAAACAAATTATTGCTGCGTCTTATACCCCTTCCCTCCTGAAAAAAACCCTGAATACTTATTTCCTTGACAGTATTGACTTTAAGGATTTTGCTTAATGATGCTAATTTACTTTTCTAGGTTGCCGAAAGAGCACTATATTTCTGGAATAATGAGTATATAATGTCGTTAATTGAAGAAAATAATGCTGTAATAATGCCAATATTATTTCCTGCACTGTACAGAATAAGTAAAGAGCATTGGAATCAGACAATCGTCGCACTTGTATATAATGTCCTTAAAACTTTTATGGAAATGAATGCCAAACTCTTTGATGAATTGACAGCTACTTATAAAGCCGATAGACAAAAGTAAGTTTTTTAGGTTGTTTTTTTTTTTTTTTTTTTCAATTATTATTTTGACACTCACATCTTTGACTTAGGTCCTCTCATGTCGATTACCCGACAACGGTGCCTCTCCACAACGATCTCTGAAGTTTACGGCATAAGGTGATGCAAAGAATTACCCGCCAGCGTGGCCTACCTCTAGGCATCGACTAAGTGACGCTTTTCGCCGTCCACGCCCTCTAATGCCGGGAGAAACCCAGCACCAAACATCATGAGGGAGCTCGCCATCGCCCATACGGACAATGTAGCCCCAGTACCGACATCTATTACTTCAAATTCTCTCAACTATCAATGGTTGCTTTGTTTTTTTTTGACGTATGAAGGTGTTTGTAATCCTATCAGACCAGTCGATACCCAGAAAGCACCGGAGGCAATTATTGGCGAAACCTTGTAATCGTTTTTCAAGCTGTTTGGTCAATACCCCGTGTCTCGTATCTATACATTAGTAGAGAGGAGATGTTGCTATTTAGGAGTTGGAGTTTGAGCTTTGAATTTTACTTTATTGGCCATTAACGTTCATGCGTTTGTCTTTGTCTGTCCATACAGCTTCCTTTCTCCCTTCCTTTTGGGTCCAAGTATCTTATTGGACTATCTCTATGGTCTTATTTTATGGAGCATTTCGTCCTGGCTAAGTGGTTAGCGTGCTGGTTTGAGAATTCTATGTCCAAGGGGCACGGGCTCGATCCCTGGCATAGCGGTTATTTGGTTCGGGACGGGGGTCAGTGGCATGACTCTGTAAGCTCAGCCAAAGTCAACCCGGCTCTAAATGGGTACCTGGAGAGATCTGGGGAAGGTAAGCAGGAAGGGTGTGTGAAAGCACAGGATGGCTGGCCCCCATTGCACTTCCTGGCTGAAGGGCCACGAAACGGAGATCAGCACCGCCGGTTTGGACCTTAAGGGTCTAGTGCCGTCATACTTACTTTTCTTACATTCCCTAATTCCCCACCTCCTCAATTCAGGAAAAAAATTAATCAATTCAGTGACAGATCTGAAACCCCCCCCCCCCCCAGCGTTAGTGTACTTACGTGAATTTTACGAGCTTCCACAAAAAGGCCTGGCTATGCTTTAAAAAAAGACACCACAAAAGTTGTGTGGTAGGTCAAAGACACTGATATTTTCGTCTTATTGTTAGCTAGGCAAGGTTATGATTATGGAAGAAAAGGTGGACGTATCTTTTTAGGCAAAGGGGAAACTAGGATTTTTTATTTTTTGAATACTATATATATATTATATATATATATATGTATATAATATATATATATATATATATATATATATATATATATATATATATATATATTATGTATATATATCCTCCGGTTGAAGCTACCTATATATATGCTCTCCTCAGCCACTTTTTTGGCTATTTTAGACCGCTATAGGATGCTGAAAAAGAACTTTTGTGTGTGTGCAATCAACACTTCAAAACACGTTCGACATCACATGCTATTCTTTTTCTATTGAGTATTTGAATAAATCCTTTTCTCTGCCGTCTCTTATGCTACTGGTATGATATTGTGTCCATATGGTGTGTGGTTAGGTAGCCAGCTGAGCAAAACCATCAATGTTCGGAAAGGTGTGAAACAAAGCTGTGCTTAGTCCAGCCATTTTCAATAATGCCATACGAACCGTTAGCCACCTCTGTTAGGTGGTTAACCTCTGTTCAGCCACCTCTGTTACGCAGACGATATCCTTCTATTAGCAAATGATCTCCAAAATTCTCCAAAATACATTTGGTACAGTTTTCTCTGATCTCAATGAGATTGGGTTTCAAGTCGCATCCTCTAAAACTGAGGTTATCGTCTACGATTCGTCTCGACAACCTTTTGTTACTATCAATGTTGGCTCAGAAACTGTTTCTGCGTCGTCTTCTCTGAATTATCTAGGTCTACCAGTTGGATCAAATGTTAAAACTATTAAACACTTGTTATCTCAGCGTTGAGAGAAAAGCTTAGAAAATCGTACTGGCCGCTTCCTCGAGTTAAAGGCCAGTTTCGCAAAATAACCCTGGGTAGACTTACTACTGCGTTTTTTTCACCCCACATGTCTTCTTCTTAGTCCCTTTGTGGAGTTTTTTCTGCAATATCTGAGCGGAAGAAAATTAGATCTCTATTCTTTCGTTTTTGCAAAATATCTTCTGCAGTTGCCGCTTTGGACTCGCAACTGGTACGTTTCGAGTAATAATGGCGTTTTTGATGTCTCTTCAAAAAGGGACCAACTGATCGACAGAAAATATTGTCGACTTTATACTTAACTGTGTAGCTTAATTGAGTTGCTTAAGTAACTGAGATGGTATTTGTTTTTTTTTATTTTTTTTCTTGTTTATATTGTTTTCATTTTTATTTTATTTTTCTGTATATTTGTACTCTAAGTAATATATATATATATATAATATATATATATATATATATATATATATATATATATATATATATATATATATATATATATATATATATATATATATATATTTATATGTATATATATGACGTACAACTATTCTGTTATTTACCGCGCAGTTTAAAATTGGTGCAGGTAAAAAATTTCGTGAAAAAATTGAAGCACATTTTTATTGTTCGTCTCAGAAAAGGTTTTTTTTGTAACTGTGAAATAATTGAAGCAATTCAAAGGCCGTTGTTTTTAAAATTGGAAAATGAAAAAAAAATGCATATACTCTATATTTTTTCTTGTTTTTATATAAATAATAATGAAGTACTATTCATCTTTTAAAAGCCTTAGAACTCAAAGATTTCTAGATTAGAACTCTTTGTGATTTAATCTAATAGACGAAGCTATTAGGATCTATTTTTTTTTATATTTCTTTTTTTATTGTATTTTTTTTTTTTTCATTCAAACGCTTTAGAACACATGCTTATAAAAAAGAAGGAATATAATGAAATCGTTCCTCTAGCGCTATGTCGGTTACTCTACCCCCAAGAAATCTAAAAAGCATTTGAACCTCTTGTGTCGTGAGTAACCGTACCTGAAATTTGTCTCTATTCTCCTCGATGTCATCTACAAGAACTTCCTCTCGCCTTCCTTTGTCCCTCTTAGAGCCCGAATCCCCGGAGCCGCGGCTGTGAAACTTCCAAAACTGACACCAGTTTACTCCAGGTCACAGCTTCTCGAAGCTTTATTCTAAGCTTGTTCGTGCTTTATCAATTTGTAACTTGTGCGTTTATCAAATATTCTCGCAATTTTTGTGCTCATTGACAAAAAATTTTCTTGTAGGGACCATGTTTTGAATTACTGTGGGGTTTTTTTCTTTTATTTATGGGCGTATTTCTGCTGTCCGTAAAGCTTCTGTTTAGTGTTCATGCTGTGGACAACAAGGGTATTCGAGTAACCGCGATTCCCCCTGCCAACAGTGTCAAGTGTTCCACTTGCTCTCAGACTGATAACCGATGCTGTAGTTACAAATGCCTGTAGTATAGAAGCTTTTGCGTCCGATTAAATGAAAAACGGTCTTATAATAACGTTATGTAATATTAACAGAGGTGTATATTTTAAGCTCCCGCTTATTCAAACTCTTTGCGAAACTAATCAAGTGCTATGTGTTTAAGAGCACCTTCATACCATAGATAGACCTACTTAACATTGACACTTCTAGTGTCGAACACTCTAGTGTGAGACGACCTAGTGATGGCACCACCGTTCTTGTGATAAATGGGCTATTGCCAGCCTTTCCGAGACTGAGCATTTTGTGACAGTCAAAATGTAGAACTGTGTCGTTGCCTCTGTTCACCTACGCCTGATTATCGCAGTTCTAGTTCCAAAGTGCTCTATCATAAAGCATGCCAGGCTTTCAGCACTTTCGCCACGGACTGTAACTCGTGCAGTGTGTCGTCAGGAACAATCGTTGGCAGTCATTGGGGTAAGCAGCAACCACGCATTTCAAAATGCTAACACACAAATTGGATAAATAATTTGAGCAAACGCTGAGAAAAAGCAACGTTAGTGATACAAACAATAGTTCAGAACGAGAAAATCCCTGCCATTTTATTGAAATCGGTGAAGTAAAACGCCTTATTAACTCTAATCATGAATTGATTTTCAGATATAAGCACAGATACAACGGTAAGCAACGCGGCATAGAACGTCAATTGGGCATATAGGCTTATGACGTTCGGAGAAGCTTATGATTAAATCACCAATTATTTGAAAGCTCAAGAGTACATGAAAAATAAAAACGTGTATTCCTTCTGGCGAATCCGGCTCAAGACCAAATTCAAAACCGTTCAGTCGAAGTCTATTTTAATTATGGGTTTGGAAGAACGCATTATTTTATGATCTATCCAGGAAATTCAAGAAATAAAGTGTTTGTGTTTGAAATTTGACTATGTCTTCCTCATAATTGTGACAGTGGCCTTTTTTTTCCTTTTTTGTTGTCGGCTATTTTGTTTTAGCTTGATCCGATGTTCCAGGGTTAAAAAGAAAAAAAGAGAAAAGGTATCATTTATAGCTTCTCAATTCTGATTCAATATCGAGTCCTCTATATAAATGTACCTTGTTTTTCTTCTTCTTGTTTTTTTAGCTGGTCATTTTGTTTTAAAACTTGAATTATGTTTCAGGACAAAGAAATTATTCTGCATATGAGGGAGGCTGCCCCTTCCTCAGTACCAGTACCCCGTTCTTTATGGTAAAGTTTTACCTTTTGTCCCAATTCTTTAAGAACGTTTCCGTAAACACAAAGGCTGTTTAAATAGAATCAGAAACTTTTTTTTAAATTACTAAAAAAAAATTGCGCGAAGAATGGGGTATTGGGGAGGGGGCAGCTCCCCTCATATACTGAAGAATTTTATTGGTACTGTTCTATTAGCTACAAGACACGCAAGATAGACGACATAGAAACTAGTCATACAGGTTCTGTCAGCGGAGAATTGGATTGCAAACAGTGGTTTCTCACTGCGTTGCAGTACTTAAACTTTAGTTTTTTGGGGTATAGGGAAAAAAAAAAGGTACCTAGGTTGGGTTACGTATTTAATTTATGCTGTGTTTACCCCCCCCCCCCCCCCCCCCCCCCTCCCTAATGTGCAAATATATAGCCCAAATTTGTTGATAAACTATTATATTTTCATCATATTTTGTTTTATTTCAACTTCGCTTCTCGCGTGTCTTGTAGCTAATAGAATAGTACCATTTTATTGTCGGTTTTTAGTACTAAAGTACTCATATGCGGTTTTTTTTTTTTTTTACTTTTGAGCGGCGCTCGCCACCGCTCCTCATATATGGAATAAGTCCGAAACTTGCTTCAGAGAAAAAAAAGGAGAAATGGATATTTATTCGAAGACTACACTCTCTTTTTTTTTTTTTTTTTTTTTTTTTTTTTTTTTTTTTTTTTTTTTTTTTTTTTTTTTTCTAAAGTTTTTATAGTACTTTAAAAAAGCTTCTGATTCTATTTAAACGAAACGGCGCTTGTGTCTTAGACGTTCTTAAGAATCGGGACAAAGGTCAAACTTTTGAGCGCGCTCCCGCTCTCTCATATATGGAATAAGTAACCGAAACTTGCTTCAGAGAAAAAAAAAGGAGAAATGGATATTTTCGAAGACTACACTCTCTTTCAGTTAATCAGGGATAAATCATTTTATTAGACAAAGAAAAAGCAGTATATCTGTTGATGATGGTCATTGTATATGTGATCGTATATGTGTTCGAAATATCCAGTATTTTTTATTGTATTTTCATTGTCTAATAAAACTGATTTATTCCCATTTGAATTTAAAAACTAATTAATTAAAAACCTAATTTTGAGTAATTAGAATAATTTAAAATCGAATGAATTAAAAACGAATAAACAAAACTCAATTTGAATTAATTAATTTAAAAATTAATCAAAAACTAATTAATTAAAAAATCCCCATGTTTGATTTATCCCCGTTTGAATTAAAACTGATTTATCCCCATTATAATTAAAACACTTTTTTTTAATTTGAACTTATTAATTGAAAGAAGATGAAGAGCATCAATTATAGCTTCTCATTTTTTATTCAATTTTTTGTTTGCGAAGTAGACAGTTTGGATTTCAGTTGAAGCTCTTTTAGCTTTCTAATAAGTTTTATTTTGGGTTGGTTAGAAATAATTGTTGTTCTTGAAAATTGACTTCCTCTATATAAATGTGTCTTTTTCGACTCCTCTACAAATACTTTTTTTTTTTTTTTTTTTTTTTTTTTTTTTTTTTTTTTTTTTTTTTTTTGCTAGCCGTTTTTGTTTTAACTTGAACTTATGCTGCAGGGAAAAGAAAAAAGAAAAAAGGGCGTCAGTTATAGCTTTTCAATTCTGATACTTTAGTATAACCCCTTGTTTTAATTCTGGGTTTTGGAAGGACGCGTTATTTTATAATCTATCCAGGACACAAGTGCTTGTTTTGGAAAGTTGACTTTGTCCTTTAGAAATTTGACTAAGGCTTTTTTCCTTTTTTTATCCGACTACCTTGTTATAATTTCGATCTTTTGTTTCAGGGAAAAGAAAAAAGAGAAGAGCGAGAGGAGTTATGGAAGAAGTTACAAGAATTGGAATTAAACTCAGATCAGGATAGTCCCCCTAAGCCAGAGAAAGGGTCACCATCCGGTAGAACAGCTGAGTCCCTCTAACCCAGAGCCAGACTAAAAGACTTGTCGATTTTTTTCTAATTCACCAGTGATATTTATCCTGGGAGGGAAGGAGGAGTGAATGTTCATCCTCCCCGAAGAATAGTGACTACTAGGCTTAGTAACCCTATGTGTGTTTCTGACTGCAATTTGATTCTTTATTAAAAGTGAATTTAAGTTTTTAACAGGATTGCTTTATCTGGTGCTCTTCCGTTGTCAACTGGCCTAATTTAAATTTCCCACCAGCACATTTGTGTCATAAGAAAAAGTGAAAATAAAAATATCTGGAAATTGCACATTTTTGCCCTGCCAAATTTTCAAATGTCGGATATTGAGTGAGTTTCTTTTTTTAAGTAGAATCAGGGACTTTAAATGTTTATATAGAATTCGTTTCAAGTTTTGTTTTTGGCTAACATCGTTTTATGTGTCCATTTCTAGAAAAAAAAAACATGGTAAATGGGTCTGGAAGATTTTTTTTTTTTTTTTTTGCTGCGATAATTCTATGTTCTTTTTTCTTTAAGTGTCATGTTTTTAATTTTATTGATCAAAGTTAAGTGAATAAACACTGAAAATACTATTAAAACCTAAAAAGAATCCAGTATCCCATTTTATTCTCAAACTCTGTTTTATAGGTTATTTTTTGAATATGTTACCTTTAAGGTCAATACGGTTTCTAATATGACTTACTTGACTTTGACTTTATTATTGGATGTCCTAATGGGTCGCGTTGGGGCCATCTTCTTTACACGTTGACGGATCAGCTCTCTGTAGGATATCGGTCATCTGCTTGATTTAAAAGTTGGAGGTGGTCAGCCGGGGCGGCGACTTCTGTGTACCCTACTTTCGAAAATAACTTTTGGCGGTTGCGACTTCTCCATCCGGTGAACGTGGCCACTTTAAATATAGCGTCATATTTAACTATTTCATATACGACTAGTAGACTTGGGCTCCTTAAACTAAACCTTTTTCGTAAACTTTCTTTTTATTAAGCTATAAACATTTTTTTTTTTTTTTTTTAGAAGAATAGGAAGATAAGTCTTCGGACTAAGAATGGAAAATTGGAAGCCATGGTATAACATTGGTCAAGTTTGATTCTGGAATGTGGGTGCTTCGAAAGGCAGAGGAAGATCTCTTAAATGTTTTCCAGAGGAGTTGTCTAAGGACAGTCTTATTTACTCATTTGACTGACCGTGCATCAAGCAATAATATGTTCGAATAATACGGTTCATTCCCACTTTCTAGTGCTGGTTTTTTTTTATTAGTTAATTTTTTTTTGGAAGAATAGGAAGATAAGTCTTCGGTAAATATTAATATTACATAATATTTACATTCGGTAAATACCCGTAAAATTTGTATTTTATTTTTTCTATGCAGTAAGCTTCCCAACATGAAAACATATAGTATTGCACCCTCCTATATTATGTAAATATTCTTGCTTAGTTAGATCTGGTCCCTGACACCTGGAGGTGCGCAGGGTGGTGATGGTAAACCTCCATTTTCGGCGATCTATTACCCTGGACCAAAGCTCATTTAGTGTAGTTTCTGAGACTTGTCGCCTCTTTCTCCAAGGATCGACCTACTATTTTGCGCTGTCTTTTCGTCCTTCGAAGGCAGGGTTGGGTGCAACACCATGTATCGTGTACGAGGCGTCCTTCCTGCGGGTCATATGCCCCTAGTACCTCCATATCCTCGTTCTGACACTACTAGTGGTTATTCCTTATCGGATTTTTCGTAACTCTGTTGGTCCAGTAGATCACAAGTACTTTGCATAAGCAATTGTTTTTCGCGGTTGAAGAATCGTTTTTCCGTATTCTTATGAGATGATGACATCCGTACATAAGTACAGAGGATATATCACTCCTAGATAAACTGAGTTTCAGCTTCTCTGAGTGGTTTATAAATCTTCAAACGTTACTCAGCCGAGTAAATACTGCAGCTGTAAATACTATGTGCTGCATGACTTCTCCGTAACAGTCCTCATCCTACGTAACTGTACTATCAAGACATTTTAATTCTCTGGTCTCTTTACCCTCGTACTGGAAACATTCAGCCAGGGTCGTTGCAGCTCCATTTAGTGTACTTTTAGACTTTTACGATTTATCTGCAGGTCTCTAGGGACATTTTTTGCTTCTAGCTCATTCAGGCTGTGTTGAATGTCATCATGACAGTGGGTGGCACGAGCGATGTCTTTCGTAAAATCTCAGTCTTGTAATTGACAGTCGCCGGTGAAGCCATACTCTGGTATTCTATAGATCTTGGTGCAACTTCAGGTTCAACGTAAAGCAATTAAAATCCTGCTGAATTTACTGCAATAAATCGTTATCATGCTTATTTTGAAAGTTCAATACTAATATTCCGAAAACCGCCGTGCTAAGGTTACCTTTTCTCTCTGTACGTGATCTAAGGAGTTTCAGTAGCATTTGAGTGTTTTGTTTTTTTAAAATAAACCTATACTAAAGAATAGATAGGTCATTTCTTCTACAGGTCATTATTATTTTCATATTCATGGCTTCATCCATGCTGACTTGCCAGAAATCAGGCTGATAATAATGGAAATCCATAGATATAGGGTTTTTGAGCCTGAACAAGTAGGCAATGTGCACCTGACAAACATTTTCCTATTGCCAGCTTGTTCAGGTGCAGAAATCGTATTTTAAAATATTTATGTCCTTACAAGTTTATTTTTGCAATTTTATTTTATTTTAATTCTTTTTTTTTTGTGTGTGTGTCTGGGGATTGAGTCATCATAGTTGGGTTAGATAAAGTTTAATGTTCGCACAGTATTTTCGTTGGTCTTACAAAACCCCAATCTCATTTTTTCTTTTCTTTGAATCATTATTCTTTTTTTATGGCGAACCTCATCAGCGGTTGAACCTCAACCAAGGTCGTTTACAATACTGTCCTCATCAACCATTTATTGCTAACCTTATGGGTGGCGCAAAAAATTGAATCGAAACTCAGGCCCCAAAGACACATTGCCTCTAGAAGTATTGGTTTCTCCAAAGTTATTGAACATAACCTTATCACAATATTGTTCGAAAGGTGAATATTTACAGATAGAGTGCCATAGCCATTGCACCGTGGTAGCATTGAGATAGGTAAAAGCCCGTCATCTCTGTTTTGTCCATTGTTTGCTTAATTAATGCATTTTTCTTTCAGTCTTTAGCTTTACAAAAAGCACAGAATTTTGTTACCAGATGTGGCTTTTATTTGCTTCTCGGCTTCAATAATATCCCATAAATCAAAAAATAATTAGTCTGTCATTAAATATTACGTTTCAATAAGTCAGGTTGGCTATGGTGATGCCAAGTTAGGTTATGGTATTGGTTATGATGCCAGGCGACCAGGGCAGGTCGTGGCCTAACTTAACCGAAGGGCTTAGCTGATTGCCTTCTCTGTAGTGGCTGACTCAAATTACAAGGTCTATACGAAATTGTTATTATTATTATTGCTGTTTCGTCAATAAAAAATAACCATAAAAAAAAAAAAAAAAAAATGGTGACTGAAACAACCAGCCAAGCTTTAAACACGCTCTGATATGGGCCTGTCTTTTCCAGTAAATGGATTAAAAAAAAAAAAACCTGGGCTGTAGTCATTTGAGGTTATTAGGTCGTACACAATTTTTTTTGAGGCTGTACACATGTTGAAAGCTACAATCACATAGCTTCCAGGTGTCACCTTTGTCATTTCAGAAATTTAGCAAAAAAAAATATATAGGCACCTGCAGGGGCGAATCTCCAACATTTTTATTGGGGGGGGGGGGGGCAAGAGGGGTCCATATCCGGATAGTCAGAGGGCATAAGATCTATAATAATTTTTTTCTTCACATTATATGGGGGGGGGGGGGCAACTGCCCCCCAAACGACGCCCCTGGGCACGTGTGAAGAAACATCTAACATACCATTTGTGTGTCGATAACATAAATTGAATGCACTGCAACCAAATTTCAATGAAAATAGTATCCAGGGGACAATCCTGTTTATTCCGAAAATCTAACTAAAAAAAAAAAATGTATGTTGGCATATTAACTTGGGATGAAATAGATTTCCCGGACATTTTGTGTCGAAAAAAGATAAACGTAATGGTGATGCTGTGTTGCTAATCTTTGCTTCTTTTTTTTTTTTGTAAGGCTATCAAAACTTCAAAGGATGACCTTATATGGCCTAAAAATATTGCAGGTGTTGAATGTTAGCCTTTGACCAGCAGGGTTGAATACGTTAGCAACCTTACAAGGGTTACTTTTGCCGGCGACTGTTCAAAGTGGCGAGTAACGCTGAAAGAAGCTTTTTGGTAATACACTCGTGGCTAAAGTTTTCCTGGTTTCACTGTAGGTAAAACTGTAGGCCCTACGGGGTACCTCAAGCATGGCCGTATCGAGGGGGGTAGGGGGTTTGAACCCCCTCTCCATTTTTATGCGTTTTGAGTTTTTTGTGTGTATACCCCCCCCCCCCCCCCCCCGGAAAAAAATCCTTGTGTAAAAGACCCCATGGAAAAATAAATTCTGGATATGGCCCTGACCTCAGGTAATTAGTATGACGGAGGGTACACTGAGTTACCCTTGTCACTTTACCTCTGGGAACATATTGAGATTTTTTTTTTTTAAATAGTATGGTCACAGAAAACCGATTTCACTTTTGCGCCGAGATTTATATGAAGTGATTAAATAGGACGGTCATCAGAAGTTGGCACTTAAACTAGGCTGTGACAGGAGTTGAATTTTACTTCAGCAATTGGATTTGAATCAGCTAGTGAATAAAGAACCTCTTCATGTGGGCAAATATTCGTTTCGCGTCCATTTCGGATGAGTTCAAAATTCGTTTCTACATGGTAAAATATTGCTTCACATAAATAAATATTTCTTGTTTGAAAAATGTACTATTGAATGCACAGTACCGGAAGAAGATACAATTGAAGTTTTATTTATTTTCTTGTTTACGACTCTATTGAGTGGTGCCTTTTTTTTGAAAAATAGGTCATTGTTCTAGAAGTTAAACATTTTTTGTTTCTGTTTTCTATTCTAAGAAATACAACATTGTATGCAGAGTTACTCCTTTTAGAAAAAAAAAAATATCTTCGTCATTGAGTATCTGGTTTCTGTGTTTCGGATAACACTCCAGCAATTCGTTTTTCTGGCTGGCAAAATTTTGTTTCACATCTCTGTGGTTGTACTTTCTTTTTTTTTCAAACGTTTTCTTCAAGGGACAAATACACCCCCCCCCCCTTGCAAAATTTTGAAAAGTGCATTTTGGTCATTTTATTGAAAAATCGAAAAACAACAATTTTTTTCCCTCCCCTCCTCGATTTAAAAAAAAAAAATTTGTATCTTAGTCCTCACCCTCAATCTATATTTTGTGAATTAGATCTCCTGATGATGCTTGTTTATTTCATCATTAAAAATGGTAGATAAAAAATAAGGGACCCTATCCAGTGTTTATGTAGAATTACAAGCGTAGATAACGAGAAACCAACAGAGAGAAAAATCTCAATGAAAAAAATAACAAACGAGACTGCGGCCAGTGGAAAGAAAAGACGAAAATGTAAAACAACGCGGATATTTCGCCTATATAAAACCACCAAAAAATATACAATTGGCGCAAACTAATCCACTTAGGGAAAAGCAGCTAATAGAGTTTCTTCAGTGAGGACACCGAAGCAATATTTTTCGTCTTTTCTTTCCACTGGCCCGCAGTCTCGTTTGTTGTTTTTTTTTCATTGAGATTTTTCTCTATGTTGGTTTTTTTGTCATGGCTGGCCAGTTGGGCTTAAGATCTTTCTGTAGATAACGAGAGAGACTGAAACATAATTTTGAGCCATAATTTTGTAAATGTTTCCTGTTACCCTAACAAGCTAAGCTTCTTTGACCCAATGATAGTTAGACGTATAGTATGAACTAAATAAACAAAAACAAGTTTTTTCAACTGAAAGTAAGGATCAACATTAAAACTGAAAACGAACAGAGATTATTACATATATAAAGGGGGGTTGATCCCTCTTCAACACCTACGCTAAAGTTTTTTTAGTACTTTTACAAGAGCATCTTATTGTTCTAATTAAACGACCCTTGTGTTTCAGGAGTCGTTCTTAAAGAATTGGGATAAACTTTAGCGTGAAGGGCGAGGTGTTGAGAAGGGGTAACTCCCTTCATATACTAATAATTTCTGTTCGTTTTAAGTTTTAATGTTACTCCTTACTTCCAGTTGAAAAAATGTGTTTTATATTTAATTTCTGATCGTTTTTTAAAATAATACCAGGAAATGTGGCTGCGCCTCCACGAAGAAATACCCCCTCCCTACGGAATTATCCTCTAGACCAATGGTTCCCAACCAATTTGGACTTTTTGGTTACTTAAAAAGGGCACTAGGACTTTTAACTTCTCTTTGAATGAGCCCTTTCCCAATATTTTAGGACCACTGGGTTGATACGATCGCCCCTGAAAAAAAAAAATAATAAACACGCATCCGTGATCTTTCGTCTGGGGAAAAATAGAAAATTTCATATTTTGAAGATAGGAGGTTGAAACCTCTACAACAAGGTTCTTTGAAACGCTAAATCTGATGGTGTGATTCTCATTAAGATTCTCCGACTAAGCTTAATGAAACTATATATTTGGAATCAGCATAATATAGCCAATTCTTTTGATATATCTATTGGTATCAAAGTTCCCTATTTTAGAGTTTTGATTACTATTGAGCCACATCGCTCCTTACTTATAGTTTCGTTACCACGAACTGTTTGATAAAATGAGTAATAGAATGTAACTTACTTGAATGCTTAAATCTTTTTTATGTTTAATGCAATTATGTAATGGGTAACTTAAAGCAAATAATACATTGGTATCCCAATGAATCGCAAACAAAAATGACGCACAAGGAAACCTTCGGCTAGAAGACACACATCAAAGAGCATCAATAATTATTAATAATTGGTTTATTGATAATTGAATAATTGAGCATCATCAATAATTTTTCTCGCGGGAGGTGACTTTTGTCTATGCTAAACTAATCCACTCCGATGCAACCAACCGTTTTTACAACACTTAAATTATTGATCAAATAGAGTCATTATAGGCAGCCCAATAGTGCTGCTAAGCCAAGAACGATGTTGCCACCATGATTTTTTTTTTTTTGATTTTTTTTAGACCAGGGCACTTCGTATAGGAGTTGTAAAAAATTCGAAAGGGACTCATTCGATTGGAAATTGAGAGGGCTAGTGCCCTTTCGAAGTGATTGGAGGGTAAGAAGCCCTCCCCCTTGCCCATAATTTCCCCAAACTCATTCAATCAAAATTTTGAGATAGCCATTTTGTTCAGCGTAGTTAAAAGGTCCGGAAAGTATTTCTTTGAGGATGACAATCCCTCCACAGCCCTCAGGTCACGGGTTGTAAGTTATGCCCTGGGGGCATACAAGATCTTTATAGAAAGGTTGGTCGTATAAACTTCGGAGGGCACTCATTGTATTCGTGATCAGAAGTTATAGTGTCCTTTTTAAGAGTCAAAGGAATCAGAGGGCAGTCCCCCCCCACACACACGTCGTTTTTTTCTCGAAATACATTCATTCAATAAAAATTTTGAGATAGACAGTTTACTCAAAATAGTCTAAAGGTTAATATAAAAAGGCTTTTGGGGTCGAAACAAACCCCAGAGCCTGAGAGCAAGAGTTGTGAGTTACCCCCTGGGGGAATTTAAGGTTTTTATGAAAGTGATGGTTGTATAAACTTAAAGGAAGCTCATTCGGCTGAAAATTGAAAGTTCTAGTTCCCTTTTAGGAGTCAAAAGTGATAGAGGGCAACTAGCCCCCCCTCCCCTCCCCCCTGCTGGCTACCTCTATTTTAACCAAACGCATCTTACTGAGATTCAGGGATAGCCATTTTGTTCGAAATAGTCCAAAGAACGTATAACAATGCCTTCAGGATTGACACACAGCCCCCCCCCCCCCCAGAGACCTGGGGCAGGGGTTTCAAGTAATGTCCCTGTGGACATACAATGTTTTTATGGAATGGGTGGTCGTAACTTCAGATGGGGCTCATTTGATTTGAAAGCGGAAATTATTCTGCCCTTTTGAAGAGTCTAAAGTGATTTGAGAGTAACCAGCCCCCCCCCCCCCCCCGTCCATCATATCCCCAAACACATCCAATCAAAATTTTGAGATAGCAATTTTGTTCAGCGTAATTGGAAGGTCCAGAAATTTGCCTTTGAGGATGAAACCCCCCCCCCCACGGCCCTCAGGCAAGGTTTTCAGTTATGCCCTAGGGGCATATAAAGGTTTTTATTCATAGAGTGGTCGTATATACTACAGAGGGGGCTCGTTGGGTTGGTAATCAGAAGTTCTAGTGTCTTTTTTAACAGTCAAAGTGATCAGAGGCAGTTACCCCCCCCCCCCCTTTTTTACATATAGTGTATGCTTTTTAGAAAAGGTATGCATGTTTGACTTCTACTTTCCCAAAATACGATGGTCGTTAAGGTGAGTCTTTCAAGGAATGTTGTGGGGACTGTTTAACGAAATCAAAACCATGTTATGCGTATGTGAGTTGTCAAAAGGGGGTAACTCAGCAATGACTGAATAAATTAATTTGGAACTTTCAGGAAATGATAAGGGAGATTATCATTGGCCAACAAGGTAGTTTTTTGCCCGCTACTAGGACTAAAACTACCTCTGCTTCTACTGCTACCACAACTACTACTACTACCACTGCTATCACTAAACTACTATTCTGTAGCGAGCACTACTAAGGCTGAGGATATATGAAATAAACTTCTGAGGAAACGTTGAGGGGAAAGTTGAACTATATCAAACATACTATGTGCACATAGATTCCTGATACGGGCGTATCAGCAATATTTTTCTAACGGCCTATTGTATCAAGAGGAAACTTCAGGGGCATCATGGGTGGGATGTTCAGTTGACCGTAAGGTAAAATGTACCTGCTACTACTGCTATTAATACTGTTGCCACTACTGTTACTACTACTAGTAATAATACATTATTATCGTTACTATGTTCCTACTACTACCACTACTACTGATACTAGTACAATTAAGGCTACGCGTATGGAGATGAAAATGTGACAGAACATTAAGGGGGAATTTGAACTAAATCAAAACACACAACAATGTGCATGAAGATTGTCAAAAGGGCATATTTGAAGAATAGATTTTAGTGTTGAGTTGGAACTTTCACAGAATACTGAAACGGGAAGAGCAATTGACAAAAAGGTAATATATGCATGTCACTACTACCACTGCTACTTTTACTACTTCTGCTACTAAACTACTCCGACTACTACTTCAATTGCAACAACTTGTAAGGCTTTGAGCATTAAGATGAAAAGGGTGTCAGGAGGGGGTCAAAAGCGCAATTCAGCAATATTTTTTGGGACGGCTTACCGTGTCAAGGTGAAGCTTCCGGGGCATCATGAAAGGGATGTTCAACTGACCAAAAGACAAGATCTACATGCTACTATCGCAATTAATACTGCTCCTGCTACTGTTACTACTACTAGTAATACAAACACTAACACTACAACTACTTCTACTAGGACCACAACTACTGTGATACTACTACTATTAAGGTAAAATTTGAGAGAATATTGATGACAAATTCGAACTAACAAAAGACATCGTGTTTATTTAGATTGTCAAAAGAGTGTATCTTAAGAATTGATTTGTGTATTAAGTTTGAATTCTCAGAGAATGCTTAAAGGGGAAAATCAACTGAACAAAAGGCTATATGTCCACACTGCTACTAATACTACTACCACTGCTACATTTACTAGTTCTACTACTGCTCCAATTAATACTTCTGTTGCAACTGCTTGTAAGGCTATAAGAGCATTGAAAAAAAAAATGAAAAAAAATTCAAGAAGTATATGAATGTAGAGGTTATCAAAGGATGTATTGATAATGTCCTTACAATGGGTAATTATGTTAAGTTGAGTGCTAACACTACTGCTGTGAGTACTGTTACAACTATACGTAAAGGATGAAGGTGAAATTTTCAAAGAATTTTTAAGGGGGAAGGTAAACTGAATTACAACACGCCATATGGGTGCAGGTTGTCAAAAAGGCATATCAGCAGTATCTTAGGAACAGTTTTGTGTGTGAAATTAAAACTTACAAGGGTTGTGGTGGGGGATGTTGAAGTAACCAAAAGACAATATTTGCATCATAATACTACTGCTTTTACTCCTAAAGCTGCTACTACTACTATTATTATTATTACTGCTTCTACTAAAACTACTGGTAATACTGTTGGGCTATTGCTACTAAATCTAAAGCTAAGGGTATTAAGGCGAAAACTTTGGGCAATATCCAAACTGTCTGAACTAAATCGAAACATACTTTGCCCGCATAGCTTGTCAAGAGGACGTATCAGCAACGCTGCGGGAAACGGTTGAGCTACTACACAAGCTAAGGGAATTAAGTGAAGCTTTCAAGAAAGATTTAGGTGGATGTTTGAACGAACTATGAAAATGTAGAGTTTTCAAAAGGGTGACAAAGTTTTCACAATAACGGCTTATATTATTAAGTTAGACCTTTCAGGTTAACTTTTGGTGGATTTTGGATTAGCCAGATGACACTATGTGTATATTTTTAATACTACTTCTACGGTTACTGTAACTAATGACACCAAGGGCATTAAGTTGAAACTTTTAGGGAACATTTAGGGAGAGTTTCAATTAACGTCCTATTAAACGAAAAAGCTACATGCCAGGTAGGTATTAAAAGGGTATATAAGCAATATCATAGGTAGCGCTGCTTTATCATAGCTAGTAATATCATTGATATTTTAAAAGGAGCTAATTTGATTGGAAATTAAAAGCTCTAGCGCCCTTTTAAGAGTCCAAAGTGATTGGTGGGCAATCAGTCCTCCTCTTTAGTCCATAATTTTCAAACACTTTCATCAAAAATTTTAAAGCAACTATTTGGTCCATAATAGCTGAACGATAAAAATTAAATATTGCTATAAATTTAAATCAAAAACGCACTGTGTGTATGCTGGTTGCTAAGATTGCATAAGATTGCTCAGCAATATCCAAGAACGACTGAGGGTATTACGTTCGAGCTTTGGGGTTGTTTCTCTGTCGGAATTTAATATATTGCGTAAATATAGTATTAATAATAAACCTTGAACCTTACCGCTTGTGCTTTTAAAATTTAAATAAATCAAAAGAATGTAAGGGTATCCAGGTTGTCAAATAGCATAAATAGAATTTTTGGGAATAATATTAAGTTTTATTTTTTCAGGTCAACTAGAGGAGGTATAAAACTAAGTTAAACACTACCATTTGTGTCAAGGTTTTTTTCAAAAGGGTGTATGCTGTTAAAAAATTGCTGAAAAAGTTTCTCCAGCATACAAATAGCAGACCAAACTATAAATTCTTAAAAGAAAAAAACCGAAAAGATTGTACTATTATTTTCTTTTTCCCTGAAAAAGCCTATTTTAATATAAAACAAACAGAAAAACTAATTAAAAAAAAACTTTTCCACAAAAATAAGTTTTTCAAAGAAAAGTAAAGAACTCCATTAAACCAAAAATGAGCAAAAATAGAATCAAGTGATCTACCAGCATCATAAATAAATATCAGAATCAATAAATAAATGAAAACCCAAACGAACGGAGATTACAATAAATATCCGAGTCAAACTCAAAACCAGCAGAAATTAACACGAGTAGGCTCACAAGCCATAAGCCTTCTCAAGGCCAAAACCAGTTACGCCAGTACTCTTTAGATTTTGAAGAATTCCATTTGCCGGGTAACGCTTCAAAACGTGCTTTAGATACAAATTCACAATTTCTGCCTCGTTGTCAACCTTCAAATTTGCCATTATATATTTGAGGATGGGGTGGCGACTAGATCACCTACGTTCTTTCAGGTAGGCAATAGATTTGCTGGCCATTTTCATGTATTTTAGCTTGGGTGCTGGTACCTTGGCCTTTTGGTGGGGGAAATGTATGAAGTAATGATGGAAAAAATGAAACAAAACGAAATCTTCGGCTAAAGGACAGGCAACAACGAGCGTAACAATGAATTACAAACAAAACGAAGTACAACAAAATCTAAGGTTAGAATACAAGGTACAGCGAGAATCAAAACGAATCGCAAACAAAAATGATTTACAACGAAATTTGCGGTTAGAAGACATACAACAAGGAATATCCTAATGAAATCACAAACAAAATGATGGAAAACGAAACCTTCGGTTACAAGACATACAGCAGAGACCATCAATAGCTGATATTCGTTAATTAATTGAATGCTTAATAATTGAATAATTGAGCACCATTAACAACTTTACTCACAGGAGATGGTTTCTGTCTGTGATTAAATGATCCAGTCCGATACAAACCGTACTGATAAAAACGAAAAATAGAGCTATCTCTAGAAGTATTGCATCTGTTCAAGCTTGAAAGAATCAGTGCGCCAGTAGTCTTTTGATTTTGTAGAATTCGATTTGCAAGGCAACGCTTCAAAACCTGCTTTTAAATGCAAATTCACAATTTTCACCTTGTTGTCAACCTGGAAATTCACCATTATTTATTTGAGAATGGCCTGGTGGCTAGATACCCCAAGTTCTTTCAGTTAGGCAATACATTTGGAGATCATTTTTGACTATTTTAGGTTGTTTACTGGTACCTTGGCCTTGTTTTTTTTCTCCCTTTTCGGTTTTTGCAACCTTAGCTGGTCTCGGTGCTTTTGCTTTTTTTTTCCTTCTTGGCGGGTGGAGCACACACTTTGGGATTTCTATTGATATTGGTGCAACTTCAGCTTCAACTTAGACAATTCAAATCCTTCTGAAATTTACCTTATCGCTTTTGTGAATAAATCGTTATTTATTCGCAATAAACATGTATTATTAATATTATTTATTATTATTTCAATAAGAATTAAATACTTATTGAGTAGTATTCATTATTAATTAATTATAATTTATAATGTTTCAATAACCATGATTATGCATAATAAAGCATAACTTATAATATTTGCAATATTATTTTAAATAAGCATGAATTACACGTTCAATACTTATATTCCGAAAAAGCAGTACCAAAGTTAACATTTCTCTCTACGTGATTTAAGGAATTTCTGCAAAATATGTGTTTTTTTAACTGGATTTTTCCTCATTTAATCAGGGAAACAAAAAGATTTTAGATTTTAGGAAACAAAACTTATATTAAAGGGTAGATAGGTCCATTCTTCTATAGTTCATTACTATTTTCTTGGCTTCATCCATGCTAACTTGCGAGAAACTTGGCTTAGAATAATGGAAATGAAGTAATGAAGAAATATGAAGTAATGCTGGACCTCTCCATGTTTTTGGCTAACACCCCCTCCCCCCGCTAACCCAAAAAAAATCTACAAGAAAATTCCCCCCACCTGTGAAATTGAGCAGCCACAAATAAAGTGTGACAAAGAAATGATGAAGATAAGAAAAGGAAAAAAAAAAAGGAATAATCTACCTATATTCCAAATTTAAGCAGAATATATGGTGCGGAGTATCCTATTGCATTGATTTCCCTTCAACTGAAGCCAAAAAAAAGGCCAGAAATGTGCCAAAGAAAGTTTTACCATCCCCTCCAAATCGAATGAGCCATCTTCGAAACCCGAGGAGAGGGAATTAAAAATTCTTCAATTTGGAATTGAAAATTCTAGGGCTCTTTTTTAGAAGACCAAGTAATACTGGAGGTAATCACCCATACCCCTCTAATTTTTTCTGCTATCTGGTCTTCCTCTAGTCCCTTTGATATCGAACCAAAAATTTTGAGGTATTTATTTTGATCAAAAACTTCCAAATATAACAAGTTTGCCTTCAGGGTTTACATCATTCCCCCATCCCTAGTGGTAAGCTTTATCTGGCCCTACTATGATAACTCAACCCCCAGAAGCACAAAAAGAAGAAATAAAACAGAATAAAATGCAAAAAATCATTTTGTTTCATTTTTGTTCATCTTTACTTCACACATTCCTCATCCCTTTCTTGTTTGAGCTGTTCATATTTTATTCGTCATCTTACATAGTTTCGGATGAAGTCATAAAATATCAATGCAATCATCCTTGAAAAGAAAAGAATTTCCCCATAGTCATGGCCAATCTAAATCCTATTCTAAGCAAAAAAATCTCAGGATGACAGTTTAAAAAAAATAATCTGGAGCACAAAAAACTCATTAGCCGAAAAACATAGGTAGGCTATAGGTAAATCTTTATATTAAATAAAAAACAGGTTTATTAACTGAAAGTAAAGCGACATTAAAACTTAAAACGAACAGAAATTACCCCGTATAAGAAAAGGGGCTGTCCCCTCCCCAACGCCTCGCTCCTTACGCTAAGGTTTTTATTGTTGTAAAAAAAATAAAGTTGTGATGAGACAGGGTCAAACTTAAGCGTAAAGAGCGAGGCGTTGAGGAGGGGACAGCCGTTTCAAAATTCCGTTTTTTTACAGTTTTGGTTATTATTGAGCCGTGTCGCTCCTTACTTACACTTCGTTACCACGAACTGTTTGAAAATAGTAATACAAAATTTCTACTTTAGCTAACAGAGAGCAGAGTTCGATGTGTTAGCTTAATAGCTTAGCATAAAGATAAAATACATCCTTGTTTCACACTTAAATAGTGTTGATACAATAAAACTGGACGATGGTTTCAGCTACATCTGGGTTTATTCCTTTACAATATCCAGTTAAGAAAAAGTCGAAAGCTTTCCTGTATGTGATATTATCTTTAACAAAATACAATTGTTTTTTGGATATATGAATATAAGAAGATATTAAGCACTCGATTCGCAAGAGATATTATCTCGCCTTTAAAACCGCAGAGGCTGATCAGACTTAAAGTGAAAATGTCTATTATTTTCTGTATGTTATCTTTAAACTATAAAATCGAGCTTTTTAACAGACCCAGGCTATCAAGATACAAAAAATGAAGAGTCATAATTGCAGCGGTATCTGTAACCTAGTAAAGGACAAACCACGGTCCAAAGCAATCTTTATAAGGAAATTCATTCGTTACTAGTAATCACTTATAAAGTATCCTTGTTGCTAAACAGTAACTTTCTGTTTTAAATTTGTGAAGCCTTGAATATGGCTACTGTGCTTGAGATTGTTGGGTTTGACGAGAAAACATGTTTTTACAACAAAAAATTTCTTGACAAGGTTAAGAGGTTGAGCAAATTTTTTTTCAGGTGTGGGTATCTGATCCCACGACTTAGGTTTCGACCTGTCCTGGTAGCCTGGTACCATAACCACTGTGGCAACCTCACATGTTGAATAGTAATACTTAATAATAGATACATTATTTTTGTTTAATGGGACGTCGTCACAGCTAAGATGTAAGTAAAAGGCACATCTGGTAACAAAAATCTGCGCTCTTTGTAAGGCCGAAGGCAGAAATAAAAAGGTATTAATTAAGCAAAAACGGACAAAGCAAGGTGACGGGTTTTTACGTATCTCAATGCTGCCATGGTGCAATGGCTATGGTGCATGATGCATGGTGCATGGCTCTCTTTCTATCTGGAAGGATTAAGTTTTTTGAATAATATTGTGATAACATTGTGTTCAATATTTTGGAGAAACTAATGCTTTTAGAGGAAGTAGGCCTTTGTGCCTGTGATGAGTTTCGACGTAGTTTTTCCAGTCCACCTATAAGATTGATATAAACTGGTGAATGATGAGGACGCTATTGTAATCCATATTAGCGCGCTATTAGAAAGAATGAATAGCCACAGAAAAGAAACACAAATATTTGGGTTATTTAAGGCCAACGAAGATACTGTAAAAAACGCTATGCATATTTTGAAAGTACAACCACTTCTCTACTTCAGTGCGATTAGAGAAAATCTGAAGGAATGACTTTCACATTTTCTGAAAAAAAACTATGAACGAAACAAACCGGATAAAAGGAAACAACAAAGAAATCAAACAGAAAAAAAAAACAAAACAAATAAAATCAAAATAAATAAACTAGCCCCTTCAATTCAATCCAGTAATTCCAGACCGGTCTTAAATAAGAGATTGTATATAATTTTAAACCATTTGAATATATTTAGCATCTAATTTTGGGCTAAATTTGATTGTATTTGACCCTCTAATGCACTCCTGCTTAGATAACTTTAAAGTGAAAACTTAAATTCATTATAAAGCTGTGATCCTTTGCATACCCTCGGGAAAATGAAATAGAAGAAAATTCTGCTACTAAAATACTAATAAATTATCAATATTTTTAATCTAATTCCTTAGTGTAAAAATAACATTATTTGCTCAAAGCCCAGAAGTTATTTTAAAATACACTTTGAATGATAGAATATAAGATTTTAGTCAGATTTCATCTATACGTTGATTTCAGACCCAGAACATATAAATATCAACTGAAAAATTGAACCAACATCACGTTGTTCAAAACTGTACAGAACCCCATCTTAGATCAATCCATCTATGTACATTCCCAGGACAGGAAACTTGCACATGGGTTCCTTAAAGAACACCCCCTCCCTTACGATATTCTATTTTTTCTTGATATCTGAGCACTTTGTATTCAGATTATTAAAGAAAATTATTTTTTCTTTTGCAAAGGACCCTGAAAAAGTTCCTGGGCCCATACCTGCCCAGGGTATCTCTTGGGCTTGATCCCTCCTGGATATAATGCTTTTGCTTTCTTCAAAATTGCTTGTAATGTTATATAACTTAATGTTCTGACAAATTTTGAAACCCCCCCCCCCCTAAAACTTCAGCCACATCACTCTCGAAAAAAATTTATTTGTCTGCGTTTCAAATCATTTGTTTAACGCTACTACTGCTACTACAACTACCATCACTACTAGTGCTACAACCACTGCTACTGACACCACCATTACTACTACCATACTACTACATTTACAATATTGAGGGAAAATTTGAACTAAATTAAATGACACTATGCGCATGCACATTGTCAAAAGAAGGTATCTCAAGAATGGTGTTGTGCATTAAATTGGAAGTTTTAGAGAATGCTTAAAGGGAAAGATCAACTGGATCCGCCCCTGATATGTGCAACGTACACAATACTACTAATATTACCACCACTACCACTATTACATTTACTGTTCCTAATTCTACCACTACTACTTCTATAACAGCTACTTGTAAGGCTAAGAGCATTAAGATAAGAATTTAGGAAGTATAATAATAATAATAATAATAATCTGTATTTAAAAAGCCAATTAAAGCCATATACAAAAAGACAACTACTAAAGAAAAATTACACTTCATTTGACATCCTTCCCATCAATACAAAATTTCCTACTGCCACAATATAACTGCCACAATATATGAATATGCATGCTACCAAAAATGCTATATCAGCAATTTCAATAGCAGCGGCTAATTATATTAAGTTGGTGATTCCAGGACTTGATGAGAGGGATGTTCAACTGACCAAAAAGTGACACTTTTATGCTGCTGCTGCTATTAGTACTAGTTATATTACTATCAATTGTACTACTATTAATACTATTACTATTACTGTGACTACAATTACAACTATGCCTAGGAGTTTAATGGTGAAATTTTCAGGGAATTTTGAGGGAGGAGGAAGGTGAACGGAATCACAACGTACCGTCTGTATACAGGCTGTCAAAAGGGCAATATATAATGATTTAATAGGATAACGTTCTGTATTTCTAACAGAATGAACCAATGAAATTGTATATCGGTTTTATCACAGTATATATAATAGCAATATGATCTTTCCCTATCTCACCCATTATAAAAACCCGGACCGAGTGCGAGTGCTCCAGTGAAACATTATAAACATAAGCGACATTAGATCTTTCACGGGTAGACAAGCCAGATCTCTCTTGAACGCGAAACTTGGCTTCAACGTTGGAACACTAATTTTGCAAGAAACTAATTTAAATTAATTTATTCCATACCATACATGAAAATCGGTAATTAGTAGTGCAATGTTATTATTAGATGTTTTTTAGGAATTAAAAATAGGTTTCGAAGTCTCAAGTTGGTTTCAAAGGCATTTTGAGAAAGTTTCTGCCAAAATACGTGTTCCAGGGTAATTGGACCGCTGATGGCAGATCAAATGAGAGGAGTTGTTTGTACGCGCCGATATAACTAATTGATGATATATATATATATATATATATATATATATATATATATATATACTATATATATATATAGTATATATATATATATATATATATATATATATATATATATATATATATATATATATATATATAGTCTATATATATATATATATATATATATATTATATATATATATATATCTATATATATATATATAGATATATATATATATATATATATATATATATATATATATATATATATATATATATATATATATATATATATATATATATATATATATATATATATATATGTCAAATTAGTTGAGATGTTTATAGGAACTACAAGTAGGGTTTTCGAAGTCTCGAGTTAGTTTTAAAGGCATTTTGAGAAATTTTCTGCCAAAATACGTGTTCCTGGGTAATTGGACCGCTAACGGCAGATCAAATGAGAGGAGCTGTTTGTCCGCGCCGATATATATATATATATATATATATATATTATATATATATATATATATATATATATATATCAAATTAGTTGAGATGTTTTTATACGAATTACAAGTAGGTTTCGAAGTCTCGAGTTAGTTTTAAAGGCATTTTGAGAAATTTTCTGCCAAAATACGTGTTCCTGGGTAATTGGACCGCTAACGGCAGATCAAATGAGAGAGGAGCTGTTTGTCCGCGCCGATATATATATATATATATATATATATATATATATATATATATATATATATATAAGGATATATATATATATATATATATATTATATATATTATATATATAATATATATATATATATATATATATATATATATATATATATATATATATATATATATATAGATATATATATATATATATAATATATATATATATATATAATATATATATATATATATTATATATATATATATATATATATATATATATATACTACGAAAACTTTACAAAAAGAAAGTTTTTTTTAAAGAAAAGTAAAGGCCATATTAAACTTAAGATCAGTAGAAATAGAAGCCTACAATAACTCAAACTCAAAACGACCAGAAATTATTATTAAAGAATAAAAAAGGAAAGGAGAAAAATTGGTATGGCTGTAACACTGCATATAAATTTATATAAATGTATATATAGTGGGCTGTAATAATGCAAAAGGTAAATATAACATTGGTTTAAGAATGGAAAGAAAGACAAAGAATGAATTTACAACGATAATCAAGTACAAATAAGTTTTATTTGAACAATGCCATAAAGCGATGACAATTTATTATGATATTTGGTGCTTCGCATTGATATTTCAGTTTTAAAAGTTTTATCAATTTTCTGAAAACTCCCTAAGAATTTTACGAAAAAAACACTTCTTAACAGACGTTTGGTATTTTCCTGGATAGGGCTATTGTGGCAACTTTTACCACAGCAAACCAATAATTAGAACCCAAGTCCTAAATGGTTGGTCTCAATCAGGAACCCTTATCGCTATCTAAATTCACAAAATGCAAAGATTTTCAAACAGAGGTGTTTATTGTTTAAAGTTCAGGAAAGGTCCGCCCATTTCATACGAAAACATTGATTGAAAACGAAACTAGTCTTATCTCGGCTCTCCGCCAAAACAGGTAACTAGCCTTTTCAAGTATCACAGGAACTACAATCTGAGAAAATAAATATCACGACGTGAAAAAAATGATAAACCATCCAGTGGCGGATCCAGAGGGGGGGCGAGGGATACCCCCCTAAACTAGTCTAAAGAAGTGTAATTTACCTAATTAACGCAAGTTTGCATTAATTAAACTTGCTCCTAACGTAAGTTTATCGGATCAACCTATTTTGCGCCCCCCCCCCTAAAAAATCCTGGATCTGCCCCTGAAAACCATCACACCTATTCCACCAGTTATTAGAAGAAAAAAAAAATTAAAAAAATTCCTTATTTTCACAAATTTCATCAACCCCCCATCCCCCTTTTTTATAAAATCCTACATAGGCCAATCAGTTGAGTCCACTGTATATAAATAACAGATTAAGTCATAGTTTGTATATAAATTAAGTCATACCTGTGAGATGGGACAGTTGCAAACCACTTGGCCGGCTCACCAAGTTTTTTTTTCTGCTTTCGCAATTACGGATAATGCAATTTCTAACCATTTCTCATTGATTGACGCATACACACTAACCCGCTAATGCATAAATAAGTGGAGAGAGCTTTTTTTGTTCGCACCGAGAATGAAGAACCAGAAATCATCTGCGGTAAACTTACTGCCTAATTATATAAACTGTGGGTTTTATAAAGAGTTTATATTGTCATAAAATCGTATAAATCGTGATATGACAGTTTTAGCAGGATGTGTGGATAATATAGGTCTGAATCGTTCGATCGAAGGTTCTAGGCTAAGTATTCTTTGCTGATAAATATAAAGTAGCACAGCGTTTTGAGGCTATTGAGAAAAGCAGGATTAGCAGCCACAGGTTTAGAATTTCATTGGTAAGGACTGAGTGAAAGACTCCGTCAGATCCGACCCGACGTGAAACGTGCCTGAGGGGGAGAGCTAAATCTTTTAAGTGCAGGAAGTTATGATAGAAAAACAGTTGTAAAACGTTCGGTGAAATGCCCTTGGGAGATGGAAGCATTGTTCTCATTACTAATAATACTACATAGGTAAGTGAAGCTGTCCACTTGATCATTATGAAATCCAAGTGGCGAAAGAAATTAATATGGAGGGATTCTGCTATTAGTACTCGTATGAGCATGAAAGTTATTATGACTGACAATATCTGACATTCTGAAATTGCTCAAATATTGCGACGAAAAGAAAATTGCCCTCCCTAAATACGTCATCTATGAGCCAGATGAAGTACCCATTGTTCCTGGGGAAGTAAGCGCTGTTATTACAAGGAAAGTAAACGAAATGTGTTCCAAGCTAGAGAGTTTTATCGAGCGCGATCGTCCCCCTGCTCAGTGGCCACTCAGCGGATCTGGATCCTCGTTTCAGGGGCCGTCCCCCACACCCCAGCCGACCTACGCAGTTGTTCTAAAGATCCCCCCTCAAGACTTGAGGAACCCAGAAATGAGAAAGGAATACTTGGATAAGGTATGTGGTGACAATTCCTCTAGCATTGTTGAACTGCGAGCGTTGAAAAGTGGGTGGCGCGTGGTACTAGCCGATAAGAAGTCTTCCAATGCAGTTGCGCAGGCGTTATGTGCTAACGATAGATCTGTTGAGGCAAAAGTGAAACAACCTTATTTCTGCGGAATAGCACGTCACGTTCCTACAGATATGAGCGATGAAGAACTCTGCGAGATTATTCCGAACTGTTTGAGAGCTTTGCAGTTGGGTAATTCTAGGTCATTCAAACTTCAGTTTTCTTCCAAAGTGGATCTTGAAAATGCCATTAAATCACCCCCAGTGATCCATTACGAACGCATCCCAATCTCTGAATATCTGTTTCTTCCAATGAGATGTTTCAATTGTCAAGCATTTGGTCACGCGGCCAAATTCTGCAAGAACGAAGCCAAGTGTTCTAGATGTGGGGATAACCACAGTAGCACTAAGGACAACCCTTGCAGCAAACCGATCAAATGTGCACTCTGTGGTTCGGACAAGCATCCTTGTTACAGTTTCAGCTGTCCGGAAGCGCAAAAGTTACTTGCAGTTAAGAAATGAATCGCGAAGTAAGTCTGATTACTTGGAACATTAACGGAAATGTAATCAACAAACTGCCTATCCTCGAAAAACTAATTCGCAATCATAACATTGTATGTCTCCAAGAACATTTCCTGATTAATGAAGGGACTGAACTTTTAAATATCGGTGATTCAATCGATCTTTTTTGCTGTTGGTGCGAAATCGAGTGGTAGTGGCCGGCCGTCAGGTGGTATCGCAATCCTTGCTTCAAAGTCTTTACGCGCGACAGTTTTCCAAGTCTCCAATAATTTTATTGCGATCAAGGTTGAACGGACAATAATCTTCTCAGTTTATATGCCTACGGACTACAAATCATCTCGATCATATTCCAAGTTCGTTAGTGCTTGTCGGAAATTAGCAAACGCTATTGCAAATTGTCGCACCCAAGATTTGTCGTACATTGTTGCCGGAGATATGAACTGTGATTTGTTGAATCCGGAAAGCCCTAGATCCCAAGTACTCTCGACTACATGTGCTGGTCTAAACATAATAGAAAATGATCTCGATTTCACGTATGTGCATAACTCTGGGGCAACTTCATCTCTTGATTTTATAATGTGTTCTCATCAACCAGTTCCCCTCTGCCAGTCACATGTGGATACGTCTATCAGCGCATCTGAACACTTACCAGTTAGTTATATTTTACCACCTAGTACATCTTCGAACTACAATCCGGATTTACCCAGTGGAAGAAAATGGCATCAGAAAGTTATGTGGGATAAAATTAATACCCCTTTGTACCAGAAGGTATGTGACGATATTTTAACAAGAATTCGCGTCCTTTACAATCTACTTCATAAATCTTCTTCAGTTGCAGCAAGTGACAATCAAGTACTGATCAATATATACTGTAGCGAAATAGTTCATGCCCTGCAGTGTGCGGAAAAGGCTGCAGTACCGATTTGTCGTGTTCGGATTGGCTCGGAAATACCCACTGGTCCGATAATTCGGATCTTGTAAATGCGTGTGCGGACGCGAAATTCTGGTTAAGAATGTGGATAGATAATGACCGACCAAGGCATGGTATCGTGAACTCCATCCGATTATATACTAAGCGAAGATTCGCAAAAACCCTCGCTATACATCGTGCTATGATTATTGAATGTGATAGTAAATATATAAAGCTAGAACCCGATCGCATGTGGAAATTCCTAAAAAAGAAGAAACGTAAAGAATCAGTTGATGTTCTGCCCAGTGAGAGTGAGTGGGTTAAATATTTTACGCACGAGTTTTCATCGCCTAATGCTGATCTGGAAAATAAATTTTCTATTGAGCTCGATGCGAGTCTTGCGGAATGTGAACGGAAAGTTGGTTTTGTTGTTTCTAATTCGTCAGTCAGTGAGGCACTCTCGAAACTGAAGAAGAAGTTGTCGAGGGGGGTAGATAACTTGTGCGGATTGCATCTGCAAGCGGGAAGTCAGAACCTTGTCGAGCACCTTTGTCTCCTGTACCAAATGATTTTTTAATGCTGGGGTTGTTCCAGACCTATTCTGCACGGGTGTAATTACTCCTGTATTAAAGAAGGGAAAAGACGGGGGGCAGTGTTCTTCTTACCGCCCGATAACTGTCGCGCCTATACTGTGCAAGTTATTTGAATTGATTGTTGTAAATAGGCTTAGTGCTACATGTAACTCGCCGGATAACCAATTTGGTTTCAAGAAGAAAATGAGTAGAGAACACGCGCATTATTTGATTGCTAATTTGTTGATTGACGCCGATGATTCAAATGAGACTTTGTATTTTGCCGGTCACGATGTCAACCGCGCGTTTGATTCCGGTGTGCACCCTCAGATATTGTTATCGGCCCGGAAACGTGGCGTGGATAAGTCTACTATACGCGCACTGAGGAATATGTATAGTAATTTAAAAGCGCGTGTAAATGTACCTTGTGTTAATGCTTTAACCCTGTCTTCTAGTCTTAAACCCGTAGAGAAGGGAATACGGCAAGGAGCACTAACTTTACCACCGCTATTCAATAATAGTATTATTTCATCGCAAGAACCGGTTCAGTCTACATGTATCTTTAGAGGTCTCAATGTTTCGCTGATCGATTTTGCCGACGACATTTTGAACGCGGGTAGAACACTTATAGGCATCGAAGGGACTTTCCGTGTTTTGAGTAAGGAGTATGGTAACATAGGTTTTTCTTTCAATCCCCAGAAGAGTGAAGTTCTCGTATTTAATAGCCGCGTTAAAGATAGTGTACCAGTTGATGTTATTTTCGGAATTTATACGATTAAAGACTGGTTCTCACTGCCCAGATTTTTTTTCTGGGCAGATTTTTTTTCTGTCCAGAAAAAAAATCTGGGAATTCCGCATGTTCACACCGGAATTCAGTTCTCACTGTCCAGATAATTTTTCTGGACAGATTTTTTTTTTCTGGCCATCGGAAAAATCGGCGTAAGATTCAAAAAATGGATCATGAGGCTACAACTGTTTTGCTCTTGTGCTTACTTCGAAGGAGAAAGAAGAGAAAAGGCCTACAAGCCTCAGAGACTATGAGAAAAAGAAAATTTTGGGTCAGAGACTTTTTAAAAATGAGAAGTGAAAATGGTGCTTCAAACTACTAATCATTAATAACCTGCGTTTGAAAGATGCAGATTGGTTTCATGACTATTTCAGAATGTCACCTAAGCAATTTGATAACCTGCTTGGTCTGGTTACACCATATATTGCAAGACAAAATACAAACTTCAGAACAGCTATTTCACCTAAAGAAAGGCTTGAAGTGACATTAAGATATCTTGCAGCTGGTGGCACACAGAGAAACCAAAGCTTCACACATTACCTGGGAAGGTCGACTGCCAACCAAATTATATGAACACTATGGATGCAATCTGCCAAGTACTGTCCCCCATTATTTCTACGATTTCCCAGTGAGCAATCTGAGTGGAAGGAAATTTCCCATGAGTTTGCAGTAAAATGGAACTTCCCACACTGTGTTGGAGCTATTGATGGGAAGCACATTAGAATCCAGGCTCCACCGAATTCGGGGTCACAATATTTCAACTACAAGCAGTTCCACAGCATAGTGTTGATGGCTATGTGCGATGCTAACTATCGATTTGTCTATGTTGACATAGGCAGTTATGGCCGGCAAAGTGATGGTTCTGTGTTTGGCAATTCAACTCTTGGTAAGAAAGTGATTGCCGGTACTTTAGATCTTCCAGGCAGTGATACGACTGATACAGGAAATGCCACCTACTTACCATATGTGATTGTTGGAGACGCAGCTTTCCCCTTGAAAACAAACTTACTTAGACCCTATCCTGGTGATCACCTTCCAGTACCAGAGGAAATTTTCAATTACAGGCTTTCTCGTGCACGAAGGATAATAGAAAATGCATTTGGAATTCTTGGTGCCAAGTGGAGGATATTCAGAGAAGCAATTAATGCAAAGCCTGAGAATATTGACAAGGTCATACGCACTTGTGTTTGCCTACATAATTACTTGCGTACCGAAGATCTTACAACTCCACGGAGACACTCGAGGTATGTTAGTGCTAACTTCGTTGACACAGAAACTGACGGTGTTATAACATTGGGTGGCAGTGGAGACAAGAGCAAGTAAATGGGCTGTTTACCAATTGTCTCAACAGCAGCACGAAAACCCAGCTGAAGCTGCCAAACATGCCCGTGACAAATTTCGAGACTACTTCATGACGCCAGAAGGAAGTGTTCCTTGGCAGCTGAGTAGAGTGAGTCAAGGCCGCATTCCTGAGTAGGTCAGTGTTGTGTTGTAGCAGCAGGCTGTATGCAAACTTATCACACTCAAAGTTGTGTGATTAACTATCAGAAATGAATGTGTAAATGTGTGCGTCTATTTCTGGCTGTAGTTTAGTTACTTTTCTATAGTAAAGATTAAAGTCTATAGTAAAAACGGCTTATTTCGCTTTTTCTGGTGGATTTTCCTGCTTTCAATATATTGCTGGTAAATTTATCAGATAAATATGCTGCATGGGTTCAGGGGAGGATAATTGATAGTAATGACTGGCAACTGTTAAATAGCGACTATTTTTTCTAATAGTGAGATAAAATACTGTTTAATACTGAGATAAAAACTAACTTTCAGTAAAGCACAAGTATAGTACAAAGTACAAAGCACAAGCTATACATAAATGTTTGGGTCAATGTGCGACACAGTTATAACACTTCTGAACCGTAATCTTTCCGTTGAGAAACCAAAAGTTAACGCGAAGCGCTGAATACCATTAAATTTATTGCCTAGCTTGCAATCCAGATGCATAGTTTCCAGCAAAAACTTATATCAACTAATTCAACGACTGTTTAGGCCTTAAATTTGTTTGTTCATTTTTAGAATCCATAAACATATTTCATTACTCTCCCCAAAACCGCTTTTCTTTCTAAGCCGCTACGTTAGGCACAATCTGTTTTGGAAAGAATATGGCGTGAAAAAGTGGACATACTTGACACTGAACTTTTCTCGCCTGAAAGAAAAAGAGAAAAAAAAGAAATTGCACAATTTCCATGTCTTTAGCCACTGTTGTCCTAAAGTAAAAATGAAGATTTTCGAAACAACCGGCTTTAAAAAAAACTTTCGATTTCGCCCTTAATCTATATCCAACTTTTGAATACGTCAAGGCATCAATATTTGCACTACGGAAGTCTTGACAGAGGAAAAAAAGAAAAAAACGGATACGGTAGTTATGCAGCATCCGAGCTCGTCCACTATAACAAGCATTCGAAAGTAAAAAAAGAGCTAAGCATGAGTGAGTGCAGTAGAAAATGTTGGGGTATTGAGATTTTGCATACTGATAAAACTCAGAGCAAAGAACTGCACTGAAATGAATTTATATGGATACTATTCTTCTACATAGGCACTAGTTTTTTCAATATACTTTCCTACCGCTTTTGAATGCTCTGCTGCATAGCCATAAGCCGCTCTAACTCACTTGCCTTTGAAGCATGTCTTTGTATATCTGAACCATAGCAGGATTGCCAACCATAGGTCTAATCAACCATAGAGTCTAGTTGTAAACTAAGAAATTACACAAACACATTACTCATTTCCTGGTCATCACTTTCATATTTTTTAAGCACTTCAGAAATTTCATGACGTGCCGCTGCTTGTGCTTTTTTTGGCAAACCGTTCAACACGCTACAGATGTACTGGCTAAAATGTAAGTTGGGTGTTTTTTTCTCTTGTAAAGACGAAAGAGCTTTGACAATTTCTTGGTCAATGTCTGTATGTGCCTGGCTACCTCCAGGAGTATTCTGAGTCTTGTTACCTCCACTACTACCACATGGCTCTTGGGATGTTTTGCGCTTTCGTTCAGGCTGGATGGGAGCTAAAGGTGACATACATGATGATGAGGTTTCAGACTGCTGATTCTCCGCGGAGTTTATCCTAGCTCTTTTTGACGGCTGAAAAAGAGATTCTGCTGTCTGCTCAAACTCTTCTGAGCTCAATTCTATATGCTGAGTAAATTCGTCTTCATCATCAATTGAAGTATCTATCCTGGTCAAAGTTTCACTAACAGAAGCAATCTGCAGAGGCTCAGTCATGTTGTCCACAGTTTTTCTTAGCTGACCCGACTCTGTCATGAAGCTGAAAAGGTGGAAATACTTCCATGTTTTTCTGTTTACTTTTGCACCATCTCCACTTTTACCTTTTTCACTGCGTCTACACTTCATATAAGTATCTCTTAGAATGTCAAACTTTTTCTTCAAAATGTATGCAAGATTCTGAACAGGCAGTCCATAATCTGAAAACAAAATCCCGGATTCTGCCATGGCTGCAAAAGAGTTTTTCTTCTTCCTACAATCTTTGAAGTCTTCTCTAGAAGAATCCCATAGCCATGGATAGTTGATACAGGTGTTGACAAGGAGTTCAATGTCACTGTCAGACCATTTTATTTTGTCCTCCATGACGATAATGGTATCCTAGGGTTTGCAAGGTACCAGCTGGCTTCAGCTCTGGTTCTTATGCCTAAAAAGAAAAAAAGGGTACAGATTACACTATTATATTATTACATTATAACATATTTACAGTATATATTGTAATATCAGTTGACTTATGCTGAGTTTCCGACCTACTCACCATGGTAAGCAAACATGAAAAAAAAGTTAGCAAATCCGTTCCAACCTTCTTCTCCTTACCATAGAGTTACCATGACTATTGTTCCAACCTGACATTTTTCCCTTGATTTTAGTTACCATAGTAACTTTTTGTTTACCATGCTGCTCTGCAGGGTAAGGAGCTTACTATGGTAGCTTACCATGGTAACTGGGTTGGAACTCACTCGCCAGTTGCCTCTGAAACAAATTTTTATGTAAAAAAAAGTAATTGGTTTTAAGAGGTTCCTAGAAACTGGTGTTCTTTTAAAATATCTGAAATTAGCTAATTACCTTACTAATTAGTCTTAGCAAATTAGCTACCCTTGAAAAAAAAAAACAACTTATTGGTGTTAAGAGGTTCCTAGAAACTCGTGTTCTAAAGGTAGCACCAGGGGTGCTGCATCCCTCCCCCCTACACACCCCCTATGCAACACCCCTGGCGCATTCTGATTTCTGCCTAACTACTATATTCATCGATTAATGTGATGGAGCATTAGATTTATGATTATGATGTCATCTCAAACCTGTGACAATTTTATAATTTAAGAGAGTCCTGTAACTTTTGAATTTGCTGAAACATTTATGGCCTTTTCTCCCCATCATATTTCTGTACTAGACTGATTGAGCTCTACTTCTACAAAGTCAGGTTACCTAAATAAAGGTGCAGTTTAGTTCCCACTGTAGTGTGGGGTACAGAGGCCCTACCAATAGAACTGGGATATACAGTAAGAAGTGAGCTGCTTATACCCTGCTTCTACTGGACAGTAGGCTATCTGTGCAACTTTACAGCCCAATAAGAAAAAAGTTGTTTTTATCAGGGGGAACTAATCTACACCTTCTCATGTATCTCCAACGAATTTTTCTCTAATATTCTTGTGAAGTCAGCTTCTTCAGTTTTTTTTACCTTGATCTTGGTTGGTGGTTGTCGTTTTCTCAGTGATCTTTAAATATCTGCTTGTTCTTCAGCTACATCAACCATGCTTTGAACTACTTTTAAGGCTAAAATCTGCCCAGATTTTTTTTCTGGCCAGAAAATATCAAACTCGATCTGATCGAAAAATCTGGTCAGAAAACAGTAAAATCTGGGAAAAAAATCTGGCCAGAATTCTGGAGACGAAAATCTGACCAGATTTCTGGTCAGTGAGAACAGCAATCTGGGCAGTGAGAACTTAGCTTAAGTCTTCGTCTAAGATTATGTACCTCGGCCTTCCAATTTGTAGCCGTTGGTCGTTGTAGCAGTTTCGTTGGTCGCTGTAAAGACACGCAGAGCTTATGGAATGCTCGTTTCAATGAAGTGCCACTTTAAGCGTTTTCTACTTGCAAGGGTGTATAATGCTTTTTGTTTTGCCACATGTGCTAGCCCTATCTCCGTTTTGGAAAATATTTACTCGGTCTATTTCCTACAGATATGGCAAGTATCTGCTTCGTCTTCCAGTTTGGATGAGGAATTCGAATATATCTCTGAAGTATGGTATAGCCGACCCGCTCATAGCTGTACTAAATCGCCGTGTTCGATTTGCAAAGGCGTTTGAACCAAGCCTCTCTTCATTATATGTCGCAATAACTTAAATTTGTCTCTTTTTGTTCGTCGTAGGAATGTTCTTAAACTTGTTTTTTCTGTAGTTGAGTTTTCTTCGGATATTTTGTTGTTATTTGATGTTACTTTTTTTTTCTTTTTTTTTTTGTACTCCATTTACAACATTTTGTATGTTTAATAATGGGTAATAAAATAATAATAATAATTACCTAACATCACCTCTTCACCTTCACTAGTTAGCAGCCTTGGTTTCCCAATTTGATTCCGTTCTTCTCTCCCATAACCATTGCTGTTTTCCTTAGGACAAAGTGCATCAAAGTGATCCATATAAATCTGGATTTTAGCATATTTTTAGGAAATCGTAATTACCGTAATTACTTCCTATCATAATTACCTGCAATAAAAGATTTAGCTCTCCCCCTCAGTCACGTTTCACGTCGGGCTAGTTCTGACGGAGTCTTTCACTCTATCCTTACCAACGAAAGTCTAAATCTATATAGCTGCTAACCCTGCTTTTCTTCGCCAATTGCGTTCTCAATAGCTTCGAAACGCTGCTCTATTTTATATTTATCAGCAAAGAATAATTAGCCTGGAACCTTGAATCAAACGATTCAGACCTATATTAACTAGACAACCTGCTAAAACTGCCATATCGCAATCTATACGATTTTATGGCAATATAAACTCTTTATAAAACTGATGTGCAGTTTGAATGGTTCATTGTCTTAATCCAGCCAAATCTCTAAACTCCTTTTCAGCTGTTTTCCTCGGTTAGTAAGCCAGAGCAATTTATTTTTGAAGTTTTCTTATCTTTATTTATTTCAAGAATCCTCAAAAAATTGAGTAATAGCCCTATTACTCTAAGTCATACGATTTTTACTCGCATCAAACAGTTCGTGGTAGCGAACTGTAAGTAGCGGACTGTAACTCGGCTCAATAGTAACCGAAACTCTAAAAAACGGAATTTTCTACCACAACCCTGCTTAACTCCTGATAAGATTCTCCCTACCCCTAAAGATAATAATCCTTAGCACCCTCTCCTGTAAATTTAGAAAGATTTTAATTTTCGCGGCTTGATCTCGAAATCTTGGGCTAAACTTAATCTCTTTACCCCACTTATATTCGTCCAAGGAACCTTACCCAGCATTAATTTAAGACATAAAAATGCCCTATTTGTGTGTTCTGACCCACTCAATTACATAAAAAAAACTCTGATTTTTCCTCCCATCAGGGCCACTAATTTACAATAATTACTGATTACTTATCACTAATTACCTAATAATTATTACTATATAGAGAGGTTTAGAAAAACGTAAACCAGAAACTTCAACTTCTGAAAATATTTTGTTGTCGAAAAGAAAAATTACTTATAACAACAGTCAAAATTCAATAATGCCACTTGAAAAGCATTTAAACACAAGAACGGGTGTACCTGGGCCAAAGGTCTCCCAGATGGGTGAATCTATTGACTGCATGTTTTAAAAAGAAACATTTTTTCAAATATCTCCGTTACCATTTTATTTTGAGCAAAGAAGCAGCATTCAGCCCCCTTTTCAGGCCCAGATAAACACTGCTAGCTAGTTACTGACACTTATGTATTTACTTGGAAGATTTAAACTGCGAGAAGCAAACTTCCTTTATGCTGTTTTTACCTAACATACTTAATTTCAATGGAAAACATTGTTATTTACGACTTTTATTTTGATTAAAAGTCTACAAATAAACATTAACAATAATCAGACCTCAGTAAAAAAGAGTAGCTACAATTAAATAATTCGGAAGCACAGATAACAAGCTGAAAATGAAGGGCAGATTGATGTAAAAAAAAAGATTGATGTAAAAGAGGGCCAACCAGGGTAATTAAGTGAAATCATAATATGTAGTTCCGAAGAAGCTTTTCTAACCATAAACGTGGAAACAGGTTGAGAAAAAGGAATTTTTTTTTTTTTAATCAAATTCCATAAATAGACACTAACAATAATAAGACCTCAGTAGAAGAGAAGCTACAGTCAAACAATTGAGAAGCCCAGACAAAGGGCTAAAAACAAAGGGCAAAATATTGCAAAAAAAAGTGAGAGGGCTAACAAGAATACGTAAGTCAATTCGTAACATGCATTCCTGAAGAAGCTATTCTAACTATAAACGTGGAGACACCTTGAAAAAAGAATTTGATTAAAAGTCTATAAATAAATTTAACAATAATCAGTCCTCAGTAGGAGAGTAGCTACAATCAAACGACTCGGAAGCACAGATAACGGGCTAAAAAAGGGCAGAAATGAAAGGGCTAACATGAATAATTAAGTCAATTCGTAATGTATTTCTGAAGAAGCGATTCTAATTATAAACATGGGAACGGCTTGATAAACAGAATACATAGTACTAATCCTTCTCTATACATTTTAAATAATTTATAGTAAAGAAATATCTTATAACAAGAGTAATAAGAAGCATAATAATTTAGATTATCAAAGTAGACACTCAATTTTGTGATTACAAGCAAAAATCAGCTAATATGAGCTTTTCTAATTTTTGTGAGAATAATTTGCTAGTTTTTTAAGAGTAGTTTTTAAATGCCATTTTTAACATTAAAATCGTGCTAGAGAGGGGATTTTTGGTGAAAAAAAGGTAACATTGCATTTACCCCTATCCGAATATATCTTAGTTCAGACATTACTACAAAAACAGATACTAATCCTTACAAAGACTCCCACAAAATTTCCCAAAATCCCTATGGCAACTAGCAAGACATGCTGCCAGAATTTCCAAAGCATGATATTCTGCTAAATTTTGGAAGCATTTACTATAAATTAGTACAGGCGCTCAATACTAAGATGGTGGCAACATCGATCAGCGAAAACTATTTGTTGGCGACAAAATTCCACAACTTTTCGTACAAGTTAATAGACAATCGAGAATAACTTGGCAACAAAATTAATTGTCGAAAAAAATTGACTGGTAATAAAATTACTAACGCTTTCCATATAAACTAATAGATAATACTGCTTTAGACTAAAAATCTTTAATTTAAGTTTTATAATTAACAGAAATAAATCTTATTCCATGTATAGATTTGTCGCTGAATATCATTATCTGTGGCTGAATTTGTTGCTTAAATAAAAATTCACTGTCTAGAAAAGGTTACTTGGCTGATTTTTTTCCCTTGTGCCAGAGCACCGGAAGAGACAGAAATAAGTGTATTCCGTGCAACAACTTATAAGACCACCAAACAAGACAGAAGTAATCAGATCTGTAGAAAAAATAAATAACATCTCGGAGAAAGATCGAAAACGGATCTTCAGCACCTTAACTTATTTCAAATACAAATCAAGCTACTAGTGCTGCATCATTAAACGCTACAGTCAAGTGCTGCAGACAGTATAGACTTATCCAGACGAATTAAAAACAGGTTAAAACATCTATAATAACAGTTTCAGTACAATAAAGTACTGAAAGTTTTTAATAAACAAATGTAGGCATACTCGTGATTATGCGATGCAGCGTTAGATGGCATTCTTTATTCATTTATGTTTGTCAAAATACATGAAACTATATGGAATATTGCTTTTTAAATCATTGTGCGCTCAAGGGAGACGAAACTGGTATTCCTCACCCCCCCCCCCCCCCCCTCTCCACCCCCTAGAAGAAGAAACATACACAAAAGTACATAATTATGTGAGATTTGCATTTTCACTTACTTTTTACGCATTTTGCGACAGCCAGCATATATTTTTGAACACATTATACCTGATATATAAATACAAGGCCCTGCGTCACCTATATTTTTTAGTCCCTTAAATTCACCATTTTTATACTTGCTCCTACCAGTCCTTATCCGCGCCACCAATCCTTTTCCAACCGTAATAACTCCATCCGCCTATTGAGCCTCCAATGAAAGGATTAAACTTGTGACTTCGATGAGATCGAAGTCACAGTTTCGAAGTCACGAAGTCCCTCCGTCACTTTATGATGTTTTCATAGGATAATCCATTATCTTTACCAACTAAACAGGGCGTGCACATTACAGAAAAAATTCTACCTTTTATAACGGTAAAGTTTACAAATAAATGATTTTTTTTTACCCTGCCTTGTCTTTCTAAAACCCTCTAGGTATGTGGAACAATAGATATAAAGAGCTTTCCGTCAAATTGCACACCTTTTTAAAGCTATATCAAAACGAATAAGAAACTTATAAGTGATGTATTTTTGGCGATTTATAGATTGAAATAAAAACCCTAGCGCCACCGATAGTTTATATACTCTACACAGGAACACCGAGATTTTCTTGGAAAAATTTGGAAGGCTAAGTAGGCGAGTTGACTTTTTAAACTCGTAGGCCTACATTTTAAAATGCCAGAAAGAACGATCATGCAGCCACTTAAGGTAAAAAAAAACGTCAAATGCTAGATGCCGTTGGTGATCATTCTCTTCGACATTAGTGTTTTCCTCTCTTATGTTTTGTGTACTCTTTCAGCTAAATATGCTAGAATAACGTGCATATTTTTAAAGACTATAACTAAACTTCTATGATTTAATTTAAATGGACCAGAAGTCACTGTATGACTCTGGGGGGAGGGGGGGAGTATTCAAGGACCAGATACTTCAAAAATACCCTTGTTTTTAGCTAAAATATACGAGTTTCTCTCACAGTTTTCATAGAGGCTTTTGGATGGCCCTTGGTAAAAACCTCCTTATAAACAGAAAGACAGTGTGGTCTAAGAAGTCATTCGTCAAGGTACCACTCTTTCTTTGTGCAGGCATTAATATATTATTGAAAAAAATTAGACAACAAATATAATGTAACACGAGGAAGAAAAGAAAGGAAACTTAGGTTATGATCGAAGAAGACCTATTTTTATTAAGAAACATCCATTCCAATTTTCCCCCCATCATTCCTGATACGTTTTCTTTCATATAAATTAATTAACAGAACTTAGACAGAGTAAATTAACAATAATAAGAACTAGTTACAGTCTCGAGTGAGGCTGGAACCAGAGTGGCCAGATGGAGCGCATTTGCGCCATTTTGACGCTGTTATATGGTAGTTGCGCATTGAATTTTTAGAATCGGTGCATTTTCTTAGAGGGTAAATCGTTTATTCGGCGCATTTTCACTAGAAAGTGGAGCTTTCGGTACTTTCTCACTTTTAGGCGGCGCAACTTTAAACTAAGCAACTGGCAACAGTGGCTGGAACAGTCAGAAATAATTCCTCAATAAAACACGAGCTTTTCAAATAAAACTAGCCATATGACAACTAAGTTAAACTCCATCACAGCGATTCCTTAAAAACCGTCTTTTAGAACACGATAGGACAGCAAATGAAATTATATAAGGCAGTATATATGCGTAAGGTCCTTGTGGGCAGAATACACGTCGTGTTTTTGACAAGATATATAAGTTTTGAAAATCACAACTCAAACGAATTGCTTTTTATTTCTCACTGGTAGCCAAAAAATAAACCCAGTTATGCATTTTTATTAACGCGAAATCTAAACTCATTTCGTGTCTCACAATGTATTTACTGACATTTGTAGTCAAATTCATATATAAATTTTATTACGACAAGCTATTAACGGGAACTATATTAGATTCTTAAAAATAAGGCTTACCATTCCACTGACAGACTTGGATGTGAGTTTACACCTGTGAAGGATTGTGACTGCATCTTGCTTCCAATGGCGGATCCAGGGGGGCGAGTGGGCCCCCCTAACACAGTCTAAAGTAGCGTAATTTACTTTATTAACGCAAGATTGCGTTAATTAAACTTGCTCCGAACGCAAGTTTATCGGATCAACCTATTTTGCGCCCCCCCCCCCCTAAAAAGAATCCTGGATTCGCCCCTGCTTGCTCGAAAAAAAAAAATAATTGTGGCTTCGACAGCCCTTAATTACATAGTAAATTTTACAATTCCATAGTTTACAATTAGACAGTTTCATAAACCGGTTTATAAAACTGTTTTATACCAGTTTAACAAGTTTTTAAAACCAGTTTTACAAAGCTTATCGGCCCATTGATAATTGTGAATCTCAAGAGAAATAAAAAAAATCAGTTCCTCAGAGGAAGAGGCATATACACCTGATGGACTTACAAGGGCTACCTTATAGACTTTCATGGATCACCTGATAGGGTTACATCGGCCACCTGACAGACTTACATGGGCCACCTGACAGATTATGGGTCACCTAACAGACTTACATGAAATGGCTTACATGATATAACTCATACGAAAGACCACCAGATGGTGGCAGTTCAATTTGAATGCACTCACTCAAGATAAAAATAAAAAAATAAAAAATGACACTGGCAGTAAGATAACTGGGTTAAATAGAACAAAATACAATAGAAACTTGAAGAAATTGAAAAGGGTTGTTATCTCTAAATAGGGCGTTTTTCTAAGATGGACCGGACAAATATTAGTACAAATTAAATTAAACTTGAATAAGGCTGTAAAAAAAAATCACTGGGATTAAGAACACTGAGCTGAAGTCAATTAACTAGAAAAAAAAATACAAGGTCGAATATATTTCCTTTACGAATAAAGTGTCTTCTCGACCCATTCATCCAATGTGAACGTTGCGCGTCTAGTGTTCATAGGGTCTTTTTGCTGATACAGCTCTGAAATAAAGACAAGAATAAATTGAGAATCAAGTTTGTAATGAGCTTTTTAAGTTCATTCATGATTGGTGTCAGTATGAGGAAACTGGATGGTTGTTGGTTTAAACCATGCAAGGTGGCTTTGGTTGGGTTACACGAGTAGTGGTATCCTCAGCACTGAAACACTGAACACCATAACAATGACTTTAATTCATGTTTCTTCTACTGTCCATAAAAAAAAGTGAAGTAATTCAAACCTATCAAAATCATGTCCTGCAGTTTATGTTTAGCTTTCTATATACATTAGGGTAACCGGATCTCATAGAGGGAGAAAAAATATCGGAATTTTTTTGTCTCACCCCACAGAGTCGAATCGATAAAGATCAGTTCGTAGCATAAAGATTAAACTGTATCAATCCTATACTCTTCATTCAAGATTTTTGGGACATATCAGTCGCACACCTTCTTTATTACTCCGCCTTCACTATGATCTGAATGAATCTGAAGCCATTACTTTGACGTGTTAGTTACTTACCAAAGCGCCCGCTGTGATGTAAATTTGCGAACAAAATTTTTGCTACTGTTTAATATTTATGTTGTTTCCTATTCCTTTTTACCTGTCAAACGGAACTTTGTTTGGTAAACTAGTTAGGTAATCCTCATAGAATAAAAGGTTAAACAAAAGCTTCATTATGTTTGAAAATCGAGTTTCAAAATACTTTTTAATAAAAAGAAATATTAATACCAACAGATTATGCAAACACCCGTAAAATTCGTAGAATACCCCAAACTGGCTCCTAAAGGTACCAGGTCGCGTTATTGGGGCTAAATACTGTCGTAACTCTATTTGTCTTAAAATAACAACAATTGTATAGAATATAAAGTTTCAAGAACAACATTGGCTTTCTTTTGAGATATTAAGCGCGTTTTTATTATTTACCATTCTGGAGCTATGGCTCCATATGTCAGCGTTTTGGCCAAAAATTCTGATTTTTTCAAACTTTGAGTCACGAGCGGCACGGGTTAACGTCGCTTAATCGAACTCAAATTTTGGCCATCTGAATATCTGGAAAGGGGAAATGTTTTCTGGGTTTGAGACCAAGGAAATTCCGACATCAATTTTTTACGATCACCCTTACGCAACGATTCAAAATAACACGATATTAGTTAAATATAGTTGAACAAAAATATTTAGTTAAGTTGGCTACGCTGTGATTAGGCAAACACGCAGAAGAGAGGGAGGGGCTTCAAGCCACTTCCAAATTATCAAGAATTTCAAGATTTTCGCTTCTATCTAAACAATATTGTATGATTCAATATTGATTTTTGTTTTTTGTTTTCTGTTTCAACTTTGACTAGATTGACCACAAACATGACCAGTGATTAACTTGACATTGATTAGTCTAGTTGACCAGAGCGGGTCCAGTCAAACAAGGGCAATATTTCGGAGCTCCCTATGCTTGTTTCACCCCCGAACTGCTTTAGTCCTTCGTGGACACATGGCATAGAGCTATCTTATTATATTACGAAGAAAAATGAGGTTCACAAGTTCTCTGTTTGGGTGAAAGTACTTGAGAAACTTGAGTAAGAATATTATACACGAAAGAAAAATGATATCAACATGAATATAACCTCAGTTTAAAATAACATAAAATTTTGGCGCTTGGAACTAATCCTTATAAATTTTCTGCTTATTTGGCATTTTAGTTGATAATTCGCTTTTGGTTTGTTTCCCCTCAAATCCCTTTTTTTACTCTTTTGCCCTGTAATTTCTTATATATTTCTGTACTATCACTTACTTTGTTTGTATCACCCTCCCATTACAAAACAGATTCTGTATGGATGTATGAGTGAGAACCCTCACAAATTTTTCAATCTATAGTTTGGAATATAACCAACGAAAAATTGGAGCATGAGAAAATTGGCATAGTTTCAAAAAAGGGCAAACATCCCCAGAAAGGAGAGTAGTCTTTATCAAAAATTGCACCATTGAATTCAACATGTCCAAAGAGTGATAAAATGACAATCGTTTCCTGGATCATTTAAGCTGTGTCTTCCCTTGTACTTTACAGTGAAACTTACCAGATAGGGTCAAAATCAAATAACCATTTGATAGGAGAATGGATAGAAAGAGATTTTAGGCACTTTAAGACGGACGTACCAGGAATTAAAAGCAAATATCGCCACTGAAAGTGCACGATTTCCCAGGACAGATACAAAAGTTGACATCTTACTTAGATTGAATTTGGGTTTTAAGAAAATTCGAATTTTCAAATTTTTGAATCTAAGAAAAATGTGAATTTGTTCAACGGTATAAATTTCTAAAGCAGGAAAACATTGGAGGATGAAGAAAAAAATAAGGCAAGTCAAAGCTAGTGAAAGCAAGAAATGAAAATTCCAAATTTTTGGTCGAGACCTTCGCTCAACCGTCTTCAGCGGAGAAAGATGAAAAAAGGTATATTGATAAAAGTGCCTTTGTCGAACTACTACTACTAACAACTCGCTACAGTACTAAGCCGCCTAAGGCCAGCACACCTGCGCACCCTCCTTTTCTATCCTACTCTGTTTAAAGATTCAGTCTTTACCCCGTATCAAGAAGTTTCAAATTCCTTAAAATTTTTATTATAATCTCTCTATCCGAGGACAGCCTACTTTTCGTTAACGTCATGCCTTTTTCAATTAAAGATCAGAGCACTAACAACCTATCTCCTAATTGTTGATGGTCCACAACCACAAGAGCAGGGGATTATATACACACCCACCACGCAAAACACGGCGAGTTTTATCGTTGCCATAGTTTAAAAAACTTTGTACTCTATTTCAATTTTTAAAAGTATCAATAAAGTTACTTTTTCTAATTCTCTCTATGTTGCTCAGTCAAGGGACATAGGTTGAAACAATGAAATTTTCTTTTTGGCCCACAAAGAGATGTTGTCAGTTGAACACTGTGGTACTAATACATCTTTTTCTACCTTTTTTAATGTTTTACCAATAACAGATTGCAGCAAATTAATGGGATATCCACTGCAAAATAAAATGCTTTTGAATTAGTTCAGTTTTAAGACTATGCGAGCTTCGAACATAATCTCCTATTTTTACACAGGGAGTGTGGTGTGAACTACAAAAGTGCACTCAAAAAGGATCATACAAAACGAAGTCCCAACTCAGAATTTGAAGTGCCATTCAATATCATTTTTTTTTGTTCGGGTTGCGTTGTTCGTTTTTTTTTTCTTTTTTTTTGTTGCCTTTCAGCGTTGCTGAATAAAGGCATCTTCTACTTTAGTTTTTGTCTTTCTGAATTGTCCGGTTGACTTTAATTGTACAATTTTTATACTTATTTCTACAGTTGAGCTTATAAATACTTATTTCTTATAACTATTATTTTTTCCACTTATTTCTTGTACACAGAATAGTTTGAGCAAAAGTCTCGACCAATATATTTGCGTTTTTCTCTCCCATTCTGCTTGCTCTGGTTCCCCCCGTTTTTTATATTAAGTTACTCTCTGTATTATCAAATAGTTTGAGTTAGGTTCTTTAGCATAATTCTAAAAAATACACATATACTGGTGTGCCCTTTTCGCAGAATTGATGGCCCTTGGTTGCCCTTTCCAATGCAAAGCAAAAGTTCATAAGAGATTAATTAAATTGTTATACAAATGTCATGATGTACAAAATAAAATTGTTGTACAATAAGCTTTCAATAAGTGGTTTTAGCCGAGTGGTTAGCGCTCCAGACTTGAAATCCTTGAGTCAGGGCAGGGGCGTAATTTTCTATGGGGCAGGGGCAACTGTGCCCTCAGACCACAGTTTTCCCCCTCCCCCCAAACTGAAATTTAGTTTTTTTTCAAAAAATCTTGTCAAAACTAAGATAAGCCTACTTAATTCAGGCATCCAGAAAAACGGGTCAGTTTTCTTTAGTATATCTTTGCTTGTATGGTACTATATGGCTTTCATTTTTCACTGTCATTTTCACCTGATTTGAGAAAATTGGCTGGCTCCAACTTTCCCTCCCCTCCTCCTTACCCCCAGGATTTTGACAAAATTTCACCGCTAGTCAGGGGTTTGAGTTCTGGTGTTGCTGGTTATTTAGTTGGAAACAGGGGTCAATGGTGTGACTCTGTAAGTTCAGTCAGATTCGACCCAGCTCTAAATGGGTACCTGGAGAAATCTGGGAGATAACACCGGAAGTCTCAGATGATTTCCCCCCAACAACGCATTGCACTCCCGACCAAAGACATTGAATCAGGTGATCGGCACTTTTAAGTTTTTTCAATAAGTGACTACACGCGTTTTCTGGGTAAAGCTAGATGGCTCTGGTCGTTTTTTTTTTCGGCTGAGACGTAAACAAGTACTCTCCATTATTAGTTTCTCATACCCACACTCTTTAATAGAAACGTCAGTGGCCAGCTTGAATGCTTACTTACTTTTGGCCTCTCTTCTAGATTTTTGACTGAGCATGCCATAGACAAATAAAAGAATTTCAAAATGTCTTTGAATCAAACCTGATATTCTTTTTTAATATAACAAGGAATTATTTTAAGATAAAAAAATTAGACAAAACTAAATGACTGTTTCAGATTTCTGTCTAAAATTCGTCTTCAGCAAATTAAATAATAAAATCAAATCCTGATCTCTTTTTATCTGAATGAATTGCCTTCTTTTTCAGTCCTAGCTGAACTTGCTTTGTATCATGAAGTTGAGAAAGTTTCAAAGTTATAATTCTCATGTATTTTACATAGAGTTTAACCTTATATTTATTTTTTAGCTGAAGAAGGCTTTTAGATATAAATCCGAAATATTCATTTAGTTCTTCTAAACTTCACTGTCTTGAAACAATTCCTTGTTATATTGCCTTTTGTTATTTGTATAATGGAAAAGCAGTATAACCCTTTGTCGTTATTTACCACAGACAAGGGTGCCCATTAGGGGGGGGGGGGGGGGGGGGGGGGGGTTAGAGACAATTGCCACCTTCCACCCTAAATTTGGAAAAAAAATGTGTTTTCATTAACCACCTCCAGACTTTGAAAATCTAGATTGTAGTCTTCATAAAAAAACTTGCCATTCCCTCCCCCCATTTCCGTGATTTTGATGGACAAGGTTAGATGGCTTTGGTCCTTTTTTCATGAGGACAAACGCAGGAACCTCCTTTCATTAGTTTTCCATACCCCTATACTCCTTAGCAAAAATATCAGTGACCAGTTGAATGCTTACTTACTTGTACACCCACCCCAGATTTCAGCATGTGCATACTATAGACAGGGGCACCCAATGGGGGAGGGGGCTGGAGAAGCAATTTCCCCCGTCTCCCTGAATTTTGAAATATATTCTTTGTATCTTCATTAAAAATGGGGACAAAATTACCCTCCCCCTCAGTTTTCGTGAATTGGTATCCCTGAGAGTAAATTTATTACTTACCAATCATATTTTTTCAATTTGATAGCACACATTAGGTAGTCATCAAAAGAGAGGGATCCTTGTTTGTTGCCATATCGAAGAACCAGGGCGTTCAAAATCTTAAAATTCACTCTATAGCCAGCAGCAGCCAAAGCCGAACGAAGCTCCATAGTGGACAGAGTACCAGATTCGTCTGCATCGTATTCTTTGAAAATACCCTGAAATTTAAAGGGGGTTTCATTAAGAGGCAAAAGGGGATCTCAACTGATTATTTCAAAATCAATAGAGAATAGTAATTCATACCCTCAAGTGATGCGTCTCTCAGTCATGTGCTGTAAGATCATTCATCTTTGACTTCTTTTCCCCCATAACGATTAAACTTAGGGAAACCCTGACTGATTGAAAAAAGAGGCTGGAAGGAAACGGAAAAGGACTGAACCTGACTGAAAGAAAAGGACTGAGGAACATCAATTTCTGACGTTGCTTCGCAATTGAATTAGAAACAAATTTTGACATAAAAACTTTGCTTCATATTTTCACAGTTTGAAAGGGGTGAGTCCCCAAAAAAAACCAAATACCCCCTAGAAATATATTCAAAAGTTGGTACATGGCCAAGTTCTGGCAGAAGAAGATAAATTTGCCCCCTTCTCTAAGATAAAGCTTCACCTATGCCCATGTAAGCTCAATTGAGTAGAAAGGGCCAAATTTACTGGCGCCATACTTCTTTGAAAATACCGCGAAAGTTGTGCCCCGAAAATACTCTGAAAGCCCGATGAGACCCTAAAAATAGGATACTGTGTTTTTGTGATGAAAATTGTATAGCGTGTACCTTGTAACATAAATCCTATCATTTTTCTTAAAAATATTAATCTTTATTCTTTGGATATCTTCTATCGATAGAAAATTGTACGGAAATGACACCTTTAAAGTAGAAAAAGATGCAAGGATTCACATATGTAATAGGTTGTGTTTTTTTTTTACTTAAAACATTTTAGGGCTACACTAAAATGGAACATTTTAATGTAGCCTAGACATGACCAGGATTTTGCTTAGTGTGATATGGTGGCAAATAGCTAGTTTTCCTTGGAGAGTCCAGATTATAGAAAATCACTAAGAGATTCGTTTAGAAATCATCAGATCTTAAATAATTTTCCCTTTTATCCTTAAATGACCCTGTCTGAAGGTCTGCTCTCCCTTGCCGTGTAGTCTTTATGTCATTTCATCAATAAAATTTCAGATTCGTTGCGTTCTCTCAAACACCCACATTAATTTAAAATAAGAGGCTTGTCCAATCAAATTTTTAAATAAAAAAAATGTATTAAACTTAAAAATTAATGATTAAAAAATAACAGCTCCACCTACGCCCATGTAAGCTCAATTGAGTAGAAAGGGCCAAATTTACTTTTTTTTAGTCTTAAAAAACATATGACTTAAAAAAATGTAAAAAATATTCTACATTAGAGTTTATAATGCTCGCAAGAATACAGTTACCCTCGCATTAGTTTTGATTAAAACTCTGTGGTTACTACAGGGAGGGTTTCCCCTGTATTAGCTTTAAAGGCTAATTAAAAGTCAAGAAAATCATCCTTGACTTTTCCTGCAACTGAGCAGCCCAATTACAAAATCAAAAAATCAAAAATTTTGATCCTACTTTATATTTTAGCATGGCATAACTCCAAATTCAGACAGAAAATTCAACTTACAGTGCTATTTATTAATAGGAAAGCAAAAGTTTCTCGATAGTCTGTCTAACGTGCTTTAATGAAAAAATTTCTTTAGATTTAGTCTCTTTTCAGAGGTGAAGTGACTAGGTTTTCACCGTTTTTAATTTCATACTGAAATTAATTAGCCATTTAATTAGTTTTATACTAAAATGATAATATGTTGTGAAATAGAAGAAAAGGTTTAATTTTTTTTTATATTTAGTGGTTGTTCTCTTCTGAACGTAACATGTTAAACAATTTTTACTTCATAATAAGCAAACGAGTTATAGATTGTTAACAGATTTTCTGGGTCACTACCATCCTCATTAACATTTGTCTACTTTTTCTGATTTAATATACAATTTCATTTGCTTCTGCGTATGTAAATACTGCATTAATGACGCTTCTTGATTACTAAGGTCCTTGCGTCGACACTGCCGTTTGTTGTTAAGCTGAGATCGAACTCGAAGTCTGGTATGACCCACTGCGTCACCGCAGGAAACCCACTGCGATCAAACTCACTGCGTCACCACAGGACATTCTGTTTATTTTATTGTGTGCATTCGTATCTTAAACATTGGCGATAAAACGCCATCTATATCTTCATGTTATCAAGGGAACGTTTTAAAACTCACAACAATTTTATTCAAAATTGCCGTTTGTAACTATTTATTTTTGGCGTACTTGAACTCATTGTAATAATTGTTAGCCTTCCTTTCAAGCTTAGCTCCCTGTTGGCTCTATTTAATTATGTGTTGTTATATTTGCATGAAATAAAATCTATCTATCTATCTAACGTTCAATAATCTGTCGTCACTAACCCTTGTTTCCCATTGATGCGACTGTTTTTTTTAACACAAAAAGGCTCACGGATAGAAGATGGCAGGAAAGTTGCAAAAATGTTTAAAACAGAAACGGTTTGCGGCGCAGCCGTTGAAGCGCAAAACATATTATAAGATATTTAAACAGAGAAACATAAGAAACATATTATTTTTACTCGTAAAAATATTATGATATATTTAAACAGCAAATGCAAGAACAATTTTCAAAGGGCTAACCTATATAAGCCTAAATTCGCTATATTTAATTAAAAATATGATTCTTATCTTTTATGTTCATTTCCCTTAAAAACATTTCCCCAGGCGCTAAGGATTAAAATCTAGGATTAAAAGGACATGAACCTCATGTTTTTTGTCCGATATTAATTAAGAGCTTCTGATCAACATAACTAGTTTTTCAATTTATAATTCTACAAGCCTTAAATTCAGAATAACGGATGCAATTCCCGAAGTCTCAGCAGAAATATTTCAACGTAGCCATTGAACGGTTGTGACGAATAAATTTAAAACAAAAAACGCAGAAAATTTGTTGATTCACGCAAAAAAGGCCGATTTTGCGTAAAATTGCATCAGTAGGGACGAAGGATAACGCAATTTATAGTTTTTGAATCAACAAAATTCTAAGAACGCCACCTTGGCGGCATGAAAATGAAGAAGACACTTGATGCTCAATGTTTAAAATACAAACGCTTGAGATAAAAAGAACAAAGGGAAATGATATATTTATAAAACGAAGAAAAAAGTGGACAAAATGTGAAAAAAAATGGAAGCGACCAAGAAAATCTGTTGACTAGAAATTGTGTGCATATTATGATGTAAAAACTGTTCTGTTAACATGTTTCCGTCTGAAGAGGCCAACCAATAAATATTTATCTAAATTTAAATAAATTAAAACTTACAAAAAACCTTCACAATTGAAGCTACTGTTATTACGACTAACAAACTCACAGTAGCACAAAGCTGCCTTACCCTTATACAGCTGCACACGCCCCTCCTCCTCCCAAAATGAAACTGCATGAAGCAAAAAAAAAAAAAAAAAAAAAAAAAAAAAAAAAAAAAAAAAAAACACCCAACAGCCCATATATTTAAGGTCACAACAATCTAATTACACTTGTCTGGCGCAAGTTATTCCTGACTTTCTCTGCGAATGAGCTTCCCATATATAAGATCTATAAAAACATAAGTTTTATTTTCTTTTTTAAATCTTAGCATTGCATAATTATTGCAGGATTTTTAAAATATGATTTTTATTGAAAAAACTAACAACGAAACAGGTCCCTCCCCCCCTTGCACTTTGAAAAATACATTTTCAGCCCCTCCCCTAACCGCTATTAAATATCTTAAGCATTATGAAAATAGCTATTAAAGCATTTTATAAAGATAGCGTTATGCAATAACCTGAGTTATTGATATGTTCTACGTAAAACTTTAAGACAGATCAATTAGTAAAACCACAATTTCCATAAAAAAAAGAAGCTAAAAATCCAGCTGGAAAAAAATGAAACGAGTCTTGAAGTTGAAAAAGTAACTTCCAAGTAATTCCCAAATTACAAAGCTAAATCCCTAAATCGTTTATCTAATTACTGCCCACAGCCGAATTCCTCAATTGGTTCTTGGCAGACTTGCTGCACTGCTCTTAAAAATATGCTCTAGGTCAGAGGTTCTTAAACTTTTCAGGCCGTGCCCCCCACTTTGGTTAACCCAAACGAGCGCCCCGTCATAAAAATAATTTTAATAGTCAGTCATAATAAGAATAAATTTAATAGTGGTTATCGATAAAACAACAATCCTTTTATAGATAATGGCTTGTGTTAATTGTCGCTTCCTGTATGATGCATAAACCTACCGAATTGACAGAAGCGCATCCAGGATTTTTTGTTCGGGGGGGGGGGGGGGAGTTACTATTTTTTTTTTAGGGGGGGGGGTACATAAAAAACCTCAAAAAAAACGCATACAGAATTTGTTTATGTCCATTTTTGTTACGTTTTTACGAGTCAAACAAACATTTCGGGGGGGGGGGAGGGGGTTCAAACCGAGTACTCCCCCCCCGGATACGGCCTTGTGAATCGCACACACTATAGAGGACGCGATTATTATTACGCAAATTTCACAAATCTTTTTCTGTCCTACCAATACAATGTCGATTTTTAAAATTTTCACCCCACTCCTATAAGGCCTTGACGCGCCCCGGAGTGTTGTGCCCCACATTTGAGAACCTCTGGTTTAAATAAAGCTTAAATTATTAACTTACAGTGCCTTTTCTTTTAGGACAGAAGAAGTCTTACTAGAGGGTTTACCTTAAGTATGACCTTTAAGAGGCTTTAACCCCGTTTAAGAGGCTTTAACCCTTGACCCTAAAATACAACCCTAAGTTTTACGTTCCTTGTGAAACGTTTATTTTTACTGCAAACCTACAGCTGTAATTTGCATCAAAAGTTGCGAACAGCTATAGCGGTAATATGCTGTAATTTGCAACATGTAATTACTACAGCTGTAATTTTCAAAAATCGCTGGACTCAATTGTTTCGGATCTATCCATTAACCATACCAGAGAAAACGATATTAATTACACTTTTTCCAAGAGAATGAACTAAAGTTGCTAAAAACAGAAAAGTTTTCCCATTTTCGTAAATTTCCGAGTGCATTTTCAATATAAAAAAAAATGAAAAGCAAATTTTAAAAATAATTTAAACTAGATACTAGATAAAGGCGAATATAAGAAATTGAATTGTTACAGAATTGTCGTCTTATGTTGAATCGTTAATTCTATAGAACCGCAGAAAAGTGACGCACCTAGAATTCAACAAAAAAGAAGAAAACAAAGAAAGAAAAAAAAATAATTAAGAAAATAAAATAGGGCAACTTTCAGCCAGTGAAAGTCTCAGATCGTTCCATTTATCCTGTTAGAATTAGGATATTTCTTAGAATATTTCCTAAAGGATGAGCCAAACCTTCTTTAAACCTTCATCCACAGGCTGAAGATCACCTTTTTTTTTTTCTCTTTTTGTCAAACGTCGTGTATACCTTTGTGGTCTCAGAACAAAACTCTCATAAGGCCGTAAGCCTTACTTTAACTTTTAGCCCATAGCCCTTGTGGTCAAAGAACTTATCTAACGTACATAGAACATCAAACTCGCACAGGGTCCATAAAACTTACTTCATTTATTTTTATTTTTTTTTGGGGGGGGAATGGAGTGAAAAGGTCTTAGCCATTTAGGAAATTACCCGCTCGTCTTTAAACTGGCAAAAAAGATATTATAAGATATACCTTCAGTGTTACAATATTTGACCAAAGCTTCCTAAACTCTTCGTAACCCAATCGACCAGAGTGATCCACATCCAACATGGCAATCATGCTACGACAAGTGTCCTTGCTAAAGCCTTCAAACTCAAACTCTACAAAACATAAGACATTAGAAAGATTATAGAAAGAAGGGAGTTTACAAAAAGAAAAGGACAAAAGATTTAACTTTCTAGTGTTAAATTAAAAGTGTTTAGTGCTTAAGTTTAAATGCAAAGAAAGTGTTTAAGCGTGTTGCATATCCACGGTCGTACAATTTGTCGCTAAACGTCCAGGGTCGCAACTCCTTGGGATTTTTCTAAAGATCCTGGTATTTTAGGCCTGGGTTTGCGTTCTTAGAAAAGGTAAATGCAGTGAATATCACCGTCAAAAAATAAATTAAGTATATATATTACTACTAATTAATATCTTGGCACTTTGTTCAAAACTTTGAGATAATTCGCAAGTGAATTATATATTGATAATTTCAGTGACAATCCTGGTTCTGTCTAAAAAAATTACGCCAACTCATTATTATTGCGAGCGGCAAAATTACATTGAAGCGCTTGCTACGTTAAATTTGGCAGTGGGGGGCCATAGCCGTAAAGTTTCCTACCTAGTAGGTTCAATTCCCATCAATGATAAGCTTCGAAAATTATAGTTTCATTATTTGATTTGGTGTTCCCCAAACGGTTGGGATAAGTGATCTGCTTAAATCAGATACATTACACACTTTCAAATCTTGGGCAGAGCGGTTTTTAAGCGTATTACACGTACAGACCCTTAATCAGTTGGTCTGATACCCCCTTTATTTAGCTATGAAAAATAACTGTCATTAGAAAGGGCTATTAGACAATATAAAGAATGTAAAAAGAAAGGCAGAAAGTGAAAAATATAAAATCGGTAATTTTTAAAGCGTTCTATATATACATACATGCGGTTTTAGGATCTGATCACTTCGCTTTTTTAAACTTCATTGAATAACATAAAGATAATTTGTAGTGATTTTGAATTAGATTAGGCAAACACAAAAAACTTTTTTCAAAAACTGCGAAGAATTCCGGCTATCCTAATTCACAAATAATAGGATAAGAAGAAACCACGCTTCCCTCTCCTTCGTAACGAACAGCTATTCCGAACCTGTAACCAGGTGTTGCTCCAATTCTATGATGAAGTAGAAAAGGCAGAATTCAGTTCCAATTCAGCACTATTGGTGCTATTTCCCATATCACGTTATTAACCTCAAATCGGGATGTTCTAATTATCATTATTTGTCAATTAAGACAGGCCCCTTCCTTAATTAGAAAATAAGCTTAGGTGTGTTTGCACTCCCACGTAAGAATTCATCAATTAGACGACAAAGAATCTAGAAAGAAGAAAAATATAACAGTTTTGGAGAGAAAGGAGAAAGGGGGAAGCAGATTTCGTATCTACAATGTTTTTTTTAAGATTTTTCAAAATCTAGTATAGGGAAAAAGGTACTTTTCAAAATCTTTGGGGAGGGGGCGAAAAATCTAGTGGTTAGATGTTTATATCAAATTTTTAGAGCAGAACCTCATTTTGTTTCAGGCACAAATATTACCACCTTTTAGTTGCCACTAGAATTTAAAAATCAGAGAATAATGATTTCAGAATTATTATAACTAATAGGATTTTGACGACATTGAAGCAAAGACCATATCCGAAAAATCCCAACGTACTTACAAATTTATTATTTTTTTTATTTTTTTACGCATTTTTTCTTCTTTAAGGAATACTTTATTTGAGCAGTCAAATTAGCCAATATTGACATTGAGCGTTAAGAATGGGTGCTGAAGTGGCAGAACCTCTACTCTTACTACATAAAGAATTTGTGCATAAAATAAATGTTAAACTAGTTCTATTAACTGCGCAAAATGGGTAGAGGGGGGCACTAGTGGCATCCCTCTAAAATCAAGATTCAATATTTTGATTTACCCATTAAGAAAATCGTGGATTGTTTTCACCCCATTAAACAAATCAAGAATCCAATCCATTTAGAAAATTGATTATCGGTCTGCAGAAATTGCATTTATTAAGTCATTTTCGTCCCACCCAAAAAAATTGGTTGATCACTGATATAGCTAGAATCAGCTAACTTTTCATTGCATAGGAAGAAAGGGGGCAAGAATGATTTAGATATCAAATCTGAAGGAAACCTTACTTTAGCCCCCCCCCCTCATTGAGAATGTTCCTTTTTTGCATGCATTTTACTAATTTTTGAATTTGGGGGGGGGGGTGGACCCCTTTCCCCTCCTCCATAAGCAGTGGTTTCGGTGCCACAGAACCTGCGTGAATTAAGGCCAATTTTCTATTTTCCCACTTTTCAGCGGTCCCTGGGGATAATAGGAACTGGGTGGGCTCTATCTGAGAACCCCAATAAGTAAGAATAAGTCCAGCTGTTGCAACAGACCTTTCCACAAATTTGAACTTGCAAATGGAATTTGCGCCACAATGGAATTCAATTAGAAGGATTTACTCTAAGCTTTGATTTTAAAAGATAAAAGATTGTAAAAATAAATATTTATAGTTATTAAAACTTCTACATAGAGAAGTGACGGTGCAAAGGAGAAGTACTCCACTCATAAAATTTTTTCCTCAGTTTAATGAAACTGCATAAAATTACTTCCAGCGTTACTGTCTTCTTTTCACAAACGCCAACTAAACTTAGAACTTGGAAAAGCTTTCTATTCACAATACTTCATTATAAAGTAGGTTCAGCTCTCTAGAAGAAGCTAAAAGCTATAGTAATAAATAAACCTTCATGCGCAAGTTTTGAAGCAACGAAAAGATTTGATTTCGTTTTGTAATTTCTTATCAGTCAAAGAAAGAAAGCTAGGATTTGAATTATGGTTGTAAGCAGAATCCAAAAAAAGATAGCCTCCACCTCATGTGTGAGGTATTACTTGTACATGCAAAAGCTTTCTTACCACTGTCTCCTGTAAGTTGACCAACAGGGCAAATCCAGAAAAAAAGAAACAGTTATTTCGACAAAATACGAAAGGGGTATAGCAAAATGACCTAATATTCTCAGTCTATCAAGCCCAGTTTCTTATGGTGACTACTATATTTTAAAGCAATTTTTTTTTAATGTGTAAATGGAGAATTGAAGCTGAAGTTTCTGTTCCGTTTAACTATATTCTAAGAAGACCAGAACAAAAACAAACATCACTGGAATATGAATCACAAAAGTCACTAAAAAGAATAGATTTCTTCAATAAAAAGAAAATCACAATTTTGCTAAATAGTCAGATAATAGAAGGACCTTCGAAATGTCTTCAGCTTTGTTTATGAAGACTTACGCAAAAAAAAAAAAAAAAAAAAAAAAAAAAAAAAAAAAAAAAAAAAAAAAAAAAAAAAAAAAAAAAAAGCGTATATAGGAAGAATTACATTTTAAGGTTATACAACAAATAAGTAACAAGTTATATCAAAACAAGTTTTACGGAAAATTGTTTCTTACTAGGGCAAAGGAGAAAATATTTAATAATAATAATAATAATAATTTATTTTTGCCCTCTTTTGATACATTACAAAAATGCACTAGAGGAGAAACAAGGGGAAAAAACACAAATAATTAACGATTTAGGACCTAAAAGGACCATAGCTATTCCTCACCCCCTCTCTTCAGGGAAGAGGGTGAGGGGTGAGAGCAATATTTTATTTGTTATTGGATACAGCTAAAATATTGAAGTGAAGAATTATTAAAAAAAAGAGGCTTGCTCGGGTTCATGGGTGATTGAATTGATAAAAATTGAAAGATTTATGGGAATTCCGAAAAATTCCATCCTCAAATTAGGGAGAGAACGTCGGAATCTAAAAAGTGTTAGTTCATAGTGGCACATTCACAATTAATTCATACTAAATCACAGTCAATTCATAGATAATATATAGCATTAATTCATGGTACTATATTTATGGTTAGATTATAGGTTATATATTGTTAATTTATAGGATACCAAATGCAATGCCATATCCAGGATTTTTGTTGGGGAGGGGATACAAAAAGAACATTACAAATCGCAGCCAAAAATGGTTTAAATGTATTTTTGTTACTTTTTACAAGTCAGACAAGCTTTCAGGGGGTCAAAAGCGGGTAAACCCATCAGATGAAAAAAGGATGAAACCCCAGGGAGGAGGGGTTCAAACCATCCCTGGTAAATATGAATGTGTTGAGGAGAAACGCTTCTGTATTATTATTATTTTTTTTTATCAGTAGTCTGTAGCTCGGTAACCTTAAGAGATAGAATTTTGAAAATATTTGCAAGTATAGCGATCATACACATCGTCACACATAGTTCCAATTTTGCTGGATTCAGAATCATGAAAGGATGCTCAAGGACTGAAGGGCACTGTTGGGGTTCCACCCCTGTTTCTTTTTCCTTTCAGATAAATGACCTGTTTTCGTTTTCTTAATTACATTTGCTTATAGTATAATTTCAAAAGACAGGTTAAATTCTCGTTGCTAAGTTAGAGGCGTCGCAATAAGTAAGCTTTGAAGTAAGTTCTATTTTTGTATTTCCTGGTTTGGAGTCATTGAAAGATAAAGCTAAGAGGTAGAATTGGTTTTGAATGGGGATTGGGATGATTGGCTGGGCCAAGCGAAGGTCCACCCCTATGAACAGTTGCTGTACCTATTATTATTATATTTTTTTAGTCTGCGTTTAGACCCCGTTCGGGGAGATATATTTTTGTGGGATTATTGTGACCCTTTTGGAAGAATACAAGTAAGGTATTTTCTACAAACTTTGTACTAGTTTCCGTAACCCAGGCAGGGTAGGAATAGAGCTACGAGGTACCGTCATTATTATATTGACAGGGAGGTTTGTTACCTCCAAGGAGAGAGTTAGAGATTTTCTAGCCGTAACCCAAGGCGGGTACACTTGGCTTTAGAAAGTGGCCATTTGACCACTCGATCGCGTTATCATACCCTGGGACAGGGTATACTGTAAATCGGGTAGTACCAAACCCGATATTTGCAGAACCGGTGTGGTAGACGCGGGAATCACATTATAATTTGGGGACGGGGCTTTCCCCTCCAATAAGTGGTGACACCCGTATATTAGCACGCCAGTGGCATTGTGGCCTACCGGTATAACACTGGTAACTAAAAATACCACGAGCATTGGTGGTAGCAACAAAAGGTCCTATCAGTAAACCTGATAGTGATAGATACGGAACCGTTGGGGTAAGAGCGGGAATCCCACTAACATTTGGGCCGATAAGGGTTCTCCCCCCTCGAGTATGTGGCATAGCAACCTTTTTGCGCCATTTTTTTGCACCAATAAATGGTGACCCCCGTACTTACCTCCCAATAGGCACCAAATTAGGGTCCTCTATTGTACCCCTCTAGTGATAATTTGGTCAATAAATACGAGAATCCTTAACTGACATAAGGATAAGGTGAACACTATACTCGATTCTTTTTTTATACCATTTCCAAATTTAATAATCAATTCACTCGCAAATATACCTTTACCCCTGACGTCTCATATATAGCCTGTGGAGTATTTAAAAACTAAAAAAAGCTAAAACAATGAAAATCTTACTTTATAATATGCAAAATATTTTATTGATCAGATTATGATGGTTCCTTCCATTATTATACATTTCTTAAAATCATTTCAAATAATTATTTTGATAAATTACGGACTCAATCACACATGGATATAAATTGGAGGGCGAAAAGACGACCGGTTTAATACAGAAGCTATAACGTATGACTGCGTTGAGAAGAACCATGAGACACTTTATTAAGGCTATATATGGGACAATAAGGAAGGGGGGGGGGGGCGTTTGCGAGTAAATTCAGTAAATTCATAGTCATGGTTTGCGAGTAGTATGTTCACCTTGTCCCTATTTCAATTATGGAATCTACATAATATATTGACCGTTAATTCATGGAGCATTTGACTGCCTTACATTTTTTCACAATTTTTCAGGGGAATGAAAATAAGAGTTTTATGTTAAATAGAAAGAAAAACACAGAAAAAAGGATTACAAAGATTATAACATCAATCAGCAAAGAAAAAAATGATTAGAAAAAAAAAAACAATGAATAGCATAAATAAGTTAAATTCATTATTTCACCTATATGAAACAACGATACTGCTCACTATTAGGGCAGACTTCGGCGAATATCGTATAAAGTTTTACCGCCAAAAAAATAACAATCTGATTATTCTTATAAAAAAGCCTACCTTGCTTCATGACAATATCTAAAGCTTGTTGTAGTTCCTGCCAATCAACTTCAGAGTCCTCTCCAGCAATTTGTTTGAATACATCTCTGACACTGGAATTTATGCTCAATTCCCCATCATCTCCGTCTCCTTCATCTTCTGGCATCTACAAAATACTTAGGTGTTAGTCAATTTTCTCAATCATAGATGTTAGGCCGATCGCAAGGGTGATGATACTCACGACTAGTGGAAAGCAACTTCACCGATATTCACGAGCTGGTCAGAATTAGCCAGACTGGGAAAGTAAATCTATGCTGATTGTGAACAATATTTCTGTCTAGTGGTTTTTAGCAGCAAATTCAAAATATTTCCTTTATGGCTTTAAAACAACCTGCGAATTTCACTATTCCCATTATTTTTTAAATCAGTTAATTAATGATATGAGTAGTATTTTTGAGTCTTGCGTAAAACAAACAAATTTATTGTAAGCCGAATAAGGCCATAAAACAGTATTCCATAGTATATATCTCAATATCACAACATAAAAAAATCATATCTTCCCGGAAAACAATAACACAAAAAAACAGAAAAGCACAAACTTAAATAATTTTTCTTTTTTTTACCACTTTATTATATTTGCAAACCTGAAACAGTTATACTTTTCAAAGTCGTCTCCAGGATCCCCGTAAACTCTAGGGTATCACCCACAAAAAATTACGTCTTAAGTGAGAAAGCTGCTTCCCACCCCACTAGATACGTGCCACATCCTCAACTCCTAAGTTACATCAGGAGAAAAAATAATCACCATCGGCCAGCCTTTTTTTTTTATAAAACACCTTATTCCTATTTTTCAATGGTAGATAATTCCTCAAATACGCAACCAGGTCTCTAATATCTCGAACACTAAACCACATTTAAAATAATACTCAAAACCAAAAATCTTTTTTAAAAACCTCGTCATATATTAACGTCCCAAATGACATAGTTACAAAACGGCGTAAATTTCAAGAAGTCAAACTTCAGGCTTTAACGTATTTCCTTCTAGGTCGTATAAACTTTTTTTTTTTCTTTTGGGCAGAACCTTCTGAAATTATGTAGTATTCTGGCTACAAATTAGATACACTTCATGATTTAAATATTGCCATCCTCATGTTTGTTAAATTTCGTTGCAATATTTCCATCAAAATCGCACCCCTTTTGGGGGGAGATTCATTCTTATTTCTAAAATAAAACCGTATAGTTTAAGGAACAAAACTATAAGCTAGGCCAAAGGTCATGGTACTCTTTTGGGTTTTAAGAAACAATAGAAAGGCTTTGCAAAACAGCTCTTTAAAAAAGAAGGAACGATGATAAAAAAAAATAAACGATTTGAAAGCACGTACTTTGTGGTCTAAAAGTGAAGGCTTTGAATTACTTGACCTTTTATTATGTAGGTTAAAGGATTAACACCATGAAAAATCACGAGTGATAATTATGATTAGGATTTATAAATCACAATGAGGATAGGATCACGGTCCCGTGGAATCTTGGCATCTTTAGACGCTGTGTAGAATTACAGCCACTAACTCCTTTATTTAATTTTTACTTACTTGTTCAGATTAATGCAAATTCTGGAGCTTGTGTTTTACAAGCTGAAAGTGCATGCGGCTACGTGACTAAAAGTGAAATACTAAATTCAAATAATAAATTCAAAAAAGTTAAAATGACAAAATTTAAAAAAGTTCAAATGTATAAAATTAAAAAAAAAACAAAAAAATTAAATAATAGAATATAAAAAGCCAAATATAATAAAAATACTTAAAAATAAATTCATTAGTGGTGTCCTAGGAGAATATGTCACGTGGATTAGCTTCAAAAGATTTACTAGTTTTAGAGGGTGATGCCAAATATCAAAATTGGAAAATTAATTTTCCTCTTTTTTTTACCATGAAATGCTGGTAATCCGTGGCAAGAATTGAGAGTCTTAGTGCTAGGGTGTTCGATTCAACCCTTTTGATAGACATTATCTGGAACAAACTAAATAATCTCGACTTCACATAGTCCGTTTTATCACGAGCAGTTTCGGATTGCACAGTTCTTTACATTCCAATTTGAGTCTGCAATTCCGCGACAAGCACACTACAGGAAAAAATTAAAAAAATGTGGAACTTTTTCGATCTCTTTACCTCTAGGCCAGGGATGGATGCAGGAATTTCTTTCGAAGTTTAAATAAAAAGTGCTAGAAGTTCATGATTTTTTTTAATTGGAGGGAGGTGGCAAAGTCCCTGCTCTAGGTGTAGCAAGGTCTTCCCGTAAAAGGAGGATTGTGAAGTTCAAGTGTAAGGTTTTCCTAGTTTTTTTCCCGCTCGGTTTCACCTGATTACATTGGCCCTTTCCCTCAACATCTGCGTATAAGTAAAGCGAAACAGGGTTCAAACCCGTTGGGAGGAATATTTTGCTCAAGAAAAGAGGCACAAAAACCTTAAAATCTTAATTTCTGGCCCAAATAGGGAGGTTTTAAGAAGTATCATCTTTATTTGAATAAAATTCTTGTGGGGGTTTACCACGGCCTACCATCTTGACATTGCATCTCTTCCCCATTCTTTACTTCACAATCAATCAGTTTTAGTTAGAGTTTTACCAGTTAAGTTTTATCACCAGTTTTACCAGTAGTTATTACTAAATTTACCACCAGTTAAATTTCCGTCATATCGTCTCCATTATGACTTTGTCATATTGCCTTTGAATTCTTTTGATATCTTTCAATTACTCTTTGGAAGCTTTTATACCTTGCTTTACTTTTCTCACCTTTTGGACTTTTTCATACTCTCTTTGTCTTACCGTTTGAAATGATCAAAACAAAACAATGTAGGTGAAATTCTAAGAACCAATGGAGCCTACAATTTCCGAAGTAGTCTAGTCGCTTAGTCAAAGGTTCGTGCAAATTTGGAAAAAAGCGTGAAAGTTGGTCCACAGGGGCAGTTTGGTTTGCTCTTTCGAATGAGACTGGGACACAAGCGATCCGACCACCTTAAGAGGGGGAAACAGGGGGTAAAAGTCACCCAAAAGGGGGAAAAAATCTCTATTTTAGCTTGATATTGGAGTGTCCCACCGTCAAAGGGAGTGGTGGGGTAGGAAGGGGGGGGGGGTGAAATTCACCTAACAGGGGGGACACGGGAAATATTTGTTTTCACCTATTTCAAATTAGCATTCGGTTTGTTTATTCAATCTTATATAGTCACTGATTTAATGCCATGGCGAAAGTGCAGAGGATGTCCTGGGAGGGAGAAACAGGGGTAAAAATATTTCCCCAGGGGAAATGCTAACGAAGGGAAATTTCTGATATGCTGTCTCTAAGTTTGTTCTCGCCATTTCAGGAGGCATTCTCAAGATCGAGTGGTACAATATTACATCCTAAATCCTGGATAGGGGAAAGAGGGGAAACTGGGGGGGGGGGGGCAGGCAGGCGAAAATGCCAAACTGAGTTTCTTTTTCAATTTTGGCTGCGGCGGTTATGATGACTCTACTGGGAGTAGGTGGCAAAAACTGGACAAAGGAAACCGTGGATGACAGCTGTGACGCGCAAAACTACGACTGCCCCTCGTTGCTCCTCCTTTAAGAGTGAAATACACTACCATATAACTTTCGTTTAAATATATGACTTTAATCACTGAAGGAAGAAATAAAAAGAGGTAAAAAAAGAAAAGTGGTACGCAGTTGGTGCCCTGGTGCAGCAGCCTATTCGTTGCTGGCGTCAGATCTTTAGCACGCTCCACTACATTGCATGGTGGCTTGCAGGTTTTCTAGCAGCAACATTTGACCAGTTCTTTGCACGCCCTTGGAAGCCTCGGTAGCGTCGTCCAGACAGAATGCCACTCATCATTTACGAACTTCCATCCAAATTCAGAGGGGGAAGGAGGATTCTGAATGGGGTCGGCTGCTGCTCTTCACCAAATTCGGCCAGCCTGAAAGTGTGCACGTCTGGTGTGCTGAAAAAGGGCATCGGATGTTGGTGGGATGCAGTCAATCTGCCGTCCCTTGGCAAAAAGCACTTTTTCTCGCTTCGTCAACACCCCGGACTTCGCTTGTCCGCTCATAGCATAAAACTACAAATCTCTCCAGTAGCTCGTGCGTTCGCGGTCTCGTAGCAGTCGACGCAAACGACAAATCCAAGAACGCGTCAGTTGCATCGGGATAACTTCTCCAGACATCAAAGGCTTTCTTCTTTCCAATGCCAGAGAAGTAAGATACTGTATTGCAGCCTGTAAACGCGTGGAAAAGCTTTTGACTTTTGGGGGCCAAGCGTATGATGAATTTCGTGAGCTGGGATGATTCTGCACTGCTGCTTCACACCAAAGTCCACCTAGAGCTCAATAAGTGGGACGAATGAGCAAGCAGCCAAAGCTAGCACGAGCACATCTGTATTTACGGTTCGTATCATAACTTGTTGGTGACCAGACAGGTAGCAGTGACGAACGTGGAGGATAATTCGCATATCTGCCTCTTCATGATCGCAAGGGGCCAAATCATCTCGAGCAGCTGACACCGAAGGCACAACATCTGAATCCTCTGTGCTATAAACTTCTTTTCCAAACAAATTCATGCTTGCCAAGCGGTCTGCTAACAGGAAGAACCGTGGCTCTTTGTTTTCTTCGGTACGGAGGAAAGCAGAACAGTTCCAAGGGATAGGAGTCGATTCTCTTAGGCTGACTCGCTGTCCAAAACCTCTCCTTTCTCTTTCTCCTTTCTCCAAGCTGCTTTTTTGATGTACCTGTCCCGTATAACATAGATACTACTGACCGTCTCTAGTTGGCTATGAATGTACGGTAGAAAAAACTGTGTCCGCGTAATCTTTGAAAAATTTGCAGGAGCCGTGTGCAAGCATATGAACCAAGAATGATCCATCGAATACTTTTGCACTGATTCGAGGAATAGTAGTTGGCATATCCAGCAATGCTTCTAAACAAGTTGTAAGGTCAGATTTTCCAGTTTTCCCAAGCGATCCGCTGTCGGACAGTTCAGGGGGAGTGGGCTGGTTCTCGTGCTTAAAAAACTCGTTCATGTTGCCATCGCGAGACTGGCGGGCAGTGCACAATCTACCAAACAAAGAACAACTGTTTTTCAGACTAGAAATCTCTTGTTTCGCCTCTGACGGTTTCTTGGCTATCACACTTGTGAATAGTAACAGGTTATTTTTCTTAATAACTTCTGTGACTGGCGTGGAGCATGTTGTCAGTCGCTCTTTGGTAAACTTCTTATATTGGTCAAGTTTAATTTTGTATCCGTTCCTGGCGTTTTTGTACTACGTTACTGGGCATGACCTTCCTCGTTTCAAGGGTAAGAAGGTCGTTTTCTAATTCAGCAAATGGATTGCCCCTTCCTTCAATGACTTAAAAGAAAGTTCTGAACTCGGCACATGAATCGCATCTGTAATTTTGTGGGTCCTCATGATGCTTCAAGTTTTCTTCAGAAGAAGGGTTTGTGAAACTTTCTTCATACTCCTCAATGGCTCTTTGAACATCGGGACCTGATGTGATCCATCGAAGCATGGCATCTGGGTTTTCGGTGAGTCCAATCAAACTGACTGTTACTTTCAATTTCTCGTTCATCTGTTCATGCGCTTGATCCATTGCCATGGAAGAAAAAGTATGTTTTGTCTTTCGAACTGTTAAGTTTTCCTTTCATAAACTCACAAAATACAGCTGGGTTCTGGGTACTGAGGGCAATCATGCATCGAACGTGCACCGACAGCCATCTGGCGTAGTTTGTGTGGTCCAGAGCGAAAATCTACGGCAGAATCTTTCGCAGAGCATCGACAAAAAGCATAAAATCTGCCTGGCGGATGGATCGTACAAACATCAACAAAATCAGTTAAATATCGCGTACAGTTGACCAGTAACTAAACTGGGCGCTGAATTATTTTCTTGATTCACGCCATTGATCGAAAGACAGCCCCTCATTGTCGCTCTCTTCATTCTCAGGAGCATAATCATCATTTTTTCGGCGCCTAAGGATATGAAGGACTGAAGCAGTTACTTGGTGAGCATAACTGGATCTAGTAACATGCGACCCTTTAAGAATGGCATCTACCCTTCCTGTCGTTGTGACATCAGCTTGGACGAGACGCTCGTCCCATTTAGATCCATTCATCCAGTCTCCTAGCACTTTCAGGATATTCATTTCTATGTGCAGGCTACCGAAAACGACGATAAACGAATCTTCCGGATGTATTTCTGGAAAGCTCCACTGTATCAGTTCTTTTTTAAAGAAAACATAACAATCAAACCCTTCCTTGACCATTTTCACCCCCTTTTACCCCCCCCCCCCCCCCCCCCCCCGTAATTTACTAGGGCACTCTGAGAACTTTTCATTACTTTCTTCTTCTTTTTCTAATACCCGAGAATAAAAACCGAATGTCGAGCTAAAAATGGCAAAAACAAACATTTCCCATTTCCCCCTGCTGGTTTAATTTCACCCCCGCCCCCCAGGGCGGTAGAACAATCCAAACACTTTCCCCATGACTTCCCTTCAGTTTCTATCTAATAACGAATATACTCACCAAATATCAAGCTGAAATAGGCAAAAAGATACTTTTTTCGCATTTCCCCCCTTTGGGTGACTTTTACCCCTGTTTCCCCCCTTTAGGGTGGTCGGATCGATTGTGCCCCAGTCTCATTCAAAAGAGCACATCCCCTGGGCCAACCAACGGCAAAATTTAAAATTCCTTAGAAAAAACAGTATTTTAAGGCATTACTTTAAGTTTATTTTAGCACTTTGAATGCAAGTTTTGAGTAGAGACTAAGGAATGAATGATAAAACCGAGCAGATTAAATAAGATTTAAAAGTAGAGTGTAATTCTTTATTGAGGGGGGTGCTAAAGGGGTTTTGGGTGCGCGCCTGAATCCCCTTGGGGTAATTGAACACGAAAGACATGATTCTAGAGAAACGCTGACAGACACAGGCTGTTATACATTTGGCATTTGCTGCTGAAAAAATAACATTTTCGTCAAATTCACAATATAAATAAACATCGATAGCTCCTATTTTCTCCAGTGAAAAATTTAGACCAGTGATTCCCAACGAGAGGTGCAGCCCATCGATCGGGCACGGCAATATTTTGGTGGATTATGGGCAGGACGTTCATCTTTGGCTGGGTATACTTTACAGCCTTAAATATGAAAAAAACATATATGAACATATATGTTTGAACATATAAATATGAACATTTTTCATGTGGCTACGTCACATTCATATGCAGTTAAAGAGTAAAGAAGATACATGATATTATTGCAATAATGTCATGCATTGTATAAAAGTTGTTTTATACAGGATATTATTTATTAGCATGAAACCTCGATATACCTCGAGAACGACCTTCCCCCCCCCCCCCCCCAAAAAAAAATACCAAGCTAATGGCCTTATGAGCTTCCTTCAGGTGAATACATGTGTAAAATCTTGAATAACAGAATTTAAATATCATGGGGGGAGGGGCTCCAGGATATTAGAAATGCTTAGATGGGGCATGACACAAAATTGGTTAGGAACCACTGATTTAGACTCTTTAGGCACACAGATGACCAAATATACTTCTTTTTGGCTCCGGCTTCATGCGCGCGCAACAATGATTTCTTATGGATGATCAGTACATATGCAACACCCATGTAGCAAATTCCTTTGAATAGCTGTGACTCACCTTAGAAACAAAATTTAGTTACCATATATAGGACTATGCTGTGCTCAAAATAAAGGGACAATCTCTTCGACGCGTCCTCAGGTGGTTATTCCAAGTAGTAAGGGAACTATTTGGAGGCGATGAGGAAATTACTTTGAATCAAAATACTTATGTTTCGCAGACCATCTTCCGCGTTTGGGAGTCCCCAGTCATGTCAATTACAACGCCGGTTTTAGCCAGATAAATTAGCAGTTAGTTTTTACACGACCATCCATCCTACTTTTTTTGTCAATATCGTCTTCATGTTATTATTATATTCCTACAATCATTATGGCCTGGCCTCAATAGCAAAGATTTGACATCATTGGATCCATGCTCTTATAATCATATGAATTTATCTTGTTGCTTCTTGCCTCGAAGCAAAATTTTGACTCAATCTTTGGAAAGATTACGACCGTCCATTGACTAGTACCGTGAATGTTTTTCGTCTCTATACAAAAAGAAATGTATCTAGGGCTTTCACTCTTCGTCGTAGAAACCTATTAGACATCAATTTCTTATGTGCTTAAAGTGACAACATCTTATTTTTAGAATTATCTCTCAAAAAGAGAGGTCTCCCCCATGTGTCTCTGTGGCTGAAATTCCTGATGAGGAATGGTATGCCTGCTATGAATCCATTTTGCTGCTCCTGATCAACATCTTGAACTCTTTTATGAAAACCGAGTTGGATAATTGCCTTGCTAGCATAGCATCGATTGAAGAAGTCATCAGACATTCAAAGCCTGAATCGTCCACTGGTTGACTACAGCTGTGATTTACATTTGAAATTTGGGGGAGATTTTGAATTTTGGGGGATTAGTCTAATACCTGGCGCTTTTAAAGCAGATGGTTTTTTTACACAGCAAATTGTACCCTCTTTTTTTTTCAATGGAGACCTTTCCCAATTCCCAAAAAGGAAAACCGAACCAAGAATGGTCATCATTTCGACCTATTACGGTAGTGACTTCCTTTTCAAAAGTCTTCGAGCTTCTTTTCCGACCTGATCGCGAACAAACATGTTACACTCCGCCTCACCAGTTCTGGTTCAAGCTTCATAGCTTGTGCGGAAGCTCTCACAGGTGTAGGCGATGCACAAACTGATGCCGAATCCTCAGGAGAATATCTAGTTCTCACTAGTCACGATATCAGACGTGACTTTGATTCTCTCATCCACCCAGTTATAATCTTCAAAACAGCCAAATATGGACTGAGTTTCTCGGTGATTCATATTTTTATACGGAATAAGTTTTAGACAAATGCACAATCGAGATATATACCCTCAATTATGTAATTGCCTGAGACTACCTCCGGATAAAAGTATCTCCCCTGTTCCACATAGGGAGCCCATTCCTGTCTTGAAAAGTGTGCATGCCAACGGGGAGCTTCGTCTCCTAATCTTTTCAATAGCTGTGTGTTCTCAAGACTAGTGCCCCACATATCTGATTCTATCTTCATTGAATCTGTCTCAAGTTTGCTATGCCGATAACGTTTTTAAATCTCAGCCAAAGAAAGAATGAGATATTTGTCAAACTTCAACAGGAGTACCTTAAACTTGGCCTTCGTTTCAATCCTGATAAGTAAGAAATACTGCTTTTTTAATTTGATGAGAGGTAGTCATCGTCCATTATAGCACTTGGTGACACCACTGTTAGAAACCGTCAACCACCTCGTATATCTAGGTCTTCTCAATGGCTCCTCACCAGGGGCACCCCGAGGGGGGTGGGATGAGGGGCACACAGCCCCTCCAACGTTTTTGGCATTCGGTAAAATTTTCGCCGGGGCGAAAATTTCGGTAGAATCTTGCAAAATTGCCCGAAATTTAGCAAAATTCTTGATTTCTGCAGAAAATTCGGCATAAATCAGGTAGTGATTCGGTGGAATTTACGAAGATCCCCCCCCCCCAATGAAATGAGTCTCGGGACGAACTGCTCCTCGCTACATCGCACCCGATCTATGCTCATAGACCATATTCACACGGCGTATATCTACTTCTTATGTATAGATTATTGCAGCAAAGTTCATCCGCTTACTATTAGCTAGACTTTTCAATGTTGTAGTCCTCTCTCACATCTTGTGTATTGACCCATTTCGGAAGCTGTTTACTCGAACTAATTTTCTGAAGGACCATTTTCGTTGGTTTCGCTAAATATTTGCTTCTTTTGCCACCTCGGAATTCTCCATTGATCAGAAAGTTTTAAACTCGGTGAGCCTGATCTTGCGAGACTAGGAGTTGTCACCTTTCCCCCAAAAAACCTAAAAATTTCTGTACTTCTAGGCACTAAATATTCAGATCACTAAATTAAATTTATTATATATTATTATCCCAGTCCCCAAAGAAAAATATAAAAAGTATCCAACTGCATCTATGTTTGGGGACGTATTTGCCACCACACTGCCGCGGAGCCTCTAAGATTTTTAGATTATACACATAGCTTGTTAAGTACTAAGCCGACCGTCTATCTCAGTTTTTCATTCATCCGTATTTTGACAGAAATTGTTTTTACAAGGGAAACAATGGCAGAAATAGCGCAATTCTTCTACTTGATTCTTCTAGATATTCTTCTAGATGAATATCTCCTTCAGGCATCATATAAAGGTCTAACTAAAATGAAAATATCTAGGAATTTTAGAATTCTTAGAAAACTTAAATTATTTTTTCTATGGATCGATTCTAAAATTTTTGGTTCGATTATTTAATTCAGTCTTACGTCTCCTTTTCTTCTTTTCTTCTTAAGTTGTATTACAAAGCAAGGAACCGTATACTTGAAACGAACAGTTCTGTTAATAAGTCATTATTTGATTTGAAGTCTCCTTATATTCTATCATAAAGTGTTTTCTGTTTTCTTGAACTACATGGTGATGTTCCTGCAAACCTTAGAACTAGTCTTTCAGTTGCCTGTGATGATACCATCTTCGTGATTATGGTAACACTTGAATTCTATTCAGGTCATCAGTTAGATGATACTTTAATCCCCTGGCCGCCTCTCATACTGTCTGACTCAGCTGAAAAATGTCAATCGTTTTACACCTTCAGAAAAGAACATTTTTGATTTCTGGTTTTCATTATTTATGCCGGGGTGGGGTGAATGTCTCAGGATAAAGCTCAAAATGTTTTCTTTGTGTGTGTTTATTGCACATGAAACTTTGTTCTGCCTTGGTTTTCACCGAGTAATGAGTGTTATTTGGTTATTCGTCATTTTGCTTTATAGTGGTCATTACTTAGGCGTTTGAAATAGATTTTTTGGGAAAAATTTCTTTTTTGTTGATTTTTTACAATTGTTTCCAATTTAACTTCGTCCTAGCCCCCCCCCCCAATTAAATGCCGAACTTTGTGTATTTCCAGTATTTTTTAGGCTTGTTTCTCACCAATAGTTAGTTCAAAATCCAAATAAAGACAGCTTGAAAAAGTTGGTGAGAAACAAGCCTAAAAAATACTGAAAATCCACGAAATTTGGCATATAATTAGGGGGGGGGGTTAGGAAGTAGCAATAATTGTTTGTTGATGTGTTTTTTTCCAATAAATCCTTCTCTCTCTCTCTCTCTCTCGAAAGAAATCCATCAATTTTTTGAAACAAAGCTTGGAGTTGTATCTTGTTCAATTATGGGGGGTGGGATTCAATTACAATGGCAGTGATTGTAATATTTGTGAAGAACGATGAATAGGGAAGCAAATGATATTTTTCCCCCATCTGATTTCTGTCCTATACCCTAGATTCCTATATATTTACTCTCAAGCCGTACCCAGGATTTTATTCGGAGGGTGTTTTACTAAAAAAAAAAATTCGGGGTAGGGAGGTGGGTTACACAAAAAAAAAAAACTTAAAAAACGCATACAAAATTTGTATATATCCATTTGTGTTACGTTTTTGCGAGCCAGACAAAGATTTCAAGGAGGGGTTCAACCCCCCCCCTCTGGGTATGGCCTTGTTTACTCTGAATGATCTCCAAGATTTCCAAAATGCAGTTTGCTCTGATCTCAAATCCTCGAAAACTGAGTTTCTCGTCTACGGTCCTTCAAGCAAGTTCTCGTAGCTATCAACGGTGGTCCAGCAAATATTTACCTGCCATGTATTTTTACCTGTCAAATATTTACCTGTTCATTACATATATGGTGGTACATTTATTTTTGTTTTTCAATTTTTTGTTGAACAGGGGTATCTATCTATCTAATGAGACTGCTTGGGAGTTTTATATGGGAAGAGGAGGGTGTGTAAGAAAAAAACTATCCCGAGCCTGCTTATAGATTTTCATTTTGGATTTTTACGTACAGAATTTTCAAGATCAGTGGTGTAACTCTATTAGCCAAGCCAGAGTCGACCCATCCTTAAAAGGGTACCTGAAGAAATCTGGAAAAGATTAACTCGAACAGAGTGCGAAAACACAGGATGGCTAGCCACCAAATCCCCATTGCACTTCCTGGCTTAATGGCCATGAAACGGAGATCAGCACCGCTGATAGGGACTGTGAAGTCCAATGCCGTGTTATGTATTTTTACTTCAATCTTTTGTTGCACTTTTACACTGGTGTTGGGAGTGTGGGGCCAAACATATGTAGGTGAACCCAACCTGAAGTTTAACCCAAAGCTATACCCAGCCTCAACCCCATTACAATTCCCAACATCCTACTTAAACTTGAAAGTACCATCGCATTTAAAAGTAGAAACTCCCTAACTGCAGCACAGCGTCCTTCAAGTGGACTCTTGTAACTTCCTAAGAAACAGGAGAAAAAAAAAATAACTAATTAATCCAGTTTATTGGTCTTTATGATAACTGATACAAAAATGGGAGAAGATAAGGGTTTGTCTTGACTAGCGTGGTTTTGCAGAAAACTTATTTTCCAAAGAAACTATGAGAACCACTTTTTAGTGGTTACCACTTTTTCACGTTTAGAACCACCTGGTTCAACCACCTGGTTTAGCATTGTTTAGAAAGGTCCTACCAGCTATGTGGACAAAATACATATTTCACCCCAGAACTTGAATGATCAAAACAACGATGTGACTTAATAATTCAACTGTCCGCCCAACCACGCTATACAAGTTTAACCCAAAAAGAAAAATATTTATGAGCCTTCCTATCATAGTCTTCCCGATTCTTCCTCTCTTCAATAACGAACAGGCTTCCTGACTACCATACCAATAGGACTAAGGTCTCTACTTAGCTGAGGAATAATTACTATGGTGAGTGCCTCTGATATTGAGGCCACGTGTGTTTCTGGGTTTAAATTAAGATGTTCAATCCCCCCTCCTCGACCAAAACAAATCTAGGATCTCTTGATCGCCAAAGAAGTTTACGAAATTATCTTGTAGTGTCTCGCCTGAAATTAAAGAAGAAACGGGGCTCGTGGAAGATGGGATACTTACCACCAGTATTAGGGTAAATGACCTCTACCCCCATCATGTTTCTTAGGAGGAGCTTGGGGTTAATTTGGAGAGGATGGGGGGCTGTTGGCATACCAGGATATGAGGGATAAGAGTAAGGAGCCCTTGGGCGAGAATAATGGTGAGGGATAGACCCTGCTAGAGAATAGGGGACAACGGAGGTAGCCGAGGGAGGCAAGGGCAGGCTTGAATAACGACTATCCGTGGCGCCTGTTGGACGACTCGATAATGGCGTAACTGCACGGTTGAGGACGGATGGTTGCGACGTCGTCATCTGGAGGAAATTCGAAGGTGGATGGAAGGGCCCCTTCATCTGTTCACGAATTTGGATATTCCCACGGGAAGGTTGTAGGGGCAGATTATACCTAGGTCTCGACGATTCCAAAATAGATGCAGGAGGAAGATTACGGCCTGCCATAGTCCCATTCCCCTCCTGACGGGAGGGTAAATGTTTTTTGCGGTTGGAGAGCTTTTGGGAGAATTATATTTTAGCATCGACGGGCCTGATTTAGGAGGAGGAGGAGGAGAATTGTGACCTACCATGGCCAAGTTACCCTTCTGGTGGGAGGCTAAATGATTTGTCTGAAGGGAATCTCCCTTCCATACCTTACATTTGCACTCTTTCACCACCTGTCTAATCATCTGATTGATCCCTGGCGCGACGACATAGGTTTTTACTCGGTGATACATTTCGTTCACTTCTAGGTGATTCTGGCTTAGGTGGAGATCTCTGAGTAATTTCAGGAGACTCTTCTCTGGGACCTCTACCCGCCAATTTATATCATCCCTCTCAAAAATCATAAATCCTGCGAGCGAATTCCCCATGACTATCCGATTTGGTATCACCGCTGGCTGTGGGGTCTCCAAACTTGGTAGGGGAAGGTCTCGTGGTTTCTCTGAATGCTTGAACACTGCGATGGTCCGAGCTGCAAATGCAACTAGCAGCTCCCGTCTAGTTGGCAATCTCTTTGTCCAAAATAAGGTTGTCTATATACAATAAAAAATAATTAACATTAAATAATCTCACTCAATAAGCTGCCTATTTAAAAAATTTCCTACTCACAGTACACATACTAGCTTGATACCCTCCCAGCAACTACTTATTAAAGCCTTCATATGTCACAAGCGATTCTACTGGATGTACCTAGTTGAGCTCTCATCTCAAACTCAGACTTTTAGAGACACTGTACCCACAACACTAAGCGCGATTATTTGGTCTTATACAGTATTCAATTACAATAGTGGTAATATATCCATTTACAATCTTAAACCATAGCAAGGGGCAATGATCCAGTTATTTACCTGCATGCAAAATGCCCAAACATTCTTATTCAACAATGCAGTAAAACATAGATAAAAATATCGTAAATACAACACCAGCTCCTTAATTCGAGCTACATGTTTGAAAAGTAAATGAAAGACCTGAGTTCTGAAGTATCTGGTTGCTGCAGAGGGCGTCCTTAAAAGTTTCAAATGCTCCCTTACTATAAGCTTCACTAAGTCATAGGATGTGGAACTCACTTTCTTATTAAACATGACAGAGGTTTAGCTATGTCTTTGAAATTTGCGATGAAATAATGATTGTAACCAACCAAACTCAGAAATAACCGTTTTCTTTAGAACAACTGCATTTTGTATACCTCCGCTATTCTGTAATCGAGGCTATTCTTTCATTTCCAATATAATAACCAAGATGCTCAGTCTACCATTGCACAAGGTAAAATCAGCAAATTTCCAATTCTCAACAAGACTTATACTGCATTGCTCACATGCCCCAAATAGGATGACGACTTCAAGACACAGTCTATTAACCGTTGAAATAAAGCTGGCATAAATGTCCAACCAACGGCGTATACTTGAGCTTATATAGCCAAAATGACCCGATGAACCCAGCATCTCCTCTATCTGCAGGATACATTTCAACCCATAAATATCCTTGCCTCAAGTCTAAGGTTAAAAAAAAATTAGGTTGAATCAACCGGCTGCAACAGTTCATCAACCGTAGGCATTGGATACTAGTCCTCTTTTGATATAAAATTGGTTTCCCTGTAACCCCCACAAAACAAATACTTCATCGATACCAGGACAAATCGCATCCCATATTCAAAGTTAAATGGCTGTAAGACCAACATAATTAGGATTCGATTAAATGCTTCCTTCATCTTCTGGGGCTTTGTTTTTAGAATCTTTACCGGTGTTTCAAATGTAGAATCTTCAACGGTGAAGTTTCACCGGTATATCTTCCTTCATATGCTTTCAGTGTGTTAAAACTAGCATGTCTGTCTCAACAATGTGGTACTTAAGTACATCCTCAGATAAAGAATTATGCCAGTTGGTCCCTTGAAGATCCTATTGGGGCCTTGCACGTACCTAGCCAAGTCCATAGCTTTTATTGCGGCATCATCTCGTTACCAAGGCTGAAATCAGGAGAAAATGGGACAGTGAATGTCTTTCATCTGTAGACTCGGTCCTTAAGTCCTGACTTAATCGATTTAATGGTTTACATGATACACCTCTGTTTTCTTCCTAGACGTTCCAGCTAGGTTATGTAACCAAAATTATTTGACTTTTGTGAACTCCTTAATGTCTCCACTACAACAGTTCCAGCTTATTGATGCCTTTAAGTAATTTCTCTCTTGCGTGAGATTGCACTTCAGGTTGACTTCTCCGGCCAAGCCTTTGTTGTTTTGTTGTTTTTTTTTTTTCAAATTGAGCATGCGCCTGAATAACAAGATCGCGATATATTCCTAATCTTTCTCTTTGAGCTCCTCTTTCCAAGACAACTTCAACATATCCAGTGCCCCTTTAGGATTAACCCTGTAAAGACACCCACAAAGCGAAAAACCTCTAACTGACCATGGGATTTCCAAGACACCATAGGGAAGGTACTTACCCCATCTATTTATGCCATCTTTTACACAACCAAGTTTTAAGGTACTCAGATTTCCGTTAAATCGTTCTGTACCTCCAATAGTTTGGGGGGAAAATGGTATCGCTAATATCTGCTTCATGCCGTAAATACTATAGAGTTTTTATATTTGTGCCAAAATAAAATCTCTGATGATCACATCCTTGTCTTAACAAGTTGACACAAATATTCTTGTAAGCCAAGTAGTTAATATGATCTTGCAGCGCGAAAAGGCATATTAGTCATGTAGCTTTTTTATATTCTCTCATGTAGTCATCCACTAAGTCATGTAGCTTATTTTTATAAAATCAAAATTATAAATAAATAAAATTTTAGCCCAGGTACCTATTTACCTATAATCCCAAAATTAACAAAGCCGTTACAAACCTCGACAATCTCATGCGCTGTAAATTTAATACACAGCCAAAACTCGATGCATATTTTGCTGCATTGCACTCAACAATATCTACCAAATACCAGCTAATTACTTTACAATAAAGCGCTACATGCAAAAAAAAAAAAGCACAAAACTGCAAGAAGTGCCCAAAATGTTCCTTCATGCAATATGGAAACCAAGCAGAAGATAAACCCATGAAAAAACCCTACCTTAACTCCAATGCACATCCTTAAATCCTCCTTTAGCTAGAGAATACTGCTACACCTAGAGGTGAGCCCCCCTTTCATTCCATCAAATGAACTCTGTTCACAAAAGTAGGAGAAGATGAATTTTTATCTTGGTTAGCGTGGAGAGCCTGGTATACTTGATAAGGATAGTTCCAGCTAAGTGACACGAATACATGTTTTGAACCGGAAGTTGACCGATCAAAAACACCCGGCAACACAAAACTAAACTAACAACCCACTGCCACGCAAAGCCAACGTCAGCAGAGATCACATCCCTGTTAGTTACTTGTTGGTGTTTACCTCAGCGGTCGACACCTCCCGAGGAAAAAGGCCTCGCGACATACAGGTGAAATCTGCATTCACTAGGAATTCCCAAATGTGACTGCATTCTTTGCCGTTTTATCCACACATCATGATTTAGTAGCAGTGGTGGTTCTGGCCTCTCTTGAGCCCGTGACAAAATCTTGAACCCCCCCCTCTCCCTGTATCTCATAAAATTTTCTGGCAAAATTTTACAAAATTTTGTAAAATTTTCATTCACTAACGACATTATTTTCAATTTAATAGTTAATTAGTAATTTATTTTTAATATATTATTCAAATCATTTAATAACTAATTTTTTTTTATTTTTCTTTATTATATTAATTAACAATTTATTGATTGTTTGCATTTATTAACTGCGCGATCTACTTTAATAAAAATGAATTACAAAAATACAAAATGTTATAACTGTTAGATTATTTATTTGAAATTCTGCACCCGGGGCGAGAGACCCTCTGTTCCTCCCCTAAAACTACCTCTGTTTAGTAAAACATTAAAAATATAGTAAAAAAGATAGCAAGACTGGTTTCAAGTTTTGGCACAACCTTGTAAGTTAAACCCAGGCTATCCATCTCTTTCGTACACATTCAAAAGAAAAGTCAATTGAGAACTACGATAGAAATAATAATGAGAATACTCGAACTGATGCGGTTAACTGAGTAGACGGGAAACTGGATGTGGTTAGATTAAAGGTTTTATTAAGTTACAATTTACAACCAAAACATATGTATGATATCTGCCACCTTGTGACAGCGATAACGAATACAGATGTGGCGAATTTTAGCCTAGCAAACGATCACAAGGTTCTAGGCTATTTTAACATCCGTTTTGGCGATAGCTTTAGCTAGGTGAAGGTAACTCATATCACTAAACCTGCTTACTTGACCATATAAAATCAGCTCGAGTTGCAAAAAAAAAATAAGTTTAAAATCTAAAGACAGGAATTTTGACAAATCCACTGAACTTCACGTGGCCAGAACGTAAAATATATATCAGGCATGATAATTTAAAATATTTTAGTGGGTATTTTTGACAAAAAAGAAGGATAGCTAACCCCAGATGAGAACAAAGGGAAGAGAGGGGGGGGGGGTCTGTTCTCTCCAGATATTTCAAGACTCGTATGGTTTTCCCAGTAATTTCTGGCTCGAAGCTGCGACTTCTTGAAGTATCACAGGCATGTGAAGGAAATTCCGGCGCTGACCATCACAAGGTCAGTGAATCATTGTTTGGTCTAAAATTTCCCACAAAATAGGTAGAAACTGCTAGATCTAAAATCAGTGAACTAACATTGATTGATTAATTATCCATTATAATTACTAAGAAAAACAGGCCTGCTTATAAAAAATACTGTGGCTCCAAACCTTTTTTCGTTTTACTAGGTACAGATTGAAATACAAGAACTAATCAGTGTTTCCCGTTCCTTTTAATATGTTAAAACTCAACGTAGCAACAGCTAGTGAATACAGTAATAGGTAGAACACAAAGGTGGTTTTAAGGGGGGGCAGAAGGAGCACTTGTTCCGGGCACAGAAATTTTAGGGCGCAAAATTAAAAATACATAACCTAATATTTACAATAATTTTTAATTTTGCTTTTATCAAACAAAGTAGAAAGCGCAGTGTGGCAGTAAGTATAAGCAATTTTTGAATCCACATTTTTTTTTTCCCATACCTTCTCCCATATAAGCAATAAAAGTCAGATTTAAATAAATGAACAATTTTGTTGATAAATGAAAATTTTGTTACTAAATGAAAATTTTGTTAAAAATTTGTCCTGAAAATTTCTGGGAGACAGGGGGGGGGGGGAGGAACACAAATCAAGATTTTGCCCCAGGATCAAGAGAGGCCAGAACCGCCACTGGTAAAAAAAAAGGTAGGTTTATTGGGCTTCCCTTATTGATATACGCTTAAGAAATAATGTGGTTGTCTAAAAAAACCTGACGATTGTCCTCACCAAAATAAAGCAATGTAAAATAAATAAATTCTCGAGACAAATTAAAAAAAACGGTAATCTCACTTGTTCTCCCTTATTCAAGAGTGGCAAATAAACAAGCGGTAAAAGTGTCAATAACCAAAAGTGGCAACCAAATTTAATTATAATTCCTTTGTAACACAGACTTTACATTTTATATGTACATAGCTGTTATATTTATGTAAAAATGGGAAATATAGATTAAAGAAAACCCTTTTATAATTTTTTATATCATTAACTATAACAATAAGGCTATAGGAAAATATATTATTAGAATATTACAATGGCAACAGTTTTGAGGGGAAATATAGCAATTTAAATGGTAATTTTTTGCTTAATTTAAATTCTTTTGCTTAATAAATTTTATATGATTACATTAACAATTGATCATTGTGAGAAAACTGATGAAGGTCGTATTCTCAGGGGGGGGCGGGGGGGGTTTGGCCCCCCCTCCCACCCAAAATGTTTGTCCGTAACAAAAATGAATATAAACACATTTGTATGCGTTTTTGAATATTTTTTGTACCTCCCTCCCCCGAAAAAAAAAAAAAATTCTGGCTACGTCCCTGCTTGTGGTAATTAAAATTCAATTTAAAATCAATTTGAGAACATACCTGTTCACCGGAATCATCGTATCCTAGTTCAGCGTCATTCTCTCTGGAAAACAAAAAAGAATAACTTAATGACTTTCGATACTGGCAAAGCAAAACCTTTACCCTCCAGAAAGGCCAGGAAACAGGGTTTTCTTTTATTTTTTAGCTTACGAGCACAGCAACGCCTGTCACCCTTTTAGGAAGACCGATACTTTATAAATACAAATATTTTTCGTTTAAGGAAACAAAGTTCTTTAATACAGCGTTTATAAAAGCATATCTTAAATCTACATAAGAAGCTACTTTATGATCAAAGAGCTTTTTAGGTTTTAAATAATGAGCTAAGTCCAGTTTAATCAAGTAAAGATTTGCGTTTTGACCATCCTATCTACCATACCTGCTCTACTTCACTAATTTTGAAACATAGAATTTGAAAACAAAAATACTCTTTAGAGAAAACAAGGAGCTTAGCAGCGTTGCCAATGCTTTTGAGATGAACTGTACCGGTTTCCTGACCAAATTGTACCCAAAAGATTTTTTGTAGCACAATTATTGCATTCCAGGTTATCTTCCATTTCACAGACAAAAAAAAACTAGAATATAGCTTTTTCTTACTAATATCTTCAGTAGTAGTAGTAAAAGTAAGTATGGCGGCACTAGACCCTTAAGGTCCAAACCGGCGGTCCTGATCTCAGTTTCGTGGCACTCCAGCCAGGAAGTGCAATGGGGGGGGGGCTAGGGGCCAGTCATCCTGCGCTTTCGCACACCCTTCCTGCTTACCTTCCCCAGATTTCTCCAAGTACCCATTTAGAGCTGGGGTCGACTCTGGCTAAGCTTACAGAGTCACACCACTGACCCGCGTCTCAAACTAATAACTGGCCACGCCAGGGATCGAACCCGTGCCCCTTGGACAAAGAATTCTCAACCCAGCGCACGTCCACTTAGCCAGGACTAATATCTTCATCCTCTTTCTGAAACCAATTTTGAGAGCTGTTCCCCGTATGATGAATTAGCTTGAAATTTGTGGAAGTTTTTCATCAGTTTTGAGGAAATTTGAGGAAATTCGATGAGGTGTGTCACATCAACCAATACCGTTTTCTTTTGCTTGAAATCCCTCAGAGGTGACTTTGGGAGTTTCAAAAATTTAGAAAAAATAAAACTTGATCCTGTTAAATACAGTCCAGATGTACCAAAACGTACCAGAAATTATAGATTGTACCACAAAATATACTCAAATGTACCTCATTGTGCTAGGACCCCTAAATCATACCGAAAGCGGTGCATTTGTACCACATTGGTGACGCTTGGGGTTAGCATGGCATATCCTAAAGCGAAGCTCTTCCGACAAAATTTCAGACACCGGGTTTTGCCACCCTTAGTGGTTCATTACTAGTTTTTAGTGTGTTTTTTTTTTCTTATCCCGATGACATTTTTTAATGTTACTTTTATATGATAATGATTCTGAATATACAAAAACAGGTTATTCGAAAAAGCAGAAAAATTGGGACTGTGAACAACCGAAACTCCAAAAATAGATGCTTAGATATCAATAAATAAATCAAAAATAATCTGTTTTTTTTTTCTTTTACAGCAATCCCAAATACACAAAATTGACTATTTTGAAGTTATTTATCAAAGTTATGATCGCACAAACAAAAAGGGGAAAACCCCAATAGAAGGTGGTCATCTAGATGACACTGATACTATTAATTCAACTTATAAAAAGAACTCTATATCGAAGGTTGTAAGTTCTTATATGCAAAAACTTAGGAAAGCCAAGGAACTCAATTTTGAATGAACAAGACCTCATGCAGTTACGTAGTTTTACACTTAGCAGGGGCCAGTACGAAAATAAGGACCATGTATGAAAAATCATCCAAAAATGAGCGAAAAATATATCATCATGGAGTTTTGTCAAAAGACAAACGCTGCCTGAGCTATGCATTTATATAAATAAAAATATTAATATTATTGAAGATAAGAAATTCAAGTAATTAGCTAATTGACTTACCTACAAAAACATTTTTTTAGAGACCAGTTAAGCTATCCTATTCTGTTATACTTATCCCTTTAGTTGACTATTGACATATCAACAGAATCCTTATTTTCACCTGATTTAAAAACTCTTTTTTGCATAATTTTTCAAAATTCTCGCTGGCCTATATTTACTCAATACGATGGAATGAATAAGATGTTTGTATTACCCGATGTATCGCTCGATGATCAGCTGCAAATAAATTGGATGTTACAAACATTTGATTGCGCTTGTTTGTAACCATGAAAAGTTTCCGCTTGACTCTTTTCGCGATTCAATTGTAGCAACAGCGGAGAGAATTTACGCAACGAAAAAATGTTTAATAGTTGCATAACAACCAAAAAACCCATAGAAATCCCGGCTTTTCAAGTAGGAATAGACCGAATATGGGGCAAAAGAAGATGGAGGCAGTGGCGGATCCAGGGGAGGGGCGAAGGGCGCGCGCTCCTCCCCTAACGTAGTCTAAAGTAGTGTAATTTACTTAATTAACGCAATTTTGCCGTAATTAAACTAGCTCCTAACACAAGTTTATCGGATCAACCTATTTTGCGCTCCCCCCCCCTAAAAAAAAATCCTGGATCCACCCCTGGATGGAGGGGGGCAGGGTCAAAAATTATTTTTTTTATGTACTTAGTACTTTAGCGCAGCTATATAGCATCAGCGTAATATATTTTATGGCCCTGTTTAACTAATCCTAAATAGTAGAAAACAAGAGGAAAAGACTTACTGCATTGAGTTAGATTTTCAGTAAATACTCTAATAATAAATTCGCCCTCTTCACCACGATCAAATGTAGATGGCACTAGGCAGTAAGTTCCAGGTGGCAGTTTGAATCTGGCACAAACTTCTCTGAGATTTATAAAGGCAGGCGATCTAGCTACAGACGCATTATATTTGAAAAAACGCATGTCCAATGGCTTGGGTGCGTTTATCAGGATCATTTATCTATAAAAGAAAATTTTTTTTCTTAACTGTTTTTATCATTTAGAAGCATCAAAGATATTCTTCTCTGGATTTTGAACGCTTTAAACAGGTCAATGGGTACTACTTAGGCTATCCAAAGAACTAGAAAAATTCAAAAAAAGTTTGACCTTAATTTAGATGCCTGTCAAACATTTAGACAGAGATTGAAATTAATCTTAGACTTAGTTCGTCCTCAATTCCTTAGCTGGTTATAAAAGCTCTAAATAGAAATATTAACTGTTTTTTTTTTTTTTTTTTTTATTTAAAAGTTTGCTATTTGAAAGGTGCAAAAGTTAGTAACTTTTTTTTCCGACACTGACCAGCCGAGACATGAAGCTGTCGAATTGTTTCCTTAAAAACAACCTGTTTTTAGATTTGTTTCAGAAAAGGAAGGAAAATAAGCTAAGAATTTTAACTTATGACTTTAGTATTTCAACTTTTTATGGCGGAGAATTTAGTTCCTGCTTAATCCTTAATAATTAAATTTAATAAAAATTAGTTTTTTTCGGACAGTGTGGCGCATACAACATCGACAAAGCCTCTGTAGACAATCTCACACGTTTGCTGCAGTGAGGACAAATTCCCCCTATGGTCGGAGTGACGGATGCGCACATTGAAATATCATGGTCGTAAGCGCGTCTGAGTGTATTTTCCAGTTTCCCTTTCTGTCGACTTCCACATGGCTGCCATTGCTGCAGGATTCTGGGCTCCTTGAAGAGAAGGACGTGTCTAGGATAGCTCCATCTTTTCTTCTTTATTCATAAATAAGCGGCTGGCCAGTTCTCCGACGAATCCCTCCGTTACTGACTTTAAGAAAAAGTTACTTTGGAGTTAGATGGCATTAAAAATGAAGGGCTATAAACAACAAGTTCCGTGCTTCGTTTTGAATCTGGCACTAATTTCTCTAAGAATTATTAAGACAGTGAACTGCTAAAACCTGCTAAAAATGCGTTTGAAAAAAACGCGCGCCCAATGACTCGTTAAAAGTATTTTCAGCAAGGAACCACCGTCCTGTCCGAGTGGTTTGCTGCGCTAAACTTTAAATTCTTTGTCCGTGAGGACAGAGGTTCGAGTCGTGGTTGTCGTTGGCTATTTTGTTTGGAACGGGGGTCAGCGGTGTGACTCTTTAAGCTCGCCAGAATCAACCCATCTCTAAATAGGTACCTGGAGAAATCTGGGGGAAAAACACGGAAGCGTCGGATGATATTCCCCGAACCAAGAATTGCTATCTCGGCCAAAGGTAGAGGATAAGGAGATCAGTACCTGCGCTACTCAGACCATTTGGCAGCATGCAATTTTTTGCTTTATGTTTTATTTTAGCAAACTGCTAAGAGAGGAATCTTAGGCACTTTAAAATGGACATTTATTTAATTTTGTTCTGTCTATAGTTGTGTTCAATTCCAGAGATAAAAAAAATGCCTTTTATGAATAAAATGAGTCAAATAAAATGAATAAAATCAAATGAAATTAATTAAATAATTTTTTCAGAGTCCATTTTTCAGAATAAAAAGTAAATCACCATAAGCAGTAAGTTCATCGTAAGGGTTTGAATATGGCACAAATTCCCTAAGATTGGTAAAGGCAGGAGGTGTAGAGGCAGACGATTTACTTGAAGACACACATGTTTCAATGGCTTAAATGCGTCATCAGGATCGTTTAAATAAAAAGTGTCGGTTAAATATTTTTAGCAAAGAATGTAGTAGATCACTTTAAAACGGCCATTTTTAGTAAATTCTGTAACACGCACAATTTCATTTAACTGCGTCTGTGTTTGTATCATTTTTTTTTTTTTTTTTTATTAAGTCCCAATAGAACTCGACCCTAAATCGTTCTTGATATCAATGGACCCAATCCTACCTAGGAAAAATTTAATTCAAATTTCCTCTTGGCCTTCAATAAGTCAAGCATCGATAATATCAAAAATGTGTCTTTAAAACACGATTACGGTTACATAATTGCGCTTAATTTTGGTGAATAATTTATCAAAACTGGTATAAAAATGATAATTTGTGGAAACTGAAAACTACCTCCTTAAGATCAAAATTGGTACATTTTTAACCAAGTAAGAAGTTTTTAAACATTTCAGGCAAAAAAATAAATTATAAAAAAGCAAGGTCCTTTGCTCAAGACCTAAGTACCTAGACGTTTCTTTAGAAGATGTGTCTTTAAGACACGACAAATATAAACTACGATTCATATGATGAACCACACGAAAGTCATTCCTTTAAATCACTTTGACGCTGAAATTTTAGTATTTATTCTTGTTAAAATTATATTGTCTTATCATAGAAGGAGTGAAAATTATTGGCAGGAGGAGAGGGACTTCCAGCCCTACATAGCCTTCTTGCGCAACCTAATTTATTCTACACTAAAAAGAGGATTTAACTTCATATATTTTTGAGATTAAAACCATACCGCATAGATTGCAAATCCAACTGTAAGCAAATCCAGTCCAGCTTTACGTTGAGATCTGCGGTTTTTTCTGCATGAGGCTGACAATCACTGTGCATTTGTCGTCTTCATCCTCATCGCAATCTTCAAGGGTCATACGGAATTGAGGATTGGTCCAAAATGTCTCTGAAAATGATTTGCTTTTTTTTAGCAGTTTTTTTTTTGCAGGGTAATGCGGGTAGAGTTGAAGCCAGTGACGGTTCTGGCCTCTCTTGACCCAGGGGAAAATCTTCATTAAGACTCCCCTCCCCCAAATTTTCATTAATTAAATAAATTTAATTTATTAATTAATAATTTATTTTTTAATTATAATTATATTAATTTAATTGTTATTTAATTATTTTAAAATTTGAATTTATTTTTATTTCATTAATTAATTGACAATACATTTATTATTGTTTAATTTAGTTATTATTATTTAATTTATCTTGAGTATTTAATTTATTTCCATTCTTCATTTGGTCATCGTGGGATAACCAAGTGTACTTGTGAATCATTTTACGCTCTAACATACTACCACCTATTAACAAGTCGTTGCTTCGTGCAAAGTCGACTAAGAGTGCCCCATTTTCGCTCGTCTTGTCCTTACCATGTGGACCTAGAACTTCCGGGCAGTACTGACGATCTGCATTGGCTTCAGCGTTTAGATCACCACACATATAGTACATCATGTATAGGGAACATCTTTGGTGGCCAAATAACTGATTAACTAATAATTTAATAATTACTTTCATTTTTTAACTGTGCCCCTAATTTTTTTAATAAAAATAAATTTCAAAAATTATAAAACATTAGATTGTTTATTTGAAATTTTAAACCCCTAAAATTTCTGAACCTAGGGCAAGTGTGCCCCTTCTTAAACTCCCTAAAGCTGCCACTGGTTAAAGCCCCTAAAAATGTTGTCAAAAGTAAAAGAAAAGAATATTTTTTTTGCTTCTCGCTGTTTTTGTTAATGGCATCTTGACGTCGGGAAAAAAAAAATGGCTAATGCAAAATCCATACATTGAGTGGAATTAAAATATGCGACAGAAAAAATATGAATCTGAAGAGAAACGATTTATTTTGGCTTTAGCACGACAATTTGTTTTCGGAAAAAAGCGTGCAGCTTTTTAAAATGTTTGTTCCCAGGGATGAAAAAATCACCAACTCTTAACACATGACATACTAATTCTTAGGTACCTAAACATACAATATACAATGTGCATTTAAAATATGAAACAGAAAATACGAAATAATGAAAATACAAAAGTAAACAGAATTAATTTTAGGCACTTTAGCATAGCGTTTATCGGTGATCTCTCCTTTTCATCTCTTTTGGGAGCAAGTTCTTCGGCGAGTCTTTCTACTCAGCCATCGAAGGCGGTCTTTGCTAGACGAGTGCTTCGGCTGCTTCCATTCGTTGGCTATGTGTTAGCTATATAGCCAGGTTTGCCACCTCTTGTGATTTATCCCTATTTCTAGTAATTGTTTATGTTGCCTAGTGATTTTCTTCTAGCTAGTGATTTATAGGATTTATAGTGATTTTTGTTCTAAAACTAGTGACTTTTTTCCTAAATTTTGTGAGTTTTTCAAAATATAGCTCGTAGATTCATTATTCAATTGAATAAATCATACAAGAAGCTAATTAATAAAAAAGAAAAAAATGCACAATAGTGATTCACTACAGTTCCTAATATGTTCCAGATCGGCATTTATGCAAACATACTGCCTTTGAAACTTCCGATTTCTCACCATATGTCTTTATCAGATATAGGACCTCAGAGAGTTATCATCAAGATAATAGACGAACTAGTTAATTGCAAAATTGCAAAAATGTTCTATACTTATACTTCCTATTTCACAACATTTGCTCGGGTTGAATTTTTGTCTTCATATTTATGTTTTTTTTTTTCTCTATAACCTATAAGTTTTAAATTACATTTTCTTCTCTCAAAAACGTTTGCAAGTGGAGTGAATGGTGGATATGAATACACCCTCTACATCTGCAAACAGAACAGAAACTGATTTATAGAAAAATAGAAATAAGAAAGGTATGTATAGATTAAATATAATTTTGTAAATGAAAAAAGAATTCGTTGAAAAAGAAAATAGGACTTAGTGCTTTCTATAATAGGATTTTTAATATAACTGGATAGAATAAAAATTGAAGTTTGATGATTGAAGTCGGTTGGGAGTAAGGGGGTATCTACTCTTGGAATTGTCTAATGGTTGTAATCTTTACTTCTAATATCTAATCGAAACTACTAATTCCCCAAATTCTCTTATTTGTAATTGAAACACCTAATAAGCGCAGTTAACGTCCTATTCTTTAAGTTTTTGGATTTATGTGCTAACATTTCAAACAGTTTGTGGTAACGAACTGTAAGAATGGAGCAATAATAGTAACCAAACTCTAGAAACGAAATTTTGATATCAATCGATATATAATCGGCTTAATATATTGATTCCAAATATGTTAGATTCACTAAACTTAGTTTTGCCCATAAAAGGCTAAGAAATTGCAAAAATTTGCCTGAAAGAGGGAGGAAACACCCATTAAACGTCAAAGAATTTAAATTAAAGTTGAACCATTAGATTCGGCATATCAGTGAACCCTACTCTAGAGGTTTCATGCCCCTTTCTGCAAAAGTGTTGAATTTTGTATTATTTGCCAGAAGAAAAATCACGGATGTCTTAATTTGTCGTTTTTTTTCCAGGGGCGATCGTATCCAACCAACGATCCTAGAACATCAGGAGAGGGCTCATTTGAACGGAAATTAACATTTCTTGTGTCCCTTTTATTTGAATAAAAAGATCGAACGGCTACTAGCCCCCCTCCCTTTTTCCTAAAAAATTGTTTAATCAAAAGTTTGAGATAACCATTTTGTGTAGCATAGTTGAAAGGTTCCAAAAACTATACCGTTAGATTAACATAACCCACGCAGGCCCCGAGGATAGGTCTGGGGATGAAAGTATGCTAAGGATAATTTGCTAAGGATAATATACAATCTATGAAACCAGTTTCATAGCCACAAAGACAAATAACAGGTGACAGAATGCATTGGACTTGTATAACTTGGGCTATATATTTACACAATAGGGGGGTGGGGGTAAAGGTTAAGCTACGTTACTTTACCGCCAAACGTCCCATAATGTGCAGATATATAGCCTAAATTATATTTTTATAATATAATATAGTATAATTATAATGTAATATATATTATTAAATATAAACTAAAGTATTATATTTTCATCATTTTTTTGGCATATTCATTAGTGTTAACATACCTTTACTTCTTGGGTGTGTTCCATATAGTAACAAGTACCTCTTTTTTTATTAAAGAAGCATTAAGACTGATGCTTGATGAAACTTTTGAATGGTGGGATAATTTTTTTTCCATGAAAATACAAAAAGGCCATTTTCAAAATTGTCGCTGGTGTCCTTTGTAATTATACCAGCTCAACTAGAGTAAAAAGAAAATATTTTCTATATTTTTGGGGAAAGAAATTGAAGTTTTGAATCGACAAGGGAAAAAAACTAAAAAGAAAAAGGAAATATTTCGATTAGATCACTGATAACCAATTTTCAGTGATCGGGGGGGTATAAGCCAATGGTACCAATTTCAGAAAATATGGGGAGAAAGCAAGGATTTCGTTATATTCTCAGCATAGAGATGCAAACAGGCCTTTTTTAAAATTGCAAGGGTAGTTCCCCCGCTTGAAGAGAAAACAAAAAGTCAATCTAAAGGTATTTTTCCACATCTAGGGGGGTAATTTTACTCCCTTCCTGTAGGTGCACTTGTAGAGAACATGGTAAAGAAACAAAACAATTATTAATTACAATGATAAAAAGTATTATAATTCTAGTGATTTCTAATCAATAATCTAGTGATTTATGTGCTAATTCAGTGATTTATTTCAAGATTCTAGCGATTGTTTTTCCACTGGGTGGCAACCCTGCATATAGGCATATTTAAGCTTGACGCTTTGGAGAAGCTAGTATCGGAGATTCTATTCCGTTAAATCTAGCTACTAAGAGATTTCTTGTTTTTTTTTTTTTATCAGTATTAATTGGCTATAACAGGTTCCTTTGGTCTTTGCCCCAAGCCTCTTGTTACAATCCTTTAATCCTTAGATAAAAGATATTTGTCGTCTTAATAATTTTCAAAATCCTTTATTTCGAGTCAATATAGTTTATTTCCATTAGCCTGTTAACAACAACGATTGTGGCACCATCTTTCGAAAAATATGAGTAACTATTGCTCAGTGACGCTGTTAATAAATTCTTAAAATTCATAGTTACTAGTATGTGGGATCAGTTCGTATTCCCGGCCTGGCATCACGTACTATCTACGTCAAAAAAAGGGATTTTCTCAATTACCATTTCTTTCTAAGTGACTCCCTACCAGAATTATCAAAAATTGCAACTGACATTGCTTCCATGACTTTACTAATGGTTCTTCTCATGCAAAGAATATCCTGGTTTAACGAAGAGAATAATAGAATTTTCATTCACAGATAATATGTACTAAGATTGATGAAAGGGATAAACATTTCTACGACTTTTTCCTTCCAAGAGACTGACAACCGAACTTTCTTTAGTCCCTTACCACCGACAAAGAAAACAATCAAATACTTATCTGACTAAAATGGTATCTCGCTTTTAAATTCTTTTTCCAACGTAAAGAGATTTGATATACCAACGTTTTAAACAGTGTTTCCAATTAAATTTTTTCAAACCCCAAAAAAAGGCTAGTGGAAAATCCCTCGAAATTCCTATTTTCAAAACCAAAATCCCTAAAAAATTTCCCCATTTTCTGACTTCTTTCCAAGTCACAAGTAAAGCCTTATTATTTTTACTTGTACCAAAATATCTTTTTGACGTTTAAAACAATGCTTTGTATTTATCGACTAGTTAAGCTCGGTTTTGATTTACAGATCTCAGATTCTGGACCATATGAATATATTTTATTTATTTGTTTTTCTTTGCCATTATTTTTTCTTTCTCTGTTACTATCTTTGCAACACCCTCGTCTTTATTTGAATTGGTACGAAGAATTGGCATGAATGATATCCAACCGGTCGCTTTTTCAAGCATTATTTTCATTTTGACTTTTTTTTTATATTGAGTTGTGCTTATGTAAATAAAAATGTCTGATTTTTTTCCGAAGTTTAGAAAATCCTATTTTCCAAGGCGGGAGGGGTGTGGACGCCTAGAACCTTCTAAAACCTTCTCTTAGAAGGCACTTTCGGGGTTGCTGCCTGATGAAAAAAATTACTAGATTCTTGAAAAAAATACTAAATCAGCACATAAATCACTAGATTATTGATGAAAATCACTAAATCAACCAATAATCACTAGAATTATAATGCTATTTATCAGTGCAATGAATAGTTATTCTGCTTATTTACCTTGTTCTAGACAGGAGCGCGCACGAATGGGAAGGGTGTGAAATCCCCCCCCCCAGATGTGGAAATAAAACTTTAGATTGGTGTTTTGTTTTTCCTCAAGCGAAAATAACCCTTGAAATTTTGAAAAATGCCTTTTCACATCTTCTTGCAGAGAATAAGGCGAAAATCATTGCTTCCTTGCTATATTTTTCTAATTTGGCACCCTGGTTTTATAAATTACAAATGAATACAAAAAGATGCAATTACCAAAAAAAATACAAATAAATGTGCATTGCCAGTTTAATATACATATGCTCATATTTTTCTTTAAAATCTTAATGATTTTTTATTTATTAAAGTTATTAAAGTGAAAACATTTAATTTTTTTCAGTGAAGTGCAAATTATATCCTGGCCTTAAGTAGGCACAGGGGTTGTGAGTCCTATTCATGTTATTTTCCGCTTGTGTTGAGCTTGACTCTGTCATTTATTGTAATTTCTGTTCATTTTGGGTTTAATTTATTTATTGATGCTGATTTGTGGTATTTTTTTACGCTTACTAGATTATTTGATTCTATTTTTTTGCTCATTTTTTGTTTAATGGAGTTCTAAACTTTTCCTTGAAAAACTTTTTTGTGGGAAAAAATTTTTTGAAATTAATTGTCAGTAATAAACGGAAATATATTGGGAGAAATTTTTTTTCTTTTGGTCTTTTTTTTATTAAAGAAACAATAAGACCGATGCTTATCAAAAATTTGAAAAGGGCGGGACAATTTTTTTTCCCTGAAAATATAAAAAAGATCATTTTTAAAACTGTTGCTGGGTGCCCCAGTAATTACACTGTACTTTAGGTTTTTTTTTTTCCTTTTGTAGATGGAATCCTTGCAAAATTTCTCCTGGAAAAACTACACAGACGATTTCTTCTGTGAATCACGGTGTTCGGGGTATACATTTTCGGAGGGGTTGGGTTACACTGAATGTCATTTTATATCTGAAATTCCTCTCACAAAGCGAAGTTTGGTCTCCTAGTACTGTTTATTAAAACTGATAACCATAGAAAAAGAGTATACGTTGATACCGCTTTCATGTGCGTATAGGTTTGGAATCTTTCAACTATGCTGAACAAATGGCTATTTCAAAATTTTGATCGAACGATTTTTTGAGAAAAAAAAGGGACGTGTGAAGGGGGCTGGTTGCCCTTCAATTATTTTGGTCATATGAAAAAAGGCACTAGGAATTTTAAGTTCCGTTCAAATGGTCCATCTCCCGATGTTCTAGGACTATTGGTTCGATAAGATCATTCCTGAGGAAAAAAACACAGTTCGCGCGATCTTTCTTCTGGCAAAAAATAAAAATTCAACATTTTTCGCAGGTTAGAGCTTGAAAACTCTATAGAACAGGAAGTTATTCGTGCTTATTAGGCATTTCAATTACAAACAAGAGAATTTGGAGAATTATTGGAGTATCGATTAGATATTAGAAGTAAAAACTAAAGCCATTAAACAATTCCCAGAGGAGATACCACCACCCCCCTTACTCCCTTCTGACTTCAGTCATCAAACCCTATAATCGATTTAACCTATCTAGTTATATTACAAATCTTTTTATGAAAAGCACCAAGATCCTATTTTCTTTTTCAATAATTTCTTTTTTTTCTTATTTGGAACCTTTTCTTCAATGAATCCATTTCTGATCTATTTGCAGATGTAGAGGGTGAATTCATATCCAATCCACTTTCAAAAGATTTAAAAGAAGAACATTAATTTGGAACTGATAGATTATAGAGGGTAAAACCTTAAATATGAAGAAACACAAATTGACCTGAGCAAATGTTGTGAAATAGGAATTATAGAACATATTTGCAATTTTACGATTAACTTGGTTCGCCTATCCACTTGATGATAACGCTCTGAGGTTTATATCTGATATAGTGCGAAACCGGAAGTAGCAAAGGCGGTATAACTGCATAAATGCTAATTTGGCACATATTGGGAGATGTAATGGACCCCTATTTTTCGTTTTTTTTATTAGTTACCTTTCTGTATGATTCATTCGATTGAATAATAAATCTATGCGCTACATCGTGAAAAATCACTATATTTAGAAAAAATACCTAGCAAATCCTTAAAAAATCCAGAAGACTTGTAAAAATCCCGAAAATCTCAATCGGTAAATGAGAAAAAAAACTTGCCCCTAACAGACCACAAAAATACCTATTATAGGAGGGGAAATCCTTAGAGTAGGAACACTGGTTTTAAAGTCCGTATTCTGCAGTTATGCTAAAACCTTGTCGTGAATACGCATGCTCAGCTTGGCATCTGGCGCTGACGAAGGAACAATCAGGACGACTCGAGATGGTACAAAAAAAGACGTGTAAAAAAAAAATATACTAAACAACATACTAAACAAGATACATAGCTAAAACATAGCTAAACAACATACGATGATGCGCTGAAAAACAACTCAACTTGAACTCTCTTGATAGCCGTAGACGTGAAATGACATATCGATCTGGACCAAAATTTTCGAACTATCCAATTCACAGTGACCTTAATTTATTAATTGACCTCAAGAATCGTCCTGCTAAAGGGATTAAACACTGAAGTCCAACAAATCAAAAATAATTGTACACAGTTACTTGTTTACCCAGCGTCTAGTACCGAGAGAAAGCTTAAATCGTTCGTGCCGTATTCACATTTTTGTTTTGATTTGACTCTTTTTTTAGGAGTTATGGGTTTTTATATTTCCTGACATTGGACGTGATCGTCTCTTACTAGGTTGCTAGCTACCACTGCAACCCGGATGGCATTTTAATGATAGCACTTTAGGAAGTAATTCATGTACGTAGTTTATGCTATAGATTGCATGCGTGTTATATTATTGATTTTAGTGTATACACGACGTACCTACGCTAGTGTTTCCTATTAAAGCATCTCATCTTATAAGTCATCTTACAATGGCTTTAAATTAAACGAATATTTAAAGTATTTATAATGTATAAATAAATACTATATAAATACTAACAGTATTCATAGTAACAGTAGAAGTAATATTTGTCCTTTAATGCAAGCTAGATTTTAATTATTATTGTTCAATTTAGATTAAGATTTTTGAAAATACCAATTTAATGATTTTAACTAATAATAGGTATTGCTTCAAAATTATTTCATTTTAATGTATAGTTTGTTTTGTTCTAACATATTACAATATTCATGAGACAATGAAAAAACTTTATGCATTTTTAGCTATTCATAGATATTCTCATTAATTCGTTAATAAATGAAAAAGTAAGATTTTATTGCTATGGATGGTTACCTATATCAAGACCGTATTTAGGGGGAGAGGTTTGGAGGATTTCAGCCCCCCCCCCCCCGAATTATTTGTCCAACTCGTAAAAAACATAACAAAAATCATATAAACATATTTTTCATGCATTTATTTGAAGTTTTTTTTTTTAATTAAGGTTGTTGGGACTTACTGATTTAATGATTTACATTTATCTAGATGATAATTTTAATGTAGCATAACTGTTTCATTTGAATAAATTTATTATAGATATATGGATATGGGTTGGTATATACATCAAAAGGAGAATAAAAAGAGAAAAAAGGAGAATAAAGAGCTCAGTACTAAAGTGAACCAAGTCATTTCTTTTCAATCTTAAAGCGCTGAAGCCAAAATAAAGTTGAACTCTGATTCACTTTAATACTGAACTTTCTTCTGTTCATAAAACGGAAACTAAAATAGCTATCTTACGTAAATTGTTACGGCATCCACCAGCAGTTGCACCACGAACCCAAGCTCCTTCAAAGCTATTTAGCTCCCACTTTTCTTGCACTCCTCACCTTCCACTACCTCGTCGTAAATTTCGGGACTTAAGTGGACTATCTCCATCCGTGAGAAATATTTTTTGTAATCCTGTAAGAAGTTAGAATTGGCTATATGTTTTATCAAACGCCTTTAAACTGTGATGTAGGATAAATATAAACCAAAGACTGTAAGCAACTGTATTAATTCGGAGGGAGGGGGGCCCAATTAATTCGGAGGGAGACGCCGAAAAAAATTAAAAAAGCCCAAAATGCTCCTCTTAAAAAGCAATTAAAAATTAAACAGAATTCGAACATAAATTTAAACATGTCATCTTATACATTTTCCGTTTCTTCTTTTTCTTCACATAAGATATGAAATACATCGTGATGCACTTAGCAGTTAGCTGAGGATAGCAGCAGATTTCCAGCCCCACCCAGCCCCCCAATATCTGAAGTTTTATAACCACTTTCAATACCACCGCACCCCAATGTGAGAAGATTTTCGCTCGTTTGAATTTTTATCACTTAGATAATTTCGGAGACCACACTGCCTTTCCATGACGATAAAATAAAAGTCCAAAATAGGGATAAAATCCTTTTAATAGACAGTGTACACATAGAAATTCAAAAAAAAGATATTTCAGTTACATATACAGTGCCCGTTATCAGTAGTAAAGCTTTTGACGTAAACATCAGTTTTACTACTGATGACGGTCACTGTATATGTGACCGGAATATCTGGTATTTTTTGTGAAATTTATTATACACTGTCTATTAAAAAGGATTTTATCCCTATTTTGGACTTTTATTTTATTTTTATCACTTTTTACTTCCATATGTAAAAAAAAAAATGTCACCCAGATGTCTCTCTCTGTTCAAAGAAAAATGTATTTGTAACATTTTTTCAGACATCAATCATCGGGATTATGCATTTTTATCGTTAAACTCAATACAAGTATGAATAATAAGACTGGAGTTCTTTGGAGTAAGGAAAAACAAATAATGTAAATGAAAATTTTCATTTAAGACATAAAATAGTAAATAAAAAGCAAGGACTTTTCTGGATTTTTTAAAAATATATTTAAGTAATAAATAACAGCTTTACGACTAAAAAATTATTTATATAATAAATATATACATTAATAAAGGTTAGATTCTAATTTACAATATAGAACAATAAAAAAGAGCTAGAATTTTAAGGAATTTTGGGGCTAAATGACATTGTTGTGAACTACTCTGGTCCCAAGTGTTAAGGTGTAACAAATATGGCGACTTCCCCTTATAAGTACTCCTCTTTAATAGTTTCATCCTTAAGTCACTGTTTAAAAACATACTCACATTATCATGTGATATGTAAGCTTTATACGCCACACAATGTAACTACAAGACAATGTAAAGTAATGTGCGCACATTATAAAAATAATTTGCTCAGACTAGCACAAATGCACTACCCCTGGAAACCCTTGGAAGGGTTTTTGAAGGTTTGAGTCAAGAAATTTCCAACTCTTTTGTCATTCCTTCCTGGCGATTTAAACATACCTTAAAGCTCATCCAAAACTCCCCGTCAGTGTTGAAGGTCAGACCAATTTCTTCTTTTTCTTCGTCAGGTATATATTGCCATTCTGGTGATCTACGGACATTCAAATGATGAGGGAAAGAAAATTGGCAACTAAATGATATTAAGTGTCTCTCTTTTTAACACAACTTTAAATTACAAAAATACCCACATCAGATAGTATGCGTATATGTAACAAAAGAGAGGGCCTGAGTTGTTATCCTGGAATAACTAATAAAAGAAAAAAAATCTTTGGGGCTGGGTATCCCTTGTTTCCCCATTCCTTTTATTTTTAAAAAAGGGGGAGGGAAGGAAATGTAAGATTAAACCAAAAACTTTCTATTGTTTCGATGTAAAAAAGAAACCAATAACACTCACTTTTAAAAACATAATAGATTTTTGTAAGGTTATGCCAATAGAAAGAACACTAATTAAGTTCAATTTAATTGGCTCAACAATGTGAAATTTTAAGCCAATAAAAAGAACGAAACAATTTTTGTGTTAACAAATTTCTACAAATAAACTCTTTGTTTCTATTTGAAAATTCCAGATTTGAAAAATAGTTTATCTGTAAAAGCCTGAAGTTTCAAAATTACATAAATGAGCTAAGTTTAAATATTTCGATTTCTGCGTGGGGTTGCTGGAAATGCTTACAATACCTCCAAAAACATTTTTTTTTTACAAAAGACGTATTTTTTAGTAATCCGTAATTGATGTATTTAGTGGAAGCTGTTTTCTCTACAGAATTTTTTTTTTTTATTAAAAAACGAAGGAAAATAAACCGAGTTTGGATTCTGTAGGCCGAGCAGACAAACTGTCTTGTGCTCACACCAAAATTATGAATTTCCAACAGCACGTTTTTTTTCTCAGATTAATTTTTTTTTATCTAGTGGAAAAATAAATAAAAAGTTTTACATAATTAACTATGGTACGCGGGTTATACAGAAGGCGGGGACGTGGGCAAAGTAAAAAAAGAAGAAAGGCATTCAAAGTTCAAATATTTTCCAAATTTCTAGCAAATAAATTCTGCATTGTTTGTTCCATGGAGGTACGTGGAAAGAAGGATAGATTTTAAGTTTGAGATTAGGAAGTTGTCTTAGTCCCTTAACAAAAAAAGAGTAACAATTTCTGATGAGAATGCATAGCGAAATTGAAATACCTTCCAAGCCTATGCAGCAGTCTTATATAAAAATAAAGCCAACAAACTGACTACTGACATCTCCTGTACTTGAAGGATTATGCAAAACTAGCACTTCACTGAAAACACAAAACCCCACGCAAAAAAGCAATCAAGAATATAATATCGATATCGACCTTCCATGATATCAACTTTCCATTTCCATGATATCGATAACTTTTACCATGATTTATACTTCTGAGCAAAGTTTTAGGTCCAAAAGAATCCAAATGTATGCAACTAAAATTTCTTTCAAACTCAAGCAAAGAAAAATTATTATTTTAGTAACCGAAAAGTCATTAAGCAGTCAATTAGCAGTCAATTAAGCAGTCATTTAAGCATAAACAAGTGACTTATTATAAGGCAAT